>MNCI01002529.1:235022-285184 GCA_015680685.1 Gnetum montanum | reverse complement strand
CAAGAGTGTCAGCCTTGAGGAAACAAACCCAAGGATGGAAACAAGCACAACAGGAATCCTTGGACATGGCCTTAGAAAGATGTTATGCACTATTAAACAATTGTCCAGGCCATGGGTTTTCCGAGGAAAGGCTAATGTACCATATCATTGATGGGTTACGTAATGAAACTAGAGAGACTTTAGGAATGTATGCCCAAGGTTAACTATATGAACTACGAACCCATCAAGTCCAAGAGCTTATTAAGAAGGTAGCAAAAGAAGAAGGAGAATGAGCTAAATGGGAGAGTGTTGAAAAACATCAACGAGACCAAAAGTTCAACTTAACAAAGATCCATGATCATAAAAAGGAGAAATCAACCAATCTCAAGGTGGAAACATCATCTTTGCCAATACAACAATCGTTAGAAGAAGTCTAGGCAAAGATCAATAAGATGTTGAAATGGACATATCAAAAGTATGGAGAATTTATCAACAATATTGGAGATAAATTTTTGACAACCCAAGAAGTAGGACAAAATAGTAGACAATCAGAAAGAAGGGATAAAGAAAATAAGTGCTCAACTACCAATCATACGTATGAATGCAACATATGCCTGTACGATCACCCCAAGGGCCAATGCCCAATATTGTTACATTTACATAAGCATTGGGGAAATACATTACATCCAGAGTTCGTACAAAGATCCTATGTTCGGTCACAGTGGCAACAATCCCAGTCGTGGGGGAGACCACTATTAGACTGGAGGCACCCTTCATATCATCTGAACCCAAATGCTTATCTTGTTCAATATCATGTTTATCCAACTGAACCAACGTACTTTATCTCATCATAGTACCATTCTCCTCAATACTATCAGCCCATACCTCCAACACAACCACCACCTTGTGCACCTTATACTCCTTCTAACTTTCAACATTCTCATTTTTTCCCTCCTTCTACGTCGCCACCAATTGTTCCTAAGGTGCCTACACCACAGCAACAACCTCTAAACGCTACTTGTGCTCCTGTTTCTAATAGCAGTGAGAAACCTCAGCAACATCAAAAGTGCCCCTTATTTAAACGTGGATGTAAGAAGGGACAACACAATTCCAAGGCCACTGCATCCTATAACTCAGCACAAGTCCCACATTGTGGTGCACCCTTACCTTCAAACCCAACACCTCATGTAACTTCATCAGGGCTACCAACTCACACTCCAACAACCACACGGCCCAATGAACACAACCATGGGAGGCATCATCTCAATCCTTGCATACCATCTTCTAGTCACAAACATCATAGTGGGTCAACTCATTATCCAGGAACTACATCATACAAGCTACCCCACTATGCTTACTATAATCAAGTGTGTGAACCCCAATGGGGTAAGTATGGACCAGTTCCAATATTTCCAACATGCAAGGATCCTCAACCTTCATTTATTAATCCTTGCCATGCTCAACCATTTAGTTATGGGGGATATCCCCCATTCNTCATGCAACATGGTTGTGCTAAGATCCTTGTAGATCTAATGAAAAATGGGAGTAAGAGTAATCAAAAGGGCACTCAAAAATCAAACATTGTTCTAGGGGGTCCCACTAGAAAGACATGCACCCATGCCTAAAGGTTGGTGATTTCTCTGGATTCAGTATTCAAAAAAAAAGAAGAGAAAAGAGAAAAAGAAAAAAAACAAAGTGCCACAAAACAAAAGTCACTCCTCCCTTGAATAAAATGCCAAGTGATGGTACGCCTTGTTGTTATGGTACTCTCATAGTTGCTCATCATGGGATGAAACAATGCGATGTCACTGATTAGAGGAATGGACTTGGTTCTAATCTTGGAACAACAGGTTAATCACACCTTAATCATGCTTTACACGCAGGATTCACTGTCCCCTGGGTCAATTACCTCATGTCCCAATCTCTACAATCCCTTTCTATAGTTTGTCTCATCTTACTATTCGTGTAATTGTATCTCGTGTCCTGTGTAGCATAGAATTTTCATCTCATTCCAGTGATATTTACATGTGTGTGTTTTGTGGAGTTAGTGCGGATTACATTTCACCCTTCTAGTGCCCATGGACACTTTAAGGATGGTTACACAAGGGAAATATAGTTTGAAACCTGCTTTGGGGAGGATCCAGTTGTGTAATCTTTTGTAATTCTCACTTATGACATCACTCACACACACCATTTCTTATCCTCAACATAATTTTTAATTCATTTTCTTTCCCTACTATTATCCCTCTAAATTTTAACGTTCCAATGTACCATTACATACCCTTTTTATTACCACCCAAGGTTTTATTGATAAAATCCACACCATCATAATTTTCATACCTTCAGGACTAGTTGAATTACCCTGGAACCTTTTAACAATCATCTAGATATCCTTAGTTTACATTGTTTAATTTCAAAGAAATATTAAAAATTCGGTACATTCTCTAAGTGCCCTAACTTTGATGACAATATATATACATGAATCCCCTATGCTAATCGACATCATTTGCAACTATTCATGCAGGGGAGTTTTTCAATTTTTTCTCTACGACTTGCGATTGTGAGACCCTTGCTTTTATACTTAGATCTCACTCAATGGTACTCCGATTTTTATTCCATCTAAACCTACTTGAACCTGGAGTGTTCAGCTTAGTCGTGGGGGAGGGGCACACGCCGAATAGAGCATAAATTTTTTGAAATTTTTTGAAATTCATCATCACCCAAAGGACATCTTTAAGGGTAATTAGTTGTAAAATTAAGAATAGAATGTGTCAAAAAAAATTTCATCCCTTTAGCTATACTAGAAAATTAAATTTGGAAACCACCTAAGCAAAGAGGACTCAACATTATAATCTTTCAGGGACATGTTTTTCCAATAATTAACATCACACAAAAATAAAGTAAATCTATTCAGGCAAGCAGTAAGGTATAACCTAACTTTGGTAACAACCTTACTAACGATTGGTCTCGTGTGATTGCAGATGGCCCCGAAACGTGAACAATAGGAAGGTCCTACTCAAGGTGCGATCAAATGACCTAGGAGAGGCGAAGGACAAGATCCTACCAGACAATATGCAGAGCAGGGGGAACACTCATTTAGTATCCACCAAGAAGACCCTGTTGTTGTACAATCAAGGCAAGAGGAAGGAGGAGCTGCTGCAGTGTCTGAACAGAGAAAATATCTCACACTGACCTAGGATTATGTTCAGACCATCCATGAAAGGTCCATATTCACTGTAGCGATCATGGAATTAAAATTTGGACCTTTCGCAGAATTTTCTCTAGAGGTCGTTAGGGATCACCTCAAAGAATCCCTATTATGGCCTACCCTCTCTAAAAGTGGTGCCTGGTACTTAGGGGAAACGTACCAATTTTGGCACAATAGGGAGAAGGCACCACGGTTAACAATTGTCGTGTGACTATTGATTTCTCTGTTCAAGCCATTTTGAAAGTATTAAACCTTTAGAATACAGGGCCAAAGGTTGTTCAGAACCAACTGGACACTTTTAGAACCGAGCAACTTAATAAACTGTTGATAGAGAATAAAAGGGTGGCACAAGAAAAAGAGAAGTCTGACTGGGATGCCTCTATGGCACAAGCGCAAACTTACATGCATGCCAAGGTACTCAAGGCCTTCCAAGAGGAGAAACTCCAAGCCATACTTCAACGCTATCAAATCAAGTGTTGCTAGGATTACCAAGAGTCATACGCATGCTCGAAGTGATCGTACTTATGTGCTTAATTAATTAACATGCATGAAAATGTAAATATTAACTAAGTACATGAAAAGTAAATTGCATGGAAAGTAAATCTAATTTAAGTCAAAATGTTGCAATGAATAAGAATCAATCTTGATCTTATTGTCACTCATGGAATATGTCCAGGTGCATTGCTAGTTAAATAAGACTTCATACAACTGACTCAGATCCACTTTGTGGGCACTCACTTACTATTCTCTAAGATTACAGAATAAAATTGCAAGAATTCAGCTACTCTATTAATAGAACTATGAAAAACTGATGCAAAACTAAATCCAAATTAGGAGCCTAGGCACTATATTTATAGGCCAATGTATATACCCCGATGTTGTGACTAGGCCCTAACATTATGTACCCAACGTCTCAGCTCTAACGTCATGTACATGATGTTAGAGAAGATAGAAAATAATGATTCATTAGATTTCAAGGCTCTGATGTCAAGGCTAGGCAAATCACAACTCATCATACCCCCACAACTGAATGAAAACTCATTCTTAAGTTAAACAAAATGAGGAATAAGTTCCTTGTAAAATATTGGGAAGGTATGGAATTATTGACTAATATGCAAACTATTAACTAACTTTGAGTGCCACATTACAGAATTTTATTCAAGTGGATGCATACAAAATGACAAAGTGATAAAAAGACTGGACAAACATTAAAGATTACAAAATTTGTAGAGGTCCTTAAAAATCCACTAAAGATTATTCTTCTTATTGTTGCTAGAAATGATAAACTTTTAACCTTAATTGTTATGTCAGTGCTTCTTTGGTTATGCAAAACATTCTTGAAGGATGAACTAAAATTTCTTCTCATTACCCCATGGATCTAGCAAACATGGGAAGCTTGAGCTGCTTTCTTGTATATGCTATGATGTATCCATGGTAATATCCTTTGTTGTCCCTCTCTTGGCTTTGTTTTTGTGCCTGGAAAAATACCTTCTCCTTTAGGCATTTCTTTTAGCATCAATTATAGTCACCAAAGGATCAACATTAGTTTTGGTAAATTTTCCTTAATAATTAACCATTTTTAGATCCCTTAGTTTTAATTTAAGCATAAGGTGATTATAGCCTACCATGCCCAAGGCTATGAGGTAACTAAAATCAAGTTTTTTAGATTATTTTGATCAAATACTATTAGTTACCATGATGTTCAAGAATATAGTGTTGGAAAAATTTCAAAGCAAACATCCCTAGCCCCCATGACTAATAAGCATAACTCTAAAAGCACATAAGTTTTTGAACAATTGAAAGAAAAGGTCTAATTTAGAAGATGGCTAAGAAATATTAATGGATATGGAAATAGAAAAGTAGAAAAAATTAATGAAACATATGAGAAGTAGTCCCAAAATTATGCATAAATTCAAAGAAATTATCAATGATTTTTTGGAAGATGTGAAAGTTAGTTCAAAGCCATGATCAACAAAAGTTATGCAAGTGGGCCCTCCCCAACATAGGCTCTTGCCATAATGCCCTTACATACCCACTTCTATAGATGTCTATGGGCACTCAAGAAGTTAAATGTAAACCATGCCTTTCTTCCAAACAACACATAACTACCATGGTTAGGATGTTGCACTAGACTACACAAAACCAAAAGGCTCATAATCATATGCAGTAGTGAGGTGAATAATGGAATGAGAAGGGATTGCAAAGATTGGGATGTAAGGTACTTGACCATGTCCACAATAGGTTCTTGTGACAAGTGTGATTAAAATGATCAACATACCTATCCATCCAAGTTTAGACCAAGTCCATATCATGAATAGTGACCTTGCATTGATGTGTTCCATCCTACCAACCACCATGAGTCCACAACCACCTCAAAGAACAATCATCACTCCAAAAAGAGAAGAAAAGAGAAGAAGGAAAAAAGGTCTTAGTTAGAGGGGTGTCTTTCTAGACCCATAACCAGTGCTTGTAGCCCGTTATTATGTCTAAGGGGTGTGCTTTGAATTCTCATTATTGTTTATTTTTTTCTTTTTCTTTTTCTTCTTCTTTTCTTTTTTTTAATTTCTTTTTGTTGTTGTTTTATTTTTTCTTTTCTTTTTTTCTTTTTTTTTTTTTTTTTTTTTTTTGGATGGGAACCACACCATGGAAAGACAAAGCTTCGTTTTTATTAGTGGATGGGGGAGTGATGATACATTCCAAGAGGAGTCATAAACCACATAAAGGAAGTAAAGAAAAGACCCCAACAAGTCCCCTTAAGGTCACACCCTTTGCCATTCCCACTTGGTCATTCCCTTTTCTTCAAGATACAATGATCATTAATTAATTTTAGTTTCATAAAAGAAGAACCAAATTATTTCCATGAAAAATACCTTTTATTCATAGAACTAGAGGGATGGATGAGGTGGTCTCACTACTTTACAAAATTACTTACCCAATCATCTCAATAGCATAGCACGAAAAACCCAACATAGAGCGTTGACTTCTACATCATAACTTGGCAATTTTATTAATAAAACCATAAAATACATTCATAAAAGATAAATAGAATGACTCAAGAAAAGAGAAAAATATAAAGAAAAGAAAAATATTAAAAAATGAAAAACAAATGAAGAATCAAAAAATTCCAGAATTCATAAGAAAATCAATTACTTCCATACATCTTTAAGATAGTTTTATATTCTCATTTTCAAGCCACTGGGTGTCTTTTGGTTTAGTGGCTATTGTGTAGATTGGCTTTTTCTCACACACTTGCTCTTGAACTTTATGATGGGTCAATATAGGGGTTGTGTTAATATTTTGAACTTTCAACTCACAACTATACCCTTTATCATTATTGGTGATGCATGGATTCTTCTATCCCTCCACAATGATAGGTTTATCATTTATGTCTTATGTTGGAGTGGTGATGGTTATTGGCTTTTTCATATGATTAAGAGACATCATTTTTGTAAGGAAGGTAGTCACATCAAATTGGCCTAGTGTTGTTTCAGGTGATGTAGTAGGTCTATGAGTGTTTTGCTTTGGCTTATGGCCTTTCCTCTAGAAGGGACATTTCCAACACTTTGGTTGAGATCTACTAACATTATTACTTATGTGTATGTTCATAGCACAAGTGGCATTCTCTAGTTGATGTTCTAATGCTGAGCCTTCCTATGTTGTTGGAGATGACATATGGTGGAGGTGAGTATGAAAATATTGAGGATATGATGTAGGGTGAGAGGTGTGAGGTGGTGATCTCATATAAGATGTTGTGAGATAATGATATTTGGGAGAGTGGTAGTAGTGATTTCAGGTAGAGAAATTAGAACTAGTTGGTGAAACATGGTGTTGAACATAATATCTATGTGGGTTTGGTTGGTAGGAAAGATAGGGCTAGTTTAGTGGTGGCCTCCCCCACAACTATGGTTGTTGCCATTATGGTTGATGCCAGTGTTGAGACTAGTAATAAGTCCACCTAGGATAGTACAGTTGGTTTTGGGGTTGTCTAAAATTACTGCACGGAAGAGGAAATCTCTTGGGCATGTACATCTGTACAAATTTTAGATTTAATGCACCAGCCCAATACTCTTGTAGATGCAACAAGATCGGGCGATGGCCTTTTGGATGGTCATATAGGAAAATGTCACATCCACCATCCTTTTTAGTGGTTGAGTCTATAGCCTCTTCTTCTATGGCCATTTCCCCTTCTTGCCAAAAAGTGTTCCTAGTTGTTTCTTGGTTCTTTTTTCTACTTTTTTTGTAATCACTTGATTCATTTTGCGCTACTCTCTCTTCTATGATTTCTATGCAAGTTTTAACTTTCTTGTTCATCCCTTCCAACATCTTGCCAAACTTTGCTTCAAGCTCATTGATAAAATTTTGTATTGATAAGGTTGGTTGTAAAATCATCTCATCGAGAGTTGTCTCTTTTTCTTAATCATAGATATGGACCCTTCACTTTTAAAGAGTTGGATCCCAGTTATTTTTCTCTACATTCTCTCATCTATATGGCTCTTTATCTTTTTTTGCCACATGCTTGATTAACTCTTTGATTTGATGAGTTCATAGCTCATATAATTGACCTAGAGCATACATCCCAAGGGTCTCCCTTGCTTCATTATGAAGTCCACCTATGATGTGGAAAAGTTGCCTTTCCTCAAAAAAACCATGGCTTGGGAATCTATGTAGTAGCGAATAATATCTTTCCAAGGGTTCATGATTTTCTTGCTTCCATTCTTGGATTTGTTTTCTTAGGTTGGACACTCTCTCATAGGTTTGATATTTTTCATTGAAAAGTTCCAACATTGTGGACCACTGGTGAATGGAACTTGGTTCCAACAATTAATACCACACTTTAGCTTCGTCGATTAGTGTCCTAGGAAAGAGCTTAAGCTTTTACCACCCACTTTCAATGTTGTATAAGGCACAAGCATCACAGAAGGCTTGTAGATGATGTTATGGATCCAAATCACAGCCTCCTACAAATTTAGGGATATTGTTTGTATCAAGCCTAGGTAAGCGACTATCCCTACAATGCCTATGAGGTATCTTAACTACCTCTGTGATCTCCATTAAGCTCTTAGTGACCAACAAAGGTTCATCATCATTATACATGTTGTGATGAAAATTTCTATTTCTATTTGTTTGATTATGACAATCTTGTCTATGCTCATTATGATGTCTTTGATTTTTCCCTTGAGTTTGATTTCTATCTTTATCTTGACCCCATAGTGGATCTCTATCTCCATAACTACGTTCATCTTCATTAGAACTAGATGTTGAAGAGGAAGAGGAAGATGAGGGATCAGGAGAATCGCCATGGCTTCTATAGTTCTCCCCATAGTCCCTTGATTTATCTTTTCTAAGTTGAGAGAAGGTCCTAGGCCTTGAGGCCCTCCTTCATCTAGGACTTACTCCATCTCCTCTAGGATTGTCTACACTAGTTGAATGTAGTCTTTGGGTGTAGTAAGGGTTTAAGTGAATAGGAAACACTTGTTTGAAGTTGTTCACTCCAATTTTCATCAGTATACATCCTATCATTTCTCCTACGAGTGTTCTCACCATATGATGCATTATGGGTCCTATGTGAAGAAGACATGGTTTTTTCTAATAATGTGTGTGATCTAAAATATTTATATTTTTTTAACAGATAGATCATTCATACCTTTACAATGATCATGTATAATATAACTAATCTAGATAACTAGCACCATCCCTAGCAACAATGCCAATGATGAGCGATGTGGTGCCCCTATGCCCAACCATACAAATCACAAGCGTTCACTCACAATCCAATTGAATTCTATGGATGGGACTAGTTGTGGCATCTAGATCACTATGACTTGATCAAAGTTCGCTATCTTTCCACTTGGACTAGTGGTAGCTTTGTCACATATGGTTTAGTTTAGAGTGAGGCATATGATTTTTATTATTTTATATTTTATTGTTATATGATTAACAATAGGTTGAAACTCAATTTATAATCAATTCAACTAATCTAATTGCTAATTAATAATTAACTACCCTAACATAAGTATTCGATCTCACTTCTTGTGCACATCCTAAACACATATAACACTGCTGGGTTACCAAACGTTAAGCATTGCTAGGATTACCAAGAGTCATATGCATGATTGAAGTGATTGTACTTATGTGCTTAATTAATTAACATGCATGAAAATGTAAATATTAACTAAGTACATGAAAAGTAAATTTCATGGAAAGTAAATCTAATCTAAGTCAAAGTGCTGCAATTAATAAGAATCAATCTCAATCTTATTACACTCATGGAATATGTCTAGGTACATTGCCAGTCAAATAAGACTTCATACAATAGGCTTAAATCCACTTTGTGGTCACTCACTAACTGTTCTCTAAGATTATAGAATAAAACTACAAGAAGTCAACTACTCTATTGATAGAACTATGAAAAAATGATCCAAAACTAACTAAAAACTAACTCCAAATCGGGAGCCCAGGCACTATATTTATAGGCCAACGTATATACCCCGACATCAAATACTCGATGTCATAGCTAGGCCCCGATGTCATGTACCCGACGTTACAGCTCCGATGTCACGTACCCGATGTTGGAGCAAATAGAAAATAGCAATTCATCATATGTTAAGGCTCTGATGTCAAGGCTAGGGAAATCATGACTCATCAGCATTCTATATTAGTAATCCTTCCCATTTAATCATTTTTTATATAGGTTATTTACATCAACAACAATTTCTAGATACTAGTCTTTTTATTCCCTAGACTATGTCATTAAAAGAAATAAATAATGTACTACCATTATTATGAAAATCTTCTATTTTATCATCACTCTGAAATAAAGCTTGATAAAAAATTTCAATATCTTTAAGAGTGAAACCATAGTCTATTCTTCTCTTGCTTTGAAATGAATGTTAAAATTATTTAGGATCTTTTTATAGAATCTTTAATAAACTATCTTATCTTTGTTTGACAAATTTCCTCTTTTTAGTTAAATCAGATTTTTATATGTCTTATAGTCTTTGATGACTTCTAAGCCTTTAGTAGAATTATGGTTGTCTTCCATTCTTTATTAAACCATTGTTGATTATTTGTATTTTTTCCTTTAGAAATATTTGGGTTAGTTGCACCTTTTTTCATAAGACTCACACTTGGATTTCAAATATTTTAAATTTCATTTTGAAAATCCTCTTTCATTTTTGAAATTATTCTAAAGTGCTTTTATCTCCTAGAATATTTAATACATTGTATATTTATTAATAACTTGAAATATAAAGGACAATGGTAGTATGCAATTATTTCTTCATCTACTTGAAAACATTTTGATGAGTGGTGAGGTACCCCTACACTCAACCATACAAATACGAGCGTGCACGCGTGATCCGGTCGAACTCCAAGGACTAAGTGCTTACGCGCCTTATGGAACACTTAAGGTTAATCAATCATTGTCCTCCCAAACTTACTTGTATTTGTTACGATTGTATGGTTAAGTAAGTTCGAGGTATGTGATTTTTATGTCTTTTCTCTTTTTATCACCTATGCTAAGAGAGGAAAGGGTGAAGACACTAATTAACTAACTTTCACTAACTAAGTTCTGATTGTCCCGGCATCAGTATCTATTCCCACTTACCGTACACACCCTGAACCAGTGCAACGCTACTAGGATTACCAAACGCTATTCGTTACTGGGTTACCAAGCATAGCACACATGCTCAAAGTAGTCGTACCGAATGCACATAATTAGGAGTTGAGGGTTGAGAGAGATTAATTATCTAAGAAAGCATTTAAGCATTTAACATTAATTAAATCCTAAGTAGCTTAGTCCATGCACTGCAAGGTTTATCAAAAAGTTCATCTTTATTTGCATACAAAAATGTGTGCTCAGGTACAATTTTCTCGAATAAAGATCCATTCACTTTAAGACTTCTACTGCGGGCACATGGAAATTATTCTATCTCTAGAATGGTAAAACTATGAGAGTTTCGCTAAGGGTCTAGATCTAGATGTCCAAACAAGGGAAAGCCGCCTCTTATTGATAGACATGACTGCAGGCTGCTATATCGCATACACGATATCGCAGGGGCAAATGCGATATCGCGTACATGATATTGCAGCCCACACGATATCGCATCTCATCACATTTGATGCTACTAACATTGTCTAGGCTAAAAAGAAGAAATTTAATATTATAGCTATCTTGTAGTCCAACAAAAGTGAAGCCACCTAATTTATGTTTATTAATGTAATTTAGAACCAATAGATCTAGTCCTTATCCCCATTCTAATAAATGTTTTCCTTGTGATTAAATTATTTATCTTTAGATCATTGATTCATCCCATACTTTTCTCATAATCTAAAAAGCCTTGGAGGGTTTAAGATACCAAAAAATAACAATTAATAACACATAAGTATCTTTGGTTGATTTAGGAGCTGTGAGACATCAAAAAAATGATTAATAATTGAAAAATACTTAGATTACAACATAAAAGAAAAATTCAAAAAAAAAAAAGCCTAGCATTTTCTAGATGTCTTCTCAATTTTTCATCCTTACAACCATAAATGAAAAACATTCACTTTGGGGTAGAAAAACGATTAGGCATTGTTCTTATTCAAAAGCATCCTTACAAGATTTCACTTATTAATGAAGGATTTCTTGTAAAGAGAAGAAGAATATTCTCTCCAAAGAAAACTAAAAGTAACAAACAAAAATAAGCAACAAACACTAATGGCATTCCCAACTTGAGTCCACAAGACAAAAAGGATCAATACTATAGAAAATGAATTAATTGTTCAGTCTTTGTTAGAAGTTTCCCTACTACAAGTTATAACTAAAAGTAACATCTTTGAGAATCTAATATTTAACTCTTGAAGAAAGATCATAATTATGCTTTTGCTACTATAAAATAATTGTACAATGAAGCTTGCAAATAGAATAAATAATAAGGGGTTGAAGATACTTTCAAATAAAAAGAATGAAAGTAGACAAAGCAAGTTGATCACCAAGAATGATATTATTGATATTTATTTGAAAGTTATTGCAAATTCTAGATATCCATTTCCAAGTGTGTTGTGTAACTAGATACTAAAAAATGAAACATGTGAAAGTGAATCCTTACTTCTATAAATATAATATTGAGCAATAATTCTAATATGCTAAAGATGAGTATCAATACGAAGACCTTAATATAAGACACTATGAAAATTAAATTTTTTTAAGAAAATAGAGACTTTTCAAATATCTTCCATTTTTTTCATCTAGAACCATAGTTATAATTACATTCTACATGTCATATTAAATTTGTCATGAATAAGATCATTCTTGGTAAGTATTTCATAAGCAACATTGAAGTTAAAAGGAAAACTAATTAGCCATCCTTTCAAAAACTATCTGGAAAAGCTTAATGTAAATTATTGTCAACTTTAGATAAATTATCACAATCATAAATAATTTTTTCTCAAATTTATCTTTTCATTTTATTCAAACCATGGAGGCTAGAAGCCTCCTTCCATTTAATCCATCTATCACGAATATATAGAAAGGAAAGTGCACTAATTCCTCATGTGCTCTAAGTGGTGCATAATTTGAATGAATAAGTAGTCCAAGACTCTTAACTAAAAGGAAGCCACCATAGACTAATTTGCTTAAGTATATCTCTAAAATGGTAATATACTTGTAGTTTTAATACTTATTAAGCATGCACCATGTTTTTCAAATTTGTTTAAGCACTAAAGTAGTAAGAATAGAAATGGCCTAGAGAAGAAGGAAACAAGGAAGAAAGTTATTAAAAGACCAATTATTATCATATTTAAGTTTTCTTTGCATAAGTTTATTTCTAAGAAGAAACATCTTAAAACATCTTCATCAATGCATTTTGTAATCCATTTTGCTAAGAGAGAAACACCTTAGTTATAACAATTAATGAGACAAAGACCTCCATATTTCTAACTAATAGTGCAAATATCCTAAGCATCTATAAAAAAATCCTTTACTATGTTACTTAGTGGACCAAAGAAACTAACAAATAATTTTATCAATTTTGTTATAAGAAGCTTTTGTAGGAGCCCAATAACTAGAGGAATAAATATGAGTAAACTAAAGTACTTGCTTAATAATTAAAACTTTTTCAACAATGGTGAGTCTTTTTTCTTTTCATTTATCAAGATTTTTTTTTATTTTATCCACCATATAATTTCCAAAAATATTCAAATTACACTTAAAAGATAAAAGTTATTCCTAAAATCTTGAAAATAAAATTTTTGCCAAGATTTTCAAATACTTAAGAGTAACTTATTCATCAATATTACCATTATAATACACAACAAATTTTTCCAATTGATATAAGAGCTACATAACATGCAATATTCTAGCAAAATATTCATATGTTGTAAAGAATTATTGATCATAAAAAAAACAATCATCAGTAAAGTGCATCTTAAGAAGTTACATACCTTGATCATCAATTAAAATTGTTTTAATGATATTCTTTTAAAGATTATTGATAAGCGATGAGGTACCGCTATGCTCAACCATACGAATACGAGCATTACACGTGATCTGGTCAAACTCCAAGGACTAAGTGCTTATGCACCTTCACAGAACAAGGATGGGTTAGGCGATAGTTTTCTTCCTAAGCTTACTCTTATGGCACGATTGTTTGGTTAAGTAAACTTGAGGTATATGATTTTTATGCTTTTTATGATTATGTCCTGGTGCTAAAAGGGAGAAGTGAAATAATTAAGTAACTAATTTAATTTAACTAATCTGCTAGGTTCTAACTAGTCCTATTACCAACATCCATTCCCACTCTCCGTACACATTCTAAACCAGTGTAACACTACTGGGATTACGAAATGCTAATCGTTATTGGGTTACCAAGTGTTCCACGTATGCTCGAAGTGCTCATACTGAGTATCCGTACTTGTGAAAATTAACAAACCAATAAAAGCAACATCAATTAACTAATGAAAGCATTAAATAACTATAAATAGCATTAAATGCAATAAATAAGCTATTCTGAATGTTGCAAGGTCTATAACAAAGTTCATCTTTGTTCCCAAACACAAGGTATGCTCAGGCACATAATGCTCAAATAAAGATCCGTTCACTTTATGACTCCTAGTGCAGGCACTCAGAAATAATTCTAACTCTGGAAAGGGAAAAGTGCAAGAGTTCGGGTAAGGGACTAAGAAACTAATGCCAAAACTAGGTGCACCTGCCTCTTATTTATAGGCAACGAGACAGGTTCTAATATCAGATGTCCGATATTACTTGGTAGGCCCCGATATTGCAGATCCGATATCGCGGTCTTGATATTGTGGTTCATCAATTATAATGTAGGTTATATGAAAGATAGTTTGCTACAATAATAAAAAAATAGAAGCCATAGGAAAACCTTGACAAATTAAATATTAAGGAGAAAAGGAGGAACTCAATTAAAAAGTTGTAGCAACTTAAGCATTAGAATCAGTAAGTAAGGTACATACAAGATAAGTAAAGTAATCACCAAATCCTAAGTTGTAGAGACATGCAATAATAAAATCACATTCAATCCTATCATAATCTAACTTAATAAAAGTAATGTTCTAATCAGTATTAGAAGTCCATTGCATTCCCCACAACATTCCTCTCCCCCCCACCCCTACCCCCCAACCCCATGTTGTAATTACATTATTCAAGATATGTCTACCTTTTAAAAAACCTATCTACTTAGGTTTAATGATATCATTTATAATCTTCTAAATCGCACAAGCCATGCATTCAGCTAAAATTCTACAAATGTTGTTAAGAAGAGTAATAGGCCTCCAATTACTAACATGTTGAATATCTCCATCCTTAGGAAGAAAACAAATCATACCTTTATTTATATTTTTATCAAGAGAAACTTGTTTAATTGATAACTTCCTAGAAAACATGAAAGAAACCATCTCTAATAATGTCTTGAGGCTTTTGAAAAACATTCAGCTAGAAAACCATCAAATCTTAGAGCTTTACTATGTATAAACTAAAATTTGTTATTTTGATTTCTTCCAATATAATTTTTTCTTTAAGAATACTTTGATATGCTTCTCTTATAATATGAGGAATATGCATACTATATACCTCAAAGGTATTCTTGCTAGCACTTTTAGAATAAAAGTAGAAGAAAAATGATTTATTAAATATTTATTAATAGTCTTAGGATTTTTAGTGATAGAATAATTTATATCAAGTAATTCCAATTTAGTTACTTGATGTTTTTCTTTGAGAAATTTAAAAAATCTCTTACAAGATTCATCTTCAATTTTCAACTAGGACATGCAAGTTTTAGTGAAAGCATCTTTTCCTTCAAAGACATCCCAACCTTATTTAGCATAATGAGCTTTAGAAAAGGATTTTTGAATTTTAAAATCAAATGGGTTTTAGTCTAAAAGTATTTGCACTTTCTTCATAGATTCTATAAGGTCTTTCTTTAATTTGATGCTTTCACTTAGCAAATTACTTACCAAAGTAATGAGCCTTGATATTAAATACACGATATTAGAGGTAAAGAAGCGATATTGGGCATGTGATGTCAGAACCCATCTCGCTACCTATAAATAAGAGACAGGGACACTTGAGTTGAAAGTTAGTTTTTAGTCCCTTAGCTAAATTCTTGTAGTTTTTCCTTTTCAAAGTTCAAATTATTTCTAAGTGCCCGCAATAGGAGTCATAAAGTGAATGGATCTTTATTCAAGCATTGTGTACCTGAGCACACCTTGTGTTTGGAAATAAAGATGAACTTTATGATAAACCTTGCAACATTTAGAATAGCTTATTTATTGCATTTAATGTTATTTACAATCATTTAACACTTTCATTAGTAAATTGATGTTATTTTTATGGAATTATTAAATTTCAACAAGTAAGCACACTCAGTACGACCACTTTGAACATACGTTGAACACTTGGTAACCCAATAATGAGTAGCATTTGGTAATCCCAATAGTGTTCCACTGGTTCAGGATGTGTCTAGAAAGTGGGAATGGATGTTGGTGCTAGGACTAGTTAAAGAATAGTTCATTAGTTAAATTAAATTAGTTATTGAGTTATTTCATTTCTCTATTTTAAGCATCAAGAATATAAAACATAAAAATAATAAAAATCATATACCTCGAGTTTACTTAACCATACAACTATGCCTTACAAGTAAGCTTGGGAAGACAACAATTGCATAACCCATCCTAGTCTTGTGTAGGCGCATAAGCACTTAATCCTTGGAGTTCGACCGGATTGCACATGAACGCTTGTATTCATATAGGTGGGCATAGGGATACCTCGTCGCTTATCATTGGCACCATTGTCAGGGATTTTGTTGTTTGTGCATTAATTAGAACCTAGGAAATCCTTTTCATCGTTGGAACAAACCCTTAGAGTCAACTATCCTACAATCACTAGAAGGGGTATTGCACACTAAATAATCAATCATGTCTCCTTCTTCTTATGAGAGTGTTTCATCGACTAGGTCCGACACCATGAACAATTGGAGGCAGAGTGCACATGATGATCCGTCAGTGCCCCAAAAATTTCATTTGGTATACACTCATCCTGATGAGTATACACCATACTTTACCTTTATCCTCCACTAGGATGAACAGCTACGATGGTGTGATTTAGAAGGTAACATAGTGCTACCTCCTAATCACTCAATCCCAAGCATGCTCCTTCATGCTCTCACACGAATTGGTATGCAACACTTACAGTCGTAGTATGTTGTGCATGAATAAGACTTGATAGATTATCAACCCACAGAGGCACAACACCAGAGGGATTTACAACAAGAGAGACATTACGAATCCATGAAGGGAAAGTTGTCTCAGAATGTCTCGTATGTCCTAAGCAAAAATGAGGGTGGTGAACTTGTCTTGAGAGCTTTTCCATAAAATGATTTTCCTCTCATTGAATTTGGTCAAAGGGTTGTGTACCAAAATCTTCACTCAACTATTCATAATCCAAGTTCTAGTACCAATGGATACAAAGGGTCCAGGAAGGAAACACAAGCACATGACAATGATGGACATTCTGATGGTAACCATGACCGAGGCTATGACCACCAAAGAGAAAGTGGTAGGTGCCATCATGGTTCCAATCCTCCTTCCTCTTCACCTTCATCATCTTCTGCCCCCTCTCCTTTAAAATCTTAATGTAGCTGAAAAGGGAAAAACCATGAGGATGATGGTAGGTGAAATAGAGACCACAAATAAAATAGTAGAGAAAAGGGGCAAGAGCATTCTAGAGAAACACATCATGAAAGAAGGGAAAGTAGGGAATAGCATAGGCATCATAGACGCCATAGGCAGCATGATTAAAATGAACCCCTACTCACCACTTGAAGTATGTTAGATATAACAGAGGCAGTTAGGATCCCAACGAGGCATCAAAAGATTAGGCATGAACAACATCACACGATTTGAAGGGGGATACAATGCTAATCCTCAAAATCATTTGCAAGCATTCCATGACACATGTGCCTTACAAAATATAGAAAATGAGTGGCAAAAACTAAATTTTTTTTTCACAGACATTGATCAAAGAAGTAGAAACCTAGTACCAGTCCTTAGAACTGAAATCCATTTGTCAATGGAGTACCATGTTAGAGTTATTCAATGATAAGTATCAAACGTACTCCCAAGTGTCCAACTTGCATAAGCAAATCCAAGGATGGAAACAAGGAGGACATGAATCCTTGGATGTTGCTGTGGGTCGATATTATTCACTATTACATCATTGTCCCAGCCATGGTTACTCGAAAAAGGAACAACTACACCATCTCATGGATGGGCTTAGGTACAAAACACGATGAACCCTTAGGACTTATGCCCAAAGAAGGCTATCTAAACTTAGAGCCCATCAAATACAAATATTGTTGAAGCAAGTTGCTAAGGAGGAAGGTGAGTTAAGGAAAAGAGAAAGTGTGGAGGAGTACAATAGAGATCTTTCCCTCCAAAAGAAGGAAATTAGATTTTGCAAAGATGAAGAAGAGTCACCACTTGAAGAGATGGTGAATAGGAAGACTTTGCCCATTCAAAAATTTGCATCAGAAGTATCAACAAATGTAGATCAAATGTGGAACTCCATAAACGCAAATTTTAAGCTATCCTAAAAATAGTCGAGGAGTTTAGAGAACAAAGTAGTGACCAAGGGAGAAGTAAAAGAAAGAGGCTAAATATCCACATGATAAAGGTAAGGACAAGGTTTTCATCATTGAAGAGGTTGTGGATTTGGACATGGATGATGATGGCAGATGTGAGATTTTCCAATATGACCATCCTAAGGGATGTTGCCCAGTGATATCACATTTGCAAGAGTCTGGGGCATATGCACTAAACCGACAATTAAACAGATGGTGAACACCCAAAAGGTTATCTTATCCTCAAGGTAACCCAAGACAGTTCCACCAACCCTTAACATATTATCCAAGTGGAACTCCACCACAACTAAATGAGCGGTATCAATAGTGGCAACACCTGCACTCATGGGGAATGCCACCATCAAGTCAACAATACCCTTACCATCAACTTAACCCGTATGGGTATTACATTCAGTAGCTAATCTCTCCACGTGACTCTACTAGTCATGTCACTCCTCAGCCTCACTACCAAATCCCCGAATACTATAGAACTACTTCTTCTCAAGGTGATCCTTCACATATGTACTATCCTTCTCATCCGACCACATCTCTTCCACCCTCAGCTCCATTACCACTTGCCCCAACTATGCAAGGCAAGCCTCATACCTAGCCACAACAATGTAATGCTACAAGGGTTGTCAATCCTCAATTAATTGTTGGTTTAGACAACTGATTAAAGAAGAGACCTTTCTTTAGAACCAAAATTCCAACCAAGTCCTTACAATCACAAGCAGCTAATGATCTACATGCCTCATCATCCTTTAAATCTTTAGAGCTTCCTTCGAACCAAAAAATTGCACCCAATACAACAATCATGTTAACTCATGCCATAACCGATTGGATTAAAGATGGCCATCTTCCTAGGAAACTCTCTAATCCTGGAAGCCCTCTAATTTACTTATAGATCACTAGAAATGAACCTTGTAAAGCTCTTTTGGATTCAGGTTTTGGTGTTAATTTAATCTCCCAAGAAATGTATAAAGCCCAGAACCTACCTCCACTAAAGAACAGTAACATTCACTTAAAGCNGATTCAGGTTTTGGTGTTAATTTAATCTCCCAAGAAATGTATAAAGCCCAGAACCTACCTCCACTAAAGAACAGTAACATTCACTTAAAGCTGGCTTACTAGTCCATCACTGTCCCGTTGGGACTAGTGGAGGACATTGTTGCCACTATCTATGGGTGGTTATATCCAGCTAATTTCCTAGTGATCCAAGTTAACAACTGTAAGAGGAACTTCCCAATCATAATGGGAAGAGCATGGCTAAGCACGATTGATGCGTGCCTAGGAATACATGATCTTTCCCTAGAGATATCAAAGGAAAACATGTTTGGAAAGATCAAGAAGAAGAAAGTTCCATGCATCGCATACAGTGACATAGGGTGCAACTGCGTGCAAAAGGCCTGGTTTGTACAACACTTAACATTGCTTGCATGTACCTAGTGTGCACAAGTGATTGATATACAAAGATTCCTATATGCAACAGCCACATGATAGGAAGGCATCCAATGGTTGATAGCTAACTCAGAAAGTAATTAAACTTTATGCATGGAACCAACTGAGAGCTTGACTTGCACCTATATCGATAGCATAGATGCATTAGAGCAAGTCCACCGCCAACTTCCAAGTACTGACACCAAAAATATCAACTGGGGGAAGTTGGAAATCCCTAACAAGTTTAAGCAAAAGCCCATAAAATTAAAACCATTGCCCACTGGTATGGAATATACATTTCTCAAGAATAGAAAATCGATAATCATTAACACTAAGTATGCTCCTCAACAAAAAGAAAAGCTACTGAAGATGGTAAACAAATGGTCAAAAGCCTTTGCCTGGTCATATCCTGAATTAACCGAAATAGATCCTAGGATATGCCAACATAGAATTTACACTAACCCCTCTATAAAGCCTCGACAACAACTACGAAGACAGCTGAACCCAAAGCTTAAGCAAGTAGTTAAAGAAGAAATTGAGCAACTTTCGAAGGCCGGGTTCATCTACCCCATTGCTGACAGTCAATGGGTTAGTCCATTCATCATTGTGTCTAAAAAGGGAGGTAAATGGAGGGTGTGTATAGACTTTAGGTTGTTAAACATGGCAACCTTTAAAGACCATTTTCCATTGCCATTTGTTAACCAAGTCATAGATACCATTGCAGGGCATTGTTACTATAGTTTTTTATATGGTTATAGTGGATACAATCAAATTCAAATAGCACCAAAAGACCAAGCCAAGACTACATTCACAAGTCCTTGAGGGATATTTGCATATAGATAGATGTTGTTTGGCTTGTGCAATGCCCCAGCAACATTTCAACATTTGGTTCTAAGTATATTTTAGCAGCAAATAGGGAATGGTGCGGAGGTCTTTATGGATGATTTCTCCACCTACGAAGCAAACTTTGAACAAGCATTGGACCAATTAAAGAAAGTACTGAAACGATGCGCTGAAACCAACTTAAGGCTCAATTTGCAAAAAAGCTATTTAATGGTCCAAGAGGGTGTTGTATTAGGGTATAAGATTTCACAAACAGGGATAGAGGTAGATCCTAAAAAGATTAAAGTCATCCAAGGAATCACTCATCAACCTGAAACTGTAAAAGATATCTAATCGTTCCTTGGACATACTGGCTATTATAAACGCTTCATTGAGAACTTTTCAAAGATTACAAAACTATTTGTAGAATTAATGAAAAAGAACGTATCCTTTGAATGGACCAAGGAATATGAGCTAAATTTCCAAACCTTGAAATAGAAGCTCATAGAAACACCCATTCTACAAGCTCCTGACTCGTCCAGACCATTTCATATAATGACTGATGCATATAACTTTGCTTTAGGAGTCGTACTTACACAATTAGATGACCAAAAACATCCCTATTACATTCACTATGCAAGTCAAAGTATTGCTAGTGCACAAATCAACTACACCACAACATAAAAAGAATTAATGGTCGTGATGTTTGCACTAGAGAAATTTAGGCACTATGTATTAGGCTATAAGGTATTTGTACACACTGAACATAGTGCAACTCAGTTTCTTATGAATAAACCAATGGTGAACCCTCATGTCAAATGATGGCTTGTGATCTTGCAAGAGTTTGATATTACGATAATAGATTGTAAAGGCACTGAGAATGTTATTGCTGATCATTTATCTCGATTGCAATCGGACAACAAAGAGGATGAATACCCAATTTCTAATCACTTCCCTAATGAACTTCTCTTTGTAGGTGTAATAAATAATTAATCACCCATAGATACAAACTGGTATAATATCATTCTTACTTATCTTCTTACACAAGAGACACCACAATGGCTGGACATTAAAAAGAAACAATAGTTTCTCCACCGAGTTAAACACCTCATGGAAATCCATGGGCACCTTTACAACGTATGTCCTTAACGCAGATCAATTACGAGTTCTTCAAGATGCTCATGAGGGCCCTAGTGGGGTCATTACACTGGGAGATAAACAACCATTAAAATCTTGTTTGTAGGATATTATTGGCCTACATTGTTTCAGAACACCCATCATTTTGTCCAATCTTGTGAATGCTGCCAATGCAATGGGGGAATGACTACTAGAATGGAGGATCCACAATAATAGATTAAACCCTTAGAACCCTTTGACATATGGGAAATTTATTTTATGGGTCCTATTACACCAATGTCCAATGGAAAAGCATACATTGTTGTTATTGTCAACTATTTCACAAAGTGGGCAGAAGCAGCCGCTATTACCAACTCTACATCATCTACCACGGCACGATTTGTTCAACAACAAATTGTAAACAGGTTTCGCATGCCTCATGCACTTATTTCTGATAATGGTACACACTTTATACGTGTGACTTTTCGAAAGTTGATGTGACACATAGGAGTTGAGCATAAACTAACTACACTATATCATCCTCAAGTGAATGGTCAAGTCGAAGTCACCAATAGGGAAATTACAAAAATCTTGACATGAACTATTAGCAAATATAGGCGAGACTGGAGCACCAAACTGAATGATGCTCTTTAGGCTTACCACTCCATATGGAAACTTCCTATAGGCTACTCTCCCTATGAGTTAGTGTATAGTAAACTTCCAATGATGCCTATCCCAAGCTAAGCTCCGTACACTATCTACAACATGTGACCTTAACCTTGACCTTAGTCTAGCACAAAAAGAAAGGCTGATAAATCTTAACTTTCTAGATGAAAATCAACTAGCCACCCTATCATCCAACAAATTGCATAAGGCCTTCAATAAACAACATCATGATCTGAAAATTAGAAAAGTCAAATACCAACTAGGAGATAAGGTTCTTTATTGAAATCCCACACATGTGCCACAATGAACTAAATTTCAAACGTTGTGGGAAGGACCTTATATCATTCATGAAACTTTTCCTTCAAGAGCCATGATGATCTATAGACCTGTAAGCTCAAACAAGAAATTATTAGTCAATATCCAACAAACCAAACCTTTCCATGAGCCTAAAAAAACTAGTACTAACCCTACTTCTATCGATGGACAACCCTGCTCATTATTTCAGATCTTCTCTTTTCAACTCAGTCATAGGGGAGAGGGCCACCAATGCTAATTATTCTAAGCTCTCAGTTCTTTTATCTTTTTTTTTTTACACATTTTTCATATTTCCTTATTTTTGTTTTCCACCATCGTTAACATTTTTACTATTTCTTTCTTTCTTTATTTATTCCATTTCATTTCATTTATTCTCACTTGTCACATAATAAGTGCTCTTGAGGATGGATCATACTATAATAGTGTTGATTGCTAATGTTTGGTTTTTACCTTTGACTTTTAATGTTAACACCAGGATATGGTTTCTTTTGATAAAGCAGGAAATGAGTCCACATCATCCATTCATCCATTCAACTCTATGGTCTTCCTTTGCTTTGGAAGTGTACTGTCCCTTTTTCTAATTAAACCCATTAATAAATCTATGACTTGGTATTTTTCAAACCAAGGAAAGATTCAAATGGATTGAAAAGGATGTGATTTCAAGGGGATTCGACACATTTGTTCTGGCTATTCTCTTGAGTACTTGAATGTTTTTATCAATCTTTTGTCATTCCACCATCAACTAATATCAAGAAGTTAAATGAATCAAATAAGTCTTTGCATGGTATGGTTCCCACTTAAAACAAAAACAAAAACAACATGAACAAACTAGTGGGAACTCAAAGCACACCCCTTAGACATAATAAAGGAAATTGGGCTACAAGAACTGGTTATGGCACTGGAAAGACATGCTACCCATGCTTGAAGGTTCCCTCTAACTAAGGCCCTTTCTCACTTCTTGTTTCTCTATTCTTCTCTTTTTAGAATGTTGGTTACCCTGTAGAAGCATTCATGTTGCTTCAGGAGGATGGGTTCATCAAATGCGTTGATGCGAGGTTATTAAATGTGCTTAGTTTTAATCTAGATTTGGGCTAAATTTTATTCAGTCACCTTAACCACATAATACATAAGGGACCTTGCACAACCTTGATTTTGGAATACCATTCCATTCTCTCCTCTCTTTCCATAATGCTTCTCATATTCTGCCTCATTGCTAGTTTTATGATTAGTCTGTATCCTGGTCGACACATTGTTAGTCTTTGGTAAGTTCTTGTGGGTGAATTCTTAATTATTATTTCCATATGTCATTCCTAGAGCCTACAAACTCTTTGGTTTGTGGGTTTGTCAGGGCGTAAAGGGCATGAGCCTGCTTTGTGGAGGACCTACTGGCATTCCTTTTTACAATTGTTAAGTCCTTTCCTTAGAACATCTCTTACAATCAACTCTTTTTCATTTCACCCCATCTATGGCATCCATTTTTGTTGTTCTCTTCCCCTCTATGCCTTTTTATTAGCTTTACCATTTTTATTCCTCTTATCTTCCTTGTTCTTTCATTCTCCATCCTATTGCTTCCAGAGGTTTACTCTTAGTCGTGGGGGCCCTGTCACAAAATTTTTCCATTCCATTACTTATCTCACCCCTATATGTTGGGTAGTTATCACTTACAAATCTCTAACCCAGTATCTACCATACCCACAACCTAACCAATGTGCTTCCTATCGAAGCAAGGTATCAACTGCATTATATCTTATCTATCCTTACTAATTCGTGACTGCGTTGTGTGTGTAGATGGTGATCACATGAACAATGGACTGGGATAGGAGGGAGCACTCAAGATGGACTAGAGCAAGAGCATTTACATAAGGAACAAGCTTGATCGTGTAGCCATGGATAAACAATGGTGTGCAAATTTTTCACATTGGCAACAATGCGCCTCATTTTCTTTTCTCTCTCTCTCTTCAAGTAGTCCAATGAGGGTCTGGATGTCATTTATGTATAGTGTTCACCACAATGGTTAAGAACACCAATGTTATAATATGCTTGTCGATCTATTCACCAAGCATTTTAAGTCTATCATTTCATGTCACCATCAATTTTCATTCAGTCAATAATCCCATACATTCCCAATATTTTGTAAGGAACTCAAGGACAAGTTTTCATTCAGTCATGGGGGTATGATGAGCTCGATATTGGATCCTTGATATCATATACACAATATTGGAGGTGAAGAAGTGATATTGGGCATGCGATTTTGGAACCTATCTCACTGCCTATATATAAGAGACATGAACACTTGGATTCAAAGTTAGTTTTTAGTCCCTTAGCTGAATTCTTGCAGTTTTTCCTTTTCAAAGTTAGAATTATTTCTGAGTGCCCACAGTAGGAGTCATAAAGTGAATGGATCTTTATTTGAGCATTATGTACCTAAGCAAACCTTGTGTCCAGAAATAAAGATGAACTTTGTGATAAACCTTGCAACATTCAAAATAGCTTATGTATTTCATTTAATGTTATTTACAATTATTTAATGCTTTCATTAGTTAATTGATGTTATTTTTATGAAATCATTAAATTTCAACAAGTAAGCACACTTTGTACAACCACTTCGAGCATACATGGAACACTTGGTAACCCAGTAACAACTAGCATTTGGTAATTTCAATAGTGTTCCACTAGTTCAAGATGTGTCTAGAAAGTGGGAACGGATGCTAGTGTTAGGACTAGTTAAAGAACAGTTAATTAGTTAAATTAAATTAGTTATTGAGTTATTTCATTTCTCTAATTTAAGCATCAAGAATATAAAACATAAAAATAATAAAAATCATATACCTTGAGTTTACTTAACCATACAACTGTGCCTTACAAGTAAGCTTGGGAAGACAACGATTGCATAACCCATTCTAGTCTTGTGTAGGCGCATAAGCACTTAATCCTCAGAGTTCAACTAAATCGTGCATGAACACTCATATTCGTATGGTTGGGCATAGGGCTACCTCGCTGCTCATCACAAAGTATCTTACATAATTTCTAACTCTATAAGTAGTTTGGCACTACAAATCAATTCAATTAATATTATGAATAAGTTCTTTCTACATTCAACAAAGAGTTTAAAATATTTTTTCCACTTGGTCCTATAAACATAACAGCATTCATATAAAAAAATATATTGCTTTTGATAGAAGGATAAATTAATTCTAGAGAGAAAAATGGTGATAGAAAAATGGTTTACCAAAACAACATCCATATGCAATTCTACTTTTCTTATAGAATTTCAAAAAGAAACATTAGAAACGTAAAATCTATCCAACAATAATAAATTTTAGCATTTCCTTATTGATAATTACACAAAGTATGATTCTTCTCATTTGAATGATTTCAAAATACTATTAAAGAAAATATTTTCCTTTAAAATTATAATAATATACTTTTTTTTAAGAAGACATATTAGGAGGAAGACTACCAAGTTTATCTAGATGACTTTAAACCATATATGGAAATCACTTCTAATAATTTAAAGAACTTTAGGTAAAGATAAAAAAATATTTCCAAATCTCTTATTGATCTTTTGATTCTTTAAATTTTGGCAATGGTCAAATTTTCTTTTCCTCATTTTTGCATATGTTCAAAGGTTAATTTGTCAAGGCTTTTATAGTCAAATCATGAAAAACTTGTACTAGACTTATAAGCCATGAAAAATAGCCAAAAGCCATAGGTGTAATGCTGAAAATCATAAAAATAGACATTCGTCCAAGTCAAGGAGTCACCACACATTGTATGTTGGTTGGAATATGTTGTGATCATTTGATTTAGTCTCATGTTTATGTTATGTGTGCAAAGAGGCTAAGATCCACAAATCTTATGCTATTCTCATGATGCCATATGCTAAGATGTGAAAAGTATGAAAAAAGTGGTGGAGAAGTGTCATAAGTACACAAAGTAATAATCACAAAAGTATTGGCATCACTTAGGATTAATGAGCATTATTGGTTGTTAGTCATTAGTTCTCATTAAGAAAGTTAGTTAAGTTGTGCTCATTAATAGAGCACTATGTAAGTGACATTTGTTCTCATTCATGAAGCCATTTCTTTCACTTCTATAAGAATGAGCTCTCATCTTCATTGTGTGGGTTGCATGCATGGTTGGAAATAATGTAGCTTCTTGAATAAGTTGTGTAATCCAAGATGAGTTTTATCAAATTGCTATTCTTGCTTTCTAACTTTATATTCTATCCATTAGCTACTATTTTTTCCAACTTCATGAGCTTGTAAATCCCATGTTTTCATATGCTTTGGTTAGTATATCTCTCCTAGTGTTTTTATTGCCTAATTGTATGTTATGCTTTGGCCATGATATTGGGTAGTTAGACTCTCCAAGTTCATATATTTTTTATGCTTAATTGATTTTATATGTGTGTATTAATTTATTTTTTTACCTTTTAATATTAATATTTATTATTATTTTCTAGCCAGTGTGCACTAACCCAATAGATGAATTTTGATAGGTTATGCATAGCATGTGATGCATGGTTGATTTTGGTATGGCTTGATAATTTTTTTTATTATTAATTGATTATGGCATATGCTAATCTTTATGATTTAGTTTATGGTCTATGCTTTTTGGATTGTGAAAGTTACATATGTTTGTGGAGTTTTTGTGAAGGATTTCTTTTGTGGAGTTTCAGTTTTAGCTATTATTATGTTATATTATGTTGGACTCTTTCAAGTGATTTTTTCATGAAAATCATACACTTCTCTTGTCTCAATACTTTGACATCCAATTTTTTAGATGGGGATGTGCTACCGAGTTGAAGGCTTGTCATGGTGATGATGCCTTATTTGATTTGAAAGTGCTTGATAATAAGAGATCTTAGCTAAGCTTCATATGTTATGTGGATTTTGTGCTTTAGTTTCTGGGTGAGTACTCTTAGCTCCTTTGCCTATTCATTTCAATTTACATGGTTTTTGCACATTCAACATGGGTTGGATACTATTTACTTTTATCAAATCTATGTGAATTTTCTTCATGAATTTTTATTTTTCTTTAATCATTAAACATCTTAAATTTTAGTTATTTAAGATATTTTTCTTGTCATGCTATAATTTTTTATTTTGTTTTTGCTAATTTTGGTTTTATGGATTTTGTAATAATACCCATCAATAATTTTTTGAATTGGATATTATATGAATGATTGATATCTTAGTTTCATCATGTTCATTTTAGCTTTAGTCTTTGTGGATTTCATTTGGTTTGTGGAATCTGAAGTGTTCAAAGTTTCATGCGTGTTTGATGAATTTGTTGAGGGTTGGATCCTATGTACCATGTTGTGATCTTATGACTTGTTTACCCTTATTTTTGGAGTCACTAGTACTTATTAGGCCTTATCCTTCTTATTCTTAGTGTCGCTTATTGATTCTAGTTCTTTTTTAGACATCTTTTTACCAATTTTGATACATTTCTAGATTTTTATTTGAAACCATAAGTCAACCATGGGTCATGGTAATCTTGTCAATACTAATCACTAGTCATGGTCAGGTCATTATCATTGACCATAAGTCATTTTGTTCCAATTCTAATATTGGTTTTAGGAAACCTATAATACCTAAAGAAGACCACGAGTCATGGTTAGGTCATGATCTCATCCCATGAGTCATGGTAAGGTTTTAATAGAGTCTTTCATATCATTCTTAATGTTTTCTTTATTTTATGAGATTTTGTTTATACCAAGGCTCATGATCTGGTCATGGTCTATTACCGGAACTTGTGGTGAGGCCATGATTTATTACAATGAGTCATGGTGAAGTTGTGATCAAGTTTTGGTAAGTCCTTGTTACTGTTTCTATTATTCAAAGTGATTTCTTAGTATTCCTAGTTGATAATAGGCCATGATAACATCATGAACAATGATTTTCATCTTAATTTCTACTAATCAATATTCTAAGAATACCATGACTTATGGTTAGGTCATGGTATGCCATCACGAGTCATGGTAAGGTTGTGGTATTTCTTTTCATTGTTTCCTATTCTTCAATATCATTGGTACTTAGTTTAGCTCAATTCGATACTTCTTGCTCTCATTTAGTTTAGTTTGTAAACCTAAATTCTTTTGGCTTATCATTTTTGGTTAAGAGTTAATCCTGGATATTTTAGTTGTTGGATGTTGTTATGTCCTCCATCATCAATATACAGTTTACCTTGTTTGAAGATTATTAAATGTATATTTATATGGAGTTAATACCAAGGTATGTGGCCACTTAAAGATGGGCTTCCTAAAGATGTTTGGTATTTAACATCTACTAGGATGCATCAATGTGAATTTCCTTATACGTCCCATCCTACACAAGAGGATGAACCATGGCTCATTACTCTTTCTTTTTTCATTTGATGCTTCTAGAGACTATTAACAAATCAATGTGCATGATAGTTTAACTTTTGGTTTAGCATTTGGAAAATTGAGCAAGTACACATGACAATATTCATACATTTGAAACTAAGTGTAATGTGTGCTAACGTCCTTGTTTGTAGTTTGATCGATGGAGTGGGCAATTTGGCTTAGCTAGAATTGTGTGGTGTTGGATTGATATGGCTATGCAATCTTTGATGTTTAGTTTGTTTCATGTTTTCTAACATGTTTTGAAGGCTAGCATGCCTTACCTAGCCACCATGAAATCTATTCTCAATTCAACCAAATGAGATGTCAAGGTTTCTCCCTCAGTGCATACTAGCCTCCTCTTTTATTACAAGTCACTAGGGCTAAGTGGAGTAAGGAGATCTTAGTGGTTTCATTGATTATGAGATTTCATGTTTATGTCATTCTTCTTTTAGACATTATCTTTCTTATCATTTATGATACTTATGATAGTCATGTTTAGATGTACCTCTTTTTATGTTTTATGTATCGAATTATGCTTGGTTATGTATGGCTAAACATATATATTTGGATTATTCTAGTTATTTATGAGAGCTTTTGGATTTTCAATTTATAATGTTTATCTCTTCTCAATTTATATAAATTTCAGCTTTTATGTTTAATGTTATATATCTTTGTTATTATGTTGTTTAGTTTCTTCTTTTCCTTTTTATCATGGCTTCACTGTAATTTTTCTTCTATTTCTTTTTCACTATGTTAGTCTTGTTTCATTTACCACTTTCCTTACCATGACTAATTTTTTGTTAGGGGTTCTATACTCATAGTTATGCTCTCCAACTTAAGGCTAGATAGGAGGATGTTAGAAACTAGTATCAAGGTGTAGGTTTGTTGATTTTTCATTTCATGTTATTATGTCTAATGATGGCAAGTGTTAGAGGTGGATGTGGCCATGATAGAAGGTGGATGTTAGATCTTGTAAAGGATCCCTAAGAAAATCTTATTACTCCTACTCCTACTCCTACCCCAAATGAGAAGATCAATTAAGAAAACATCAACCACTATATGTTCCAGTTTCTCCATTAACATATAGAGAAGAACTCATACTTATCATTGATGCTTATTGCTTCAGGAAGCGGTGATTGTGTCAAACAACCAATAAATCATGAGCTTATGGAGCAACTTCATAAGCTAGGACTACCTACCTTTCAGGGTGAGAAGGATCCTACTATTTCCATAGAGCGATTGGAAAAAGTCATCAAGATCTTCCAATTAATAAATTACACTTCCAAGTAGCAAACTCAATTAGATATGCACCAATTCAAAGGATCTGCTAGTCATTGATGGGCTACTCAAGAAACAATACATCATTGGGAGAATTGTGATATCTATTGCATCAATTTTCTCAATACTTTCAATGTGCATTATATTTCTTTGAAGTACATAGAGGCAAAGATAAATGAGTTTTACCATCTCTACTAGGGCAATTAGACCATGACTGAGTACAACTACAACTTCTCAAATTTAAGTATGTCTGTGCCTCACATACATATGGATGAGAGAGCTAGATCCAACTATTTCATTCATGATCTTCATGTGTCCATTAAGAACCATTTTCTTTCTCTTTATATTTAGACATATGAGGATGTACATGTGCATGTATTAGACCTAGAGGGTAGTTAGTTGGCAAAGGTAGCATGTTGCAATTATTCTTAGAAGAGGGGACAAACCTCTTCTAGAAACTCTAGTGAATCTAATTGGACTTGAGGTTCTAGTTTTAGCAAGCAAAAACAATAGCAAAGGTTATAGTAGTGGTTAGCAAGTGATGGGGCCCCTCATGGACTCAGTACTTGTCATGATTCTAGTAGAGTTAGGCATATCTGCAAGAATTTTTTTAATTACCATAACTATAATTAGCTAGGCTAGAAGAGCTTCAACTATTAAAAGCATTCAAGCAATGGAGATTTCTAGCAATTGACAAACATCCAAGCAACCATGGTGGTACTAGGATGCATGATCATGTTTACATTCTGATACATTAAATAACATATGCATAGCCTAACACCGTGATGGAGTCTAGAAGTATTATTTCAAATTTAGTAGTTTTGGTTTTTTTTATCCTAGTGCTAGTGATTCTTTCATTGATCCATGGGTAGTAGGAAATTTGGATTCAAAGAATCAATTCTTTCTTAAGGGCTTACTGTTAGCACTGTTAATATCAATGTGCTTTTTGTGAACCAAGTTTGCAAGTGCGTACCCTTAGTGATTTAGGATGTCTCCTAGTTTAGTGATATTCTTATCATGAGCTTGGGGAAATATGACATCATGTTCAAAATGGATTGGTTAACATGCTATCAGGACAACTTAGATTATATCATAAGACACTTTCCTTTGTATTGAATAATGGTGTATAGGTGATCGTGCATACGAGGCTATACAAGGTCAAGTTGGATCTTGTGTCTTTGAGGTCTTTTTACCACTTGTTATAGAAGGGTTATTTCTATTTTGTAATTTTGGTTAGTGAATCTTCTTTCTCACTTGGGATCAATCAAATTCTTCTTATTCATGGGTTTTTCAATATCTTTTATTTAGAATTGTCTAGTTTGCCTTCTAGGCTTGATGTTAACTTTGAGATTGCTCTCAAACTCGATGCTGAACTTATCTCTAAAGTTTCACATATGATGTCACTTATTGAGTTAGCTGAACTAAAGGCTCAACTTCAAGAGTGATTAGATAAGGATCTAATTCATCAAAGTGTGTCTTCTTGGGGGTGCTCTAATTCTCTTCATCAAGAAGAAGAATGTTAATATGAGATTGTTCATCAATTATTGACAACTAAATCAAATGAAAATGAAGAATAATGATTACTTACCATGTATATACAACCTATTTGATTAGCTAAGAGAAGCTTAGGTATTGTCAAAGATAGATCTAAAGTTAGGATACCATCAAGTTTGCATCACAGATAAGAATTTCCTTAAGACAGCATTTAGAACATGGTATAGACATTATTACTTCTTGATTTTGTCTTTTAGACCCACTAATATGCTTGCATTGTTCATGCATCTCATGAACAATGTCATGAGATTATACCTAGATCAGTTTATCATTTTTTTCATCAATGACATCTTGGTGTATTCTTCATTGAAGGATCTTCATTAGCAAAATTTGATAATTGTGTTATAAATGCTTAGAGAGCAACAATGTTTGTCCAACCTTTGAAGTGTTGATTTTACCACCACAAGATCTACTTCTTGGGACATGTCATTCTAAAGGCTGGAATATTGGTGGACCCTACTAAGATATTAACTATTTTGGATTGGCCTATCCCTAAGAATGTAGGGGACATTTATAATCTTCTTAGATTCGTAGGTTATTACATGAGGTTCATTAAGAACTTTTTCTACATTACTTCACCACTTACAAAGCTATTATAGAAGAATGTTGGATTCTTGTGGAACCCATGTTGTCAAGTTGCTTTTGATAAACTAAAAAGTACATTGATTTTAACTCTTGTATTAATTTTACCTACCCTAGATAAATAGTTCAATTTTTGCACCAATGCATCCAGAGAAGGTTATTGTGACATCCCATTCTTAAATTTTAAGACAAACGTCAAATATACATAACATTTGACATTATCCATAAAGAATACGATAGGGAAACTATAGAAGAAAATGAAAATAAAACTTTATTAATATGGAAATAATGTATTGGGATCATGATTTAAGGGTTCTTTGCGGTTGTCTTCCTTTAGCATCTATTCTTAAAGGCAATCCAACACTGCCACCATGGTTAGGCCTATAACTGACTAGAAGAAGTGGCTAGTCATCTTCTTATCATGCTTTACCCAACACTTATTATTTTTGACTCCATAACTTCATGCTGGTATAACCTCTAATTCTTGGATATAAATACCTTAGATTAAACCCCCAAAAGTCACCTTAAGAAACATATCTATTATTACAATGTGCCCTTTTAGGTTTTATTTTAACTTTCCCTTTTAAGTCTTATTATAATAATTACATTATTTATTCTAAAGTGATGTTATCTTCATTACAAAACAACTTCATTTAGGAATAGAGACATGACAAACTACCCCTCTTAGCTTTTTTTTTTTTTAACTTGAACGAGTTTTCATTAATGATGTTTCTCCATGCTTCAACACTCAAATGCTTTGATTTTTGCTTTTAAAATTGGATTGAATATTGTAGTGTTTTTCTACTTATTCTAAAAGTAAAATATAAGTAAGAAAAATATGTGAAAATTAAACCTTATCTTATCAACTACTTATCTTAATCTTTAGATAATGACAAGAGATGAATTAATGGTCTCCAACCATCAATCACTAGTCTTAACTAGGGTTACACAAAGTGCAATTCATATATCTAGTTATCCAAGTTAAGGTATGTCAAATCCTTTTTCTCACTTGTATTACCCAAAATATTTTACTTTCCTAATTTAAACATATAAATTAAATAAATAAAGAATGCAAACAAGAAATCAAAGTAAAATTAAGAAACTTCTTGATTTTTTTTCAAGCTCAAGGATTAAGGAATGTAGTTGTAGTTCTATGATAAGAGCTATATGATCAAATGTCCTTATTTGGGATGACAAGACTTGATCTTGTCGCTTAACTTCTTTCTTACGAATCAATTCCAATAACTTGGTAACTTGAAAGAATAGGATGTCATACTAAACATAGTCTAAGATCTTAATGAAGAATGATGTTGACCCATCTTCATTAGTCATGGTAGCATAATTAGTAAATTGAGGTTCTTGATACTACTAGCTATTAGCATCATTTATTCTTGAATTTGGGGATTCAAATTATCTCTTGAGGATTTGAAGTAAGTGGAGTATGCACTAGTCAGTGAAATGATATGATGAACTAATGGGAACATCTTCTTCAAATCAGGTTCCTCTTCTAAATGCTCTTTCAAAAGTCCATATTTTAGGAAATGATGAGCACTGCTTCTAGCTTTCACATTGAAGTCTCCACATGAGATGAATAATACTTGTTTGAAATAGGTATAATTTAGGAATAGCTTGTATTTCAAATTTTCCTTAATATGGTTAATCAAGTAAGAAACTTGATAAAGTATGATATTTAGGCATGTTGGATCCATGATCAAATGTATGTTGGCCACACATACACACCTTCCTAATGATATCATTTTAAGTACTTATGAAAAAGACTATATGGCTTATCTAGAATTTTGATCATTCTTTCTTTAACATAACTTGGAGTTATGGAATTTCAAAAACCATGTCTTGTAATCTTCACTTAAAACTTTGTATCAACTCAAAGTTGGCTTCCTTATAGAAGATTATGCAATCATTCATCTTGTAATTCCTACAATAGGCTAGTCTATATGGCTCTAAGGATGAACCATCATAAGAATCTTTTTACTTGTAGATACATTTGTAACCTAGCTTTCTCAAATTAGGTTGGAATTGATATAGAAATTCCCATGGCATGACTTCTTGTAAACATAAGACATTAGCATTTAAATCTTATAATTCTGCAAGGATGCGTGGATCTTAGTATTCATTCCAGTATAAGGTCCAAGATGGACATAGTGAATGTTGTATTTTATTAGCTGGTGACCTTGCAAACACATTTTATATTGTAACTTTCAAACTTGGATTCTCTCTTGATTCATTCCTTCTCATAGGTATCATATGTCTTATCAAGATAAGGTTGTGATTCTCCATGATGGTTGATGTCTGATGCCAAATGATTTGGTTGGAATTTGAATTGGTAAACATCTTATTGAGCATTTCAATTCACTAATTAATTCTCCAACTACTTGATTTGTTGGTTTGGTAATGATTTGGATATGTTTCCTATATTTATAATGACCTTTCTACCCTGCTTAGGACATTAACATCAATAGTGCAACTAGTGATACACTAGGGATTAGTAACCTGGGTCTATTTATACAAATAGGCTAACACCCAATCTTAAGTTCCAAGATGGCCAAAAAGAGTTATATTTGTTAATTTCAATAATTAAATTGTTAGGCATGGTTAGTTAGTCTAGGTTATTACTTGTTAAGGTATAATTTAAGATATCACTGAATTATCAGTTATTCAAATGATTGATCTAGTATCATCATTTGATCTAGAAGATTGAAAAATATTAGAAATGACTATTCATATGTTAAAAATAAACATCAAATGTCCAAGTTATGCTAAATTAAGCTTATGAGGCTCTTAAGACATGGTTTATGGGCAAGGATTAAAAACTAATGTGGAGCTCCATAGGATGGATCTAACTTTGTCATTATGGTTGAAAGGTTGAAATCTATTGGAAATGAGTCTTTGTTTGCCAAAAAAAGACTTTCGAGAATAAATGTTATGAGCTTCAAAAATTTTGAATTTGGGCACAAATTTCAAGACTTCCCAAGAGGTCACCCATCCTAATATTACTCCAAGACCAACTTGCTTACTTATGAAGCTTTTATCTCACATGCTACAAAATTGTCAGTTTGACTAGTTTAGTCAAGTTTGACCATCACAAATATTTAAATTTGAAATTCTAGACTTTAAATTTAAAAGCCAAAAATTTTCCATTAGTTAACAAGCTTTTCTCCGTCATTTGACACACTTATTTATCTATCAATTAATAAGCTTTTACATTAACTACAAATGCAAGTTAGGAGGAACTTGTAGTCTTCTTTGTCACTGGTTGATAGGGACTAACAATCTTCCCAATTATCAACTGGTAAGGATTGATAGTCCTTTCAATTACCAATCAATAGGGACCTATAGTGTTCATAGATCATGTGGGTCCATCTAGTAGGCAAATACTGCCGAAGTATGCAAAGGGTAGAATGCATGCATTCGAGAGGCAACAATGATGATATTAGTGGTGGTGAAAATGACTATGAGAATAGCACTGGTAGTGAAATGGCATGAATGATATAGAACAACAAGTAGTGGAAGATGCAAGTGTTGTGAGGCATAGCTCTACCACGATGGGCCATGGTTAGGCCTTACATAGCCCTATCATCTCCTAGCATATTTAGGTCACATGAAAGGGTGTAGCCCTACCATGATGTGCAATGGCCATGCCATGAGATTTTTTTAAGTGTAAAATTTATTTATTATTTTAAAATTTTATTAATTAATTATGCATTACTTATGTTGTTGCCCTAGTAGCTAGCTAGCTATGGCTTAAGAGTTAGGTTTGATGGCTAGAAGATTATGTGTTAGTCTTCAAGCCCTAATTTCTTTTTGATTTTCAATTTCAAAATTAACTTTATAAAATTGTAAATTGTAAATTTTATTAAAGCACATATTGCAAAAAAATTTAAACAACAATATCTCCCAAATTGTAAGCCTAATCAAAATAAAATTGGTACCATTAAAATTATGTCATCAAGCACTATCCATTGGACATATTTTAAGGTCCAAAAACCAAGTTGAAATTTTGTAATTTTGAGAGAAAAATAGCTTATTTTTTACTAAAATGACCTTAATAAACTAACATATGGGTGATATAGGATTTCTAAGTGACTTAAGTCTAATTATAAATAATACCCAAACTAGATAAATGAGATAAGGATTATCAAGCTTAGGTTGGTTGGCTTTAAGAAGAATGTTAACAAGGTTGAACATCATGACACTATCTAATGATTCTAAATTTCCCTATCAACTCCTTAGTAAGGTCTCTTACTTGCCAAGCAAAGGAGACCTCTAAATAGCTTGATTTTCTTATGTTCATTGATAATTTCAATAAGATACATAATATTGGTTAGTTGGGGCTTGGATATGTAGGAACACTAAAGTTCACAATAAGACCATGCCCTAGGGGAACTTGACTAGGGCTTACTAGCTTCATTATAAAGACAAAAGGATAATCTCAATTAATTAAGAAAAATTATAACATTACTATAAGATGGATAAGCACTACCTTATTAGTGTATGGTCAAATCTCCTTAAACTCTAATTGGATGTATCCATGACCATCATTAGAAAGGAATCTTCTTGGTTACATGGACATGATGTGCATCTAGCAATGATTTATAACTCTTCCTAGATAATGGCTCATGGTTCTCTCTAGATCATGGCTTATGATTTGCTTTTGGATTATAGTCCACCCTTGGTTCTAATTGGTCCTTGTTCATGATTTTCTCTAATACCTATTGTGATAACCTCTTCCTAGATGTCATGGTAAAGATCAAATATACATAACATTCAACATTATGTGTAAAGACTATGTTAGAGAAAATAAAAAGAAAAATTTATTAATATGGAAATAATGTATTTTGATCATGCTCTAAGGGTTCATTGGTATTTTCTTCCTTTTGTATTTATCTCTTAGAGATAATCTAGCACTACTACCATAATTAGTCTTATAACTAGCGAGAAGGGGTGATAAAGCATCTTCCTATCCCACTTTACTCAACACCGATTACTCACCATCGTTGGCTTTACAACTTCATGCTAGCATGATATTTAATTCCTAGGTATAAATATCTTAGGTTAAATCCCCAAAAGTAATCTTAAGAGAAATACCCATTATTATATTGTATCATTTCATGTCTTATTACAATAATTAGATCATTTATTTTAAGGTGATTCCATCTTTTCTATAGAATGGCTCCATTAGAAAATGGGGATGTGATAGTTGTAGGTTTTTCCTCATGCAAGAGGACAAAGTAATAATGTATGTCTCGTAAGTGTTGAAGCCTCATGAGACACACTATCCCACTCATGATTTTAAGTTTTGAGCGATGGTGTTTATCTTAAAAATTTGGTACAAGTATCTCTTCAAAGAGAAGATGGTATTTTATATTGGACATAAGGGACTACAATACCTAATAAATTAGTTACAATTGAACTTATGTCAAAGGAGGTGGGTTGAGCTGTTAGCTAATTATGATTTTACTATCTAGTATCAAATAAGCAAAAGCAATGTTGTTGAAGATACCTTAAGCCATGTGGCTAGTAAACTTCGTAACTTAATGATCAAGTCAAATGTGTTGGATGACATTCAAGTAGAGTAGCAATGTGATCCTTGGTGTGAGTAGCTTGGATAATCTAGCAAATCTTCAATAGTAGTGAATACACTTAGGTTATTTCCTCATAAAGATCCAATGTGTCTATTTGATTTCTTATGGTTACACCTACTAAATAAAGCTTACCTCAATAGGCTTTAGATACATCCTTATAGCACCAAGATGTATTAGAAGTTGAACATGTTGTACTAGTAGTCAAGAATGAAGAATCAAGTTGGAAAATTAATAGCAATATGCTTAATATTCTAGTAGGTTAAACTTGAGCATCAATGACTGATGAATTGTGGTTTGCCAAGCCCCGATATCGGATCCTCGTTATCAGGTACATGATATTGTAGCCTGGATAACAATATCGAATACAGGATATCGTGATTCTTGTGTAGGCCTATAAATACAACATTTGGGTGCACAGGAAGGGGGAGTTGGTAAGTCTTAGGGTAGAGTCTTTTTGTCAGTTTTTAATTAATTTTAGTTCTTTCCCCAATGCATGCCCGCACTGTGATGATTGTAATTGTACAGAACCTTTGTTTGAGTGTGACGTACTTGGACACATACATGATCAACAATATATATCGAGATTACTCCATCATTGTAGCATTTACTTAGCTTTTAATTACTTTAATTATTAATTACTTATTGTTGTCTTTCTAGTTCATACTTCCTTTATTTTCATTTACACTTCTTGTTGATTAATGCGGACTGAGTACGACTTAATCACGAACATTTAAGTATAACTACTTGGTAACCTAGTAGTGTATCTAGGAGTGCTCAATTAATGTGTGCTTGGTAATCCCAGAAGTAGTACACAAGGTCCAAGATGCATATGGATGATTAAAGATGGATGCTCATCACACTTACGATTAGCATAGATTTCATTTTCCATTGTCCATTAGCTTAATTAAGATTGTTCCCCATCATCTCTAGGAGTAGCATTAGTTTAGGATCCCATCACACTCTAGACTACACCATACGTGACAAAGCAAATACTAGTCCAGGTGGGAAGACAGCAAACTACAATCAACGTGTAACTATCCAGATACCACAACTAGTCTATCTACAAAGTTCAACCAAATCATGCATACACGCTCGTATTCGTATGGTTGAGTGTACGGGTCCCTTGCCACTCATCATTGGCACCATTTTCAGGGATGGTGCTAGTTATCTAGATTAGTTATATCATCCAAGATTGCTGTAAAGAAGCATTAATGATATATCTTTTAGAAAGAAAGTAATTGCAAATAAGTCACACACAATTCACAATAATGTCTCTCTCACAAGACTATGATAACGCAACAACTAGCAAAGCGATTCATTGGAGAACCAATGAAATTTATGATGAAAATAAAGTTTGGAGTACCTAATCTTATGCAAGAGTTTCATATGTTCATGGACACCCCAACGAAACTCAAGATTTTTGTCATCCAACCCAAACACCTTTAGTGAGGATGGAAAATCACATAAAATGAGGGGGCCCGCAAGGCCTAGGACCTTTTCAATGGCTAACAAAAGTTTATCTGGGGATGATTAGGAGACTTAAAAAATTCATGACAAGTGTTCTAGTTCTTTCTCTGCCTCTACTCCTTCAACATCAAGTCATAACACAAATGACCATCTTTCAAGGGGTTGGTGTAGAAATAAAAATCGAACCCATGGGCAAAGTCAAGAATGCCAACATGAATAAAGACAACATCATCCCAACTCACCAACTCATAACCTACCTAGTGATGATGAACCTCTACTGGCCACTAAGAACCGAATGCATATACAAGAGGCTGTTCAAATACCCCATAGGCATCCTAAGGAAAGCCATCTACCCAGGCTTAATTTAAACTTTCCTAAGTTTTTAGGAGGCTATGATTTAGATCCGCAACATCATTTACAAGCCTTCTAAGATGCTTGTGCATGGAACAATATTGATAATGGGTGGAAAAAACTTAAGCTCTTTCCTATGACACTCTTTGGCCAAGAAAAAGTATGGTACAGGTCTTTAAAGCTGAAATCAATTCGAAGTTGACCGACAATGGTAAAACTCTTCACTAAAAGATATCAAACCTATGCAAGAGTGTCAACCTTGAGGAGACAAATCCGAGAATGGAAACAAGGGAAACATGAACCCTTGGACATGGCCTTAGAAAGATATTATTCATTGTTAGATAATCACCTAGGCCATGGGTTCTTCGAGGAAAGGCTAATGCATCACATCATGGATGGGCTTCATAATGAAACAAGGGAAACCCTAGGGATGTATGCCTTAGGTCAACTATATGAGCTACGAACCCATCAATTCCAAGAGCTTATCAAGTAGGTAGCAAAAGAAGAAGGAGAAATAGCTAAATGGGAGAATGTTGAAAGCTCTCAACAAGACCAAAATCTCAAAATAGCAAAGGTCCATGATCATGAATAGGAGAAATCAACTCACCTCAAGGAGGTGGAATCATCTTTGCCAATACTACAATCACTAGAGGAAATTAAGGCAAAAGTCAATAAGATGATGCAATGGGTACATGAAAAATGCAAATAATATGCCAACATTATTAGAGGTGGAACTATGCCAAACCGGAAAATAGGACAGGACACCACTCGACAATTGGAAAGAAGGGTTGAAGAAAATAAGGATAAGAGCTTAATTGCAAATCACATGTATCACTGTGATGTTTGCTTGTACGATCATCCCAAAGGCCAATGCCCAATCTTGTCACATTTACATGAGTATTGGGGAGGAATGTTACATCTAGCTTTTGTACAAAAATATCGTGTTCAACCATAGTGGCAAAAACCCCAGTGATGGGGGAGGCCACCATCCAACTGGTCACACCCGTCATACCATCTGAACCCAAGTGCTTATTATGTTTAGCATCCTATTTCCCCAACTATGTCAACATCCTCTATTTCACCACATCATTATCATTCTCCTAAGTACTATCAACTCATGTCCTCTCCAACAAGATCACTACCTCATGTTCCTTGCACTTCTTCTTGCCCTCAATATTCTCATCATTCACCTCCTTCTACATCGCCACCAATTGTGCTAGAAGGTTTTTCACCACAACACCAACCCACGAACGTTACTTGTGCTACTACTATCAATAGTAGTGGAGGTCCTCCACAACATCAAAAGCATTCTTTCTTTCAACATGATCGTAGAAAGAGACAGCATGGTTCTGAAACCATTGCATCCACCAACTCAACATAAGTCCAGTGTTGTGATGCATCTTCTCCCTCAAAACCAATGCCTCCTGTTACCTTATCAAGGCCACCAATCAGCACTCCAACAACCATGCAGCCTAATGAATATAACCACGTAGGGAGAAATATTGATCCTTGCATACTATCTTACGATCATGGGTGCCATATTGGGTCAACTCCTTATCACATGACCACATCTTATAATTTTCCCCACTATGCCAACTTTAATCAAGTGTGTGAACCCCAACTTGGGTATATTCCAGCCACCACATCAAAAAACATCCAGTGGTTTGGATATGACCAGACTCTAATATTTCCCACATGCATGGATCCGCATTTTCTATTTATTAATTCTAGCCATGCTCAAAAGTTTAGTTACGGGGGATATCCTCTATTCTAACAAGTAGAATTAGTAAATGTTTTCCTTTTCTTTGATTTTACAATTTTTTGTTTTATTTTTTCAAGAGTAATCTCATCAATGAATAAAATACTCATGTGACTTGTCAGTTGAGGTGTTGTTCTATGCTATCGAGTCTCAAGTGATTAATTATTTGGACAATGAGCCCACAACATCCACCCACCCATTCTATTAATAAGAGGTTCTACTCTAGGTATGATGACATTCTTGTCATCATTAACACTTAAAGTAATTTTGTGCTCATTATGCCAAAAGCAAAAAATGATGGACTAAGAGGGAATGGCCAGGGTGTGACATCAAGGGGACTTGTGGCTTCTATTTGGTGATATTTGTATGTGCTATCATGCAGCTTGGTTGTACTAAATCCTTGTAGATCTAACAAAAAATGGGAGTAATAGTAATAAAGGCACTCAATAAAGAACCTCAATGCTATTCTAGGGGTTCCACTAGAAAGACATGCACCCAAGCCTGAAGGTTGATGGCTTCTCTGGTTCATTGTTGGAAAGGACAAAATGCCAAAGCGGCTAGAAGAAGAAAAGAAGAAAAGAGAAACATCAAAGAAAAGATCAAGAAAAATGTACCATAAAGAAATCCCAAATCACTCCTCCTTTGGAGAAAATGCCAAGTGATCATACGCCTTGCCTTCATGGTGCTCTTATGGTTGTCCATCATTGGATGAAACAATGTGATGTTACTGATAAAAGGCATGGACTTAGTCTTGATTTTAGAGTGAAGGGCTAATGATACATTAATCACACCCAACACTCAGGATTCATTATGCCCAAGTTTAGTTACCTCATGTCCCAACCTCTGCAATCCCTTCTCCGATTCGTCCCATCTTGTTGTTCATGTATTTTTGACTCGTCTCTTTTGTAGCATAGAACTCATATCTCATCGCAGTGGTATTTAACATGTGTGTGTTTCGTTGCACTGGTGCAGGTTTCCTTCATCCCTTTTAGTGCCTACAGACATTCTAAGGTGTGGTTACATAAGGGCATGATATGTAGGAACCTGCTTTGGGGAGGACCCACTTGCATAGCTTTTGTAATCTACACTCATTGCACATTCCCACATCATTTGATACCCTTCAAGTATTGCATTGCTACAAGTATCCTTTCCTTTATCATCATTTTAATTCAAAATTTTAATGTGTACTACTATATGTCCTTTTTTCTCACTCCATTCATGAACTTCATTGTAAAATTCCACTTCATTACACTTTTAGTACCTTTAGGTCTCTTCGACGTTACCCTAGATCTTTTAAACTTACCTTAAATCCTTCCTTTTTTGCCTTGGAAATTCAAAAATTTATCAATTTTTCCAAGTACCCTATTTCAAAAGGGACGCCTGATATCAGGTCCGATGTGATATCAGGTCTGCGCTAGCAGGTACACGATATCACATCTACAAAAACTATATATATGAACCCCTCGCACATGTCAACGTCATTTTTCACTTTTGATGTGAGGGGAGTTGTTGAAATTTTCTTCCACAAATTTTTTAGCTTGCACATGTATCATTCAAACATCAATAACTTACTCATTAATGCTTCAATTCTCATCCCAATTACACCTGATTAAACCTGGAATGTTTAACTTAGTCGTGGGGGAAGGGTACACTCCAAGTTTCATGTAGTTTTTTTGAAATTTTTTGTTGCCCGAAGCATATTATCAAGGGTAAGTGACCTTAAAAATGCTAAAAATGTTTGCCATATTAATTTTATTGCTTCACCCAGACCATGAAAATTATTTTTTTTTTGAGTCACCTAATCAAAATTGGGCCCAATATCAAAACTTTTAGGGGAATTTTAATGAAAATCTCTAACTCTGAATCACACTAAGCAAGAAATGAATCTATTAAAGATAAGGAGAAAGTTATTAATCTAATTTTGTAAATAGCCTTACTAATAATCTATCCCATGTGATTACAGATGACCCCTAAAAGAGGACAGCAAGCAAGATCCTCACATAGTGCATCCAAATGGTCAAGGACAGGCAAAGGCCAAGTGCCTCTCAAAGAACATGCAGAGTAGGAGGCACAATCATTTAGCATTCATCAGGATCCTATTGTTACTGTGCAATCAGGGCATGCCGAAGGTGGAGATAGCAAGGTACCTAAAAAGGGACAACATCTCACGTCGTCTTTGAAATGTGTTCAGGCAATTCGTGAAAGGTCTACGTCAGCAATTGTGATTGTGGAACTCAATTTTGGACCTTTCACTAAATTTTCCCCTAAGGTTGTTAGAGACCAACTTAAAGGGTCTCCACAGTGGCTTGTTCTCTCTAAGAGTGGTGATTGGTACCTGGGGGAGATGTACCGATTTTGGCACAATAAGGAAAAAGGCACCACCATTGATATTGGTGGGATTTCTATTAATTTCTCTACCAAAGCCATTTCGAAAGTGTTGAATCTTCCGAATACAAGGCCCAAGGTTGCTCACCTATCCACTCACTCTGATGCGAATGCATGCAAGATATGGTTAAAAAGAATGTACAGCAAGGAGGATAAAGCATATGGAGATCTCACACTTGAAGAGAGGATCTACTTCAGAATTGGCACATATCACATTTTCCCAACAAAACGATTGAACAGAATTTCCACCTATGCAGCTAGAGGAAGTGCCATCTTGATGGGCAAGGTTGATGCCAACCTACCCCATCTATATCTCATAGAAATTTTAAGGTGGTTTGAAGAACATAAGACAGGAAAGTTTGCAATGCATTTTCCCTGCCTAATCAGGAAGCTATGCCGACATGCTAGAATTCTGGGGTACACCAATAACGTCCCGAAAAAGGCTCAAAATGCCTCATTTGCTGAATTATTAAAGCCACCAGCCCCAAGGAAAAATGTTGGTAAGACATTGGAACCTAAGTAAGAACAGATGACGGAGCCCACTGCACCTGAAACTGTAGGGCCTAGCCAACTTCCGAACATAAGGCCCAGTCAACAATAGGAAGTGGGACCCAGCACACAACCTACAGGCTAGCAAGACCAACTGCCACTACCGCCTTAGGACTATCGACCGTCAATGAGCCATCTCAGGGCCATCACTAAATCAGTCAGTTAGGGAAGCTGTGATGAAGCAAATATCTTCAGGATCATTAATGATGGCATACAATCCATAGTCTCAATTGATCATGCACGGGGTGAGCTGTCCATCCAAACAGGAGGAGGGGAATCACACTGGTCACAACAGATCTTTGGAAATGCAGCATCTTTTCAAGTGTAATTAGAAACTGGTGAAGGTGCCATAGTAGTGGTCATGCAGCACTAGGATGTAGTGGCAGTAGCATAAGTGGTTGCAAATCACATCAAAGAATCATTTAATGTCCCTATTGTGCCACTGGTAGATTTTATAAGAGCACGTGATGCTCAGACCTTGGTCAATCCCTCAATGACTCTTGCATATCATGAGGATGTTCTAGATTGGTTGCTATATATAAGACAAGTGATGACATCCTTGTTTGACATCCCTCAAGATGTCACAACAACATAGTCAGACCTTATCTCTACAAAATGGAAGCTGGTTATGGCAAAGGTCAGGGTTGAACATGCAGAGGAGGAGTTAAAAAGACTCCAAGAAAAGCTCGTCACCCTGCAAGGTGCACAATAGGATTGTTCCAATTCATCCTTGCAAACCAGCTAAAATCCTTTCAAATAGAGTAACTAACTAAATTTTTGGAAGAGAATAAAAAAAGTGGTGAAGGAAAAAGAGAAGGCTAATTGGGATGCTTCCAAGGAACAAGCTCAAACATATGCACATGCCAAAGCACTCAAGGCCTCACAAGAAGAAAATAAACACCTTGCTACTGAAAATCTCCAATTGACCACAATAGAAAAACAAAAGAATGCTCTCAAGGAAAATTTTCAGCAATTGTGAGAACAATTAATAAGGGTTAACTAGGATATGAATCACTTGGCCAGAGAGAACAAAACCCTCTCAATGGAGGAGTACACATGATTTGCCAAAAGACAGCAATTAAAATAAGCGCATGGTAGAATTAGGCTAAGTGACATGAAAAGCTCAAGGAGCATTTTAGAGATCAGGTGGGGATGTACAAATAGGTGATTGAAAAAGAAATCCATATGACCAAAGCCCATATTAATACTCTTAGTGCTCAAAACGCTAATTGGCAGGCCATATTGGATACTTATGCCTTAGCCCACTAAGCAAAACTGAAAAACTAGGACCTACAGATACAAGATCTCACAGAGTACATGGAGTTGGCAAACCTGCAGTATGCCAACTTAGCCATGTTGATAGTAGGACATCCAAGAACAGAATTGGAGAAGCAAGTAGCAACCACCTACGCTAAATATGAAAAAAAATTTGCTAAACATAAGAAGACATTACAAAGATTATAAGTAGCAAATTCTAAATTAGAGGTGATCAAGACTAGCTACCAAGGATAGAAAGATGTCGCAGCGGATTTGGCTCAACAACCCACAAATTACCAAGAATGCAAGAACAAAGATAGAGCCTATGAAGAGGAACAATGGTTGTTTGCGGCTTGGTATGTCAAGGCCAATCAGATGTTCCTACAACTGTTGTTCCCATGGGAGGTGCTAACTCCATCAAACATTGGAGCATCAGCATGGATGCCACAGGATCCCCGGACCGAAGAAGAAAAGCTCTAGGCGCTCCTTCAGAGACATCCATTTATAAAGCCTGGAGCACAAGATAAGGGGAAGAGACCCATGGAGGAACCACCATCACCAGGAACCACATGAGTTCCAACAAATTTTGCCTTTTATAATTTTGTATCTGTGTCCCAATTTTGTTTTGTTCAATCCCACACTATGACAGAAGTAATTCCTCATTAGTCAATAATCACATACCTATCCACTATGTAATCAATTGAACTCATTCTCATTTTTTCTAACTCGAGGACAAGTTGTTATTCAATCGTGGGGGTATGATGAATTGTGGTTTGCCAGGCCCCAATATTGAATCCTCAATATCAGGTACACGATATCGTAGCCTGGATAACGATATCGGATACGTGATATCATGATTCCTATGTAGGCCTATAAATACAACATTCGGATGCACAGGAAGGGGGAGTTGGTAAGTCTTAGGGTAGAGTCTTTTTGTTAGTTTTTAATTAATTTCAGTTCTTTCCCTAGTGCATGCCTGCAGTGTGATGATTGTAATTGTACAAAACCTTTGTTCAACTGTGACGTACTTGGACGCGCACATGATCAACAATAAAGATCAAGATTACTCCATCATTGCAGCATTCATTTAGCTTTTAATTACTTTAATTGTTAATTATTTATTGTTGTCTTTTTAGTTCATATTTCCTTTATTGTCATTTACACTTCCTGTTGATTAATGTGGAATGAGTACAACTTAAGCACAAACATTTAAGTGTAACTACTTGGTAACCCAGTAGCATATCTAGGAGTGCTCAAGTAATGTGTGTTTGGTAATCCCAGAAGTAGTACATGAGGTCCAAGATGCATATGGATGATTAAAGACATATGCTCATTACACTTAGGATTACATAGATTTCATTTTCCATTGTCAATTAGCTTAATTAAGATTGTTCCCAATCATCTCTAGGAGTAGCATTAGTTTAGGATCCCATCATTCACCTCACTCTAGACTAAACCATACGTGATGATGTAGCACTAATCAGTCGATGCGTCAACTGGGCGGCATATACGGGGCCCCGTATACGTGGCTACATTAACGCGGCCTCGTCGACATGGTCCCATTTACGCAGCTGCCTATCCTGGCCTATAAATAAGAGGGCCCTCCACCCCATTTAGGCATNTACCTAGGATCTATGCTTGGTAATCCCAGTAGTAGTCGTGCACGAGGTCCAAGATGTGCACAGATGATTAAGGAACAGATGCTCATCGCACTTAGGTTAGCTTACACATAATTTCCTATTACTCATTAGTTTAATCAATATTATTCTCCATTGTCCCTAGGAGTAGTAGTAGTTTAGGATCACATCATACGCCTCACTCTGGACTAAACCATACGTGACAAAGCAAATACTAGTCCAGGTGGAAAGACAGCAAACTACGATCAACGTGTAACTATCTAGATACCACAACTAGCCTATCCGCGGAGTTCGACCAGATCGTGCATGAATGCTCATATTCGTATGGTTGGGTGTAGGGGTACCTCGTCGCTCATCACGTGACAAAGCAAATACTAGTCCAAGTGGGAAAACAACAAACTACGATCAACATGTAACTATCTAGATACCATAACTAGTCTGTCTACTGAGTTTGACCAGATCATGCGAACATGCTCGTATTTGTATGGTTGAGTGTAGGGGTACCTCACCACTCATCAATGACTAATTAGCTACTTGTACTCTCACACTATTACCAAGTGGAAGTGAAAGGTAATCGATATGAATTTCATTACCAGTTTACCTTGCACTAGGGGTGAAAAAGATATCATCCTTGTTGTTGTTGACTTATTGGCCAAGCCAACTGATTTCCTTACTATGAAGTCTTCAGCCAGCATAGAGAATGTTATGTAATTGTTCATCTTAGAGATTGTTTAGTTGCATGACATTCTTGCCAAGATTATCTTAAACCATGATGCCAAATTTACTTCTTGATTTTGGCGAGCATTCATGAACAACCTAGGCACTAGGCTAAATTTAAGTTTAGCATATCATTTGCAGATGGATAGAAAGTTTAAAAGAGTCAACCAAGTGTTGGAGAACATGCTTCAGTCTTATGCTTTATAGTTTTCAAACATCTAGAATAGTCTAATGTTGTTGGTAGAGTTTGCCTATAATAATAGTTATCAAGCAAGTTTGAGAGTAGCTTCATATGAGTTCTTGTGATACTTCTTTGTGTTTGGACATGATTGAGTATAGGCAATGGACCAATTCAAACATAGTATTATGCACAACATAGGAGATTAAGGAGATTCAAGAGCAACTTAAAGCAATTCAAGACTATGAGGCTAGCTATGCAAACTGTAGGAGAAAACCTCTCAAGTTTATGGCTAATGACAAGGTGTTCATTTGTGTCTTTCTATTAAAATTATTTATGCATTTTGATTGAAAATGCAAGCTTGAACCTCGTTAGATTGGATGTTTCAACATTCTTTAGTGCACAAGAAAGGTGTCATATCACGTGTGTTTGCCTCTACAATTTTCAAGCATCTATGATGTTTTTCATATGTCCATGATTTGAAAGTATGTTGTTGATGACAACCATGTCATCAAATAGACTAAAATACAACTTCAAGTTGATGCTTCATATGGGGAGCATCCCATTAAGATTGTTGACCAAATGGAGTAGTAGTTGTGTAGTAGGGTAGTTTCCATGATGAAGGTCTTGTGGAACCATCATGGTTCCCAAGAAGTGACTTAGGAGCTTGAGTCCAATATGTGATCATCCCATCGTAAGATCTTCTAAAAGAAAGATTCTAAAGGGGAAAGGATGTAACATCCTATGTTTGTAGATGTTTTGATTAGTATCTCTCTCCTAATATTTTTGTGTTTTGTGATGCCAAGTTGTATGTTATGCTTTGGCCACGATATTGCTTGGTTAGATTTTTCAACTTCATATTTTTTTATTCTTAATGTATTTTATATTTATGCATTAATTTAGTTGTATGCCTTTTATATTTTTTAGCCGATGTACACTAATCTGGTAAATGAGGTTTGGTAAGTTCTCATGGAGGCTATGGTATCAACATGGCATGGCAAGTGATACATTGTTAATTTTGGTGTGAATTGAATTTTTTTTTATTAAATTAATTGGTTATGATATGTGTTGATCCTTATGATTTATTCTATGGTATGTGCTTTTTGGATTATGAAAGTTACATATGTTTGTGGAGAATTTCTTTTTATGAATTTCTAGTTTTAGTAGTTATCATGTTATATTATGTTGGAGTCTTTTGGATGTTTTTCCATAAAACTCCCACACTTCTCTCATTTTCTTATGGAAGTGGGTGGAGCTTTTGTTGGTTCAAAAGTGCTAGGTAGTAAGAGAGCTTATGTGAGCTTTGTAGGTTCTATGGATTTTTATGCATGGATTTTTAGGTAAGTACTTTTGGCTCCTGATGAGTGGCGAGGTACCCCTACACTCAACCATATGAAACGAGCGTAGCATGCGTGATCCGGTCGAACTCCGCAGACTAAATGCCTAAATGCCGCAAGGAACACTTGGGGTTAATCGTTCGTTGTCTTCCCAGACTTACTTGTTATTGTCATGGTGTATGGTTAAGTAAATCCGAGGTATATGATTTTTTTGGTATTTTACAGTTTATCTCCTATGCTAAAAGGTGAAGGGTTGAGAAACTAAAACTAACTCTAACTACAGCACTAAGTCCTAGCATCAGCATCCGTTCCCACTTGCCGTACACACCCTGAACTGTGCAACTGTGGCTACCAAACGCTAATCATTATTAGGATTACCACACGTAACGCACATGCTCGAAGCCGTCGTACTGAGGCACTTAACTAACCTAAGTGGGACAAGCAGCCAATTCCTTGACTAGCCGTACACATCC
>MNCI01002529.1:211032-231061 GCA_015680685.1 Gnetum montanum | reverse complement strand
AAGGGTTCATAAGCACCTTGTTTCTAGCCTTGGATCTGCTTACGCAAATTGGACACTCTAGAGTACCTTTGATATTTGTTGTTGAACAGTTCGAGCATCGTACTCCCCTCCTGATGGTTTCCAGTTCTAAGGACCGGTACCAGCTCTCTGCTTCTTTGATAAGTGTCCGTGGGAAGAACTTGAGCTTCGGCCACTCATTATCTATATTCTGCAAGGCATAGGCATCATGGAATACCTGTAAATGATGTTGAGAATCAACGTTGTATCCCCCTTCAAAACGTGGGATATTATTTATGTCCAAACACTTGATCCTGCTGTCTTTTAAGTGCCTTCTGGGGATCCTAACTGCCTCTGTAATGTCTAGCATGCTTCGGGTTGCGAGTAGGGGTTTGTCATGATCATCTCTTTCATGACGTCTATGATGTCTTCGTGGTGGTTCCCTACTCTCCCTACGTCCTTGCCCTTGTCCTAACTCCTCTCGACCTTCTTGTCGAGGTATTCCATATTCCTTTTTACTTTTACCCCCTCCGTTATGCTCACGATGGTTGCACCCAGATGTGGAAGGAGAGTGTGAATGGTGAGATGAAGGAGAAGAGAAAGGGGATCCATCACCATGGTGATGTTTCTTACCTTCTCTTCGACTGCTTCGGCCCTGATCGTTGTGACGATCTAAGTGTCTGTCCTTGGTGTGAGTGGTTGTTCCTGCCATGAACAGTTGGTGCTCACGGGGATCAGAGCCTGTAGCATGTACAATTGATCGAAGGCCCTGATGCCTAACCTCTTCACCATCGTGAGGAGAAGGAACATCATTTTCTAAGAAACCCATTGTGAGGGGTTCCTCATCTCCTATTTCACTAAGGACATGGGGGACCTTGCCCTTCAACAATGAATGTTGGCTCTCCTGCCTTTCATCCCAAATACGTTGGGCATTTGTGGGATGATAATCCCTTATGTCAAAGTTATCCAGAACGTATTCTTCAAATAGTTCTTACATGCCAATCTGTGCTAAGGCACGGAAAAGCATGTTAGGGACTGATCAATCCGAGGGTAACACGATGTTACCTCACAAATCTCTCCAACGCAATTGTTCATCTTGGTGGAGAATAAAAGTAAAGTCAGGTACATACTCATCAGGATGAGTATATGTCACCTTAGATTGTTTAGGACATGGCTAGTCTAGGTTATGTGTGTGATGCTGACTGTCTTCTGTATCATCCTTAGGTGAGTTAATTTTGTGAGAAGAAGCCATTCTAATGGTGTGCTATTCACCGTTATTTGTGTTCTTAATTAACTGATTAACCCAAGGGTTCGTTAAAGCTCACAATGATGTGAAAAATGTCCTAATGTTCTAATTGGCATAAAAAACACTTAGTCCCCGGCAACGGCGCCAATGATGAGTGGCGAGGTACCCCTACACTCAACCATACGAAACGAGCGTAGCATGCACGATCCGGTCGAACTCCGCAGACTATATGCCTAAACGCCATAAGGAACACTTGGGGTTAATCGTTCGTTGTCTTCCCAGACTTACTTGTTATTGTCACGGTGTATGGTTAAGTAAGTCCGAGGTATATGATTTTTTTGGTATTTTACAGTTTATCTCCTATGCTAAAAGGTGAAGAGTTGAGAAACTAAAACTAACTCTAACTACAGCACTAAGTCCTAGCATCAGCATCCGTTCCCACTTGCCGTACACACCCTGAACTATGCAACTATGGCTACTAAACACTAATCCTTACTGGGATTACCACACGTAACGCACCTGCTCGAAGCGGTCGTACTGAGGCACTTAACTAACCTAAGTGTGACAAGCAGCCGATTCCTTGACTAGCCGTACACATCTGTAGATGCTCGTAATCAAGTTGTACTTATCCCATGTTCTAGGAGGAAAGGGTGAGAGAATCTAATCACGATGAGTAGCCGATTCCTTGGCTAGCCATACACATTCGTCAACGCTCGTAACCAAGTTGTACTCATGCAGTGTTACTAGGAAAGCAATAAATAACATTAATTAAACCTATCCATGCACTGCAACGTTTATCCACAAAGCTCATCTTTATTGCCATACACAACTTGCGTTCAGGTACAAAGCTGCTCAAATAAAGAACCATTCACTTGGGGGACTCCTACTACGGGCACATGGAAAATATTCTATCTCTGGGGTGATCAATCCGCCAGAGCTTCGCTACTTTACGCCTATGATTTCAAATTAGGGGAGTGCCGCCTCTTATTTATAGATTTGGCGACGGACCGCGATATCGCGTACGCAATATCGCAGGGAACGACGCGATATCGCGGCGAATGCGATATTGCATATGCGATATCGCGGCCTGTGCAATTCGCATCTCATCAGCTCCTTTTCCTATCCATTTCAATTTACAAGGTTTTTGCACATTCAACATGAATTGGATACTCTTTAGTTTTATTATATCTAAGTGAAATATTTTCATGAATTTCAATTTTTCTTTAATCATTAAATATATTAATTCTTGGTAATTTAATCTAATGTTCTTATCATGCTATAATTTACTATTTTTTTCACTAATTTTTGGTTTATGGATTTTATGAGAATATTCATTAATAATTTTGGGATTGGATATAGTACAAAAGATCAGTATCTTAGTTTCATCATGTTCATTTTAGCTTCAATAATTGTGGGTTTCATTCACTTTGTGAAATCTTTAAGTTTCATGAAGTTTTAATGAATTTGCTAAGGGTTGAATCCTATGCATCATGTTGTTGCCTTGTGATCTATTTGCCACTGTTTGTGGAGTCATTGGCACTTAGTATACCATATCCTTCTTATCCCTAATATCCCTTTTTGATTATAATTATTTTTTTACCTCTTTTTGCCATTTTTGGCACTTTTGTAGATTTTCATTCGAAACCACAGTTCATGGTATAACTACTAGTATTGTGGTAGGGTCATGATGGAGTCATGGTCTACCATTACCCATTTTGTGCCAATTCTAGTCTCTATTTTGTAAAACTTGCAAAACCTCAAGAATATCACGAGTCATGATCAAGTTGTGGTCTCATCCCATATGTCATGGTCAAGTTATGATGGAGTCTTTCATATTGTTCTTGAATTTTTACCTTATTTTGTAAGATTTTTTTCAAACCACAAGTCATGGTCTAATCATGGTTTATAACCATAAGTCATTGTCGGGTCATAGTATAGTACCACGAGTCATGGTGAGGTCGTGATCTATCATCACAAGTCACGGTAAACTCATGGTCAAGTTCTAGTGAGTTCTTATTGTTGTTTCTATTATTCTGAATTATTTCTTTATCTTTTTAGTTACTCACTAGTCATGGTCCAGTCATGATCTAACACCATGATTCATTGTCAAGTTTTGATAAGATTCTGGTCAAGGATTTTCATCTCATTTTTTGTCAATCAATATTTTAAAGATACAACAAGCCATGGCAAGGTCATGATCAAGTTATGGTAAGTTACAATGAGTCATGGTGAGGTCATGGTATTTCTTTTTACTATTTCCTACCCCTCGATACTATTGGTGCTTAGTTTTACTTAGGTTGACACTTCTTGCTCTTGTTTGACTTAGTTTGTGAACTTGAATTATCTTGGTTTTTAATTTTCATTTAATAGTCAATCATGGATCTTTTGGTTGTTAGATGTTGTTGTGCTCTCCATCATCAACGTATCATTTACCTTGTTTGGATGTCATTAGATGTATGTTTAATTATATGGAGTTAGCACTGAGTTGTGTGACTGCTTAGAGATAAGATTCCTAAAGATATTTGATATTTGACCTCTACTAGGTTGCATCAATGTGGCTTTCATTATAGGCCCAATCTTACATGAGAGGGTAATTCATGGCTCATTAATTCTTTATTTTCATTTGATGCCTCCAAAATATTAAAGGTGAATCTTGGATGATGCCTCTAACAATGGTATATTTGGTTTGAGACTAACAACAAATCCATGTGCATGATAGTTTGATTTTTGATTTGGCATTTGGAAAATTAAGTAAGTATGAATGACAACATTGACACATTTGAAACTAAAAGTAGTGTGTGCTAGCCTCCTTATTTGTAGGTTTATGGATGGAGTGAATAATTTGACTTGGTTACAATTGTTTGATGTTGGATCAATATGGTTGTGTACTCTTGGATATTTAGTTTATTTCATGTATTGTAACATGTCTTGCAAGCTAGCATGCCTCGCCTAGCCATAATGATATCTATCCTCAATTCAACTAGAGGATGTGCTAAGGTTCCTCAGTTAATGTATATTGATCCCCTCTTTTATTTAGAAGTCATCAAGGCTAGCTAGAGCATGAAGATCTTTGTGGTTTTGCTGACTACAAGATGTCATGTTTATGTCATTTCATCTTTAGGCATTATCTTTGTTATTATGTATGAGACTTATGATAGCCATGTTTAAATGTATCTCTTTTTATGTTTTATGTATCACATTATGCTTATATATATATGGCTGAACATATATATTTGGGTTATTTTGGTTATTTATGAGAGCTTTTGAATTTTCAATTTATTATGTTTATCTCTTCTTTATTTATGTCAATTTCAACTCTTTATTTTTAATGGTATATATTTCTTGTATTCTATTATCTAGTTTCTTCTTTTCCTTCCTCTCATGGTTTCACCATAAGTTTCCTTCCATTCTCTTTTTTGTGCATTAGTCTTGTTTTATTTACTACATTTCTTGCCATAACCAATTGTTCTATACTCAATGTAATGCTCTTCAACTTAAGGGTAGGAAGGAAGATGTTACAGATCTCTCCTCTAATCTTCTTTCATTCTTATAGTATATCTCCCAAATGAAGCTATTCAGTAATAGGCCACAATGAATTCTCACAATGCTCTCACAACCAAATCTTTCATTCTATTAGTTTGCTTATATTCTCACAAGTTGACTCTTATTCTCTCATATTTTTTTTCATTCTCACACTTAGTTTGTATTCTCTCAATTAGGTCTCAATTACTCTCATTCTTACAAATATTTTCATAGTTTAAAAGATAAATAATTTAGTTGAGGTGAAGAGGATTATGATGAATTGATATTGTTGATATAATATTTAGAAGATTAGGCACTTTGCCTGTTTGTATATGTAGGGTATGAAAAGCTTTCACTTCCAAAATTATAAGTTTTAGATGCATCCAATGGTTTCAACAAGTTTAATGAATTTGTTAGATTTGATAACGTATTTTTATCTTTTAATTTATTCCAAGCCTTCATTGATAAGTTTAAACAACATATAATGTACTATAAAGTTTGTTTGCAAGATCAAATTTTATAGTAGTGCCTAGATCCAAGTTGAAATTCTTGATTCACACTATTTTCTATTTTACTTGTAGGAACCATGACCTCATCATAACTCAAAGTGAGTTCATTTCAAAAGATTAGTTAAACCACAACTTGTGGTTATCTTATGATTTGACATTTTGCAGACCACGACCCATGGTTCACTCATGGTTCATTATTTAAGAGAGAAGTTACTTCAAGAGACTAAGAAATTTAATTTTAAAGGAATGTTTCTATTATATTTAGAATGTACCATTAATTTTGAAATTTTTTTAAAATTTATTTTTTCGCTTATTCTCTAATTAATCAAATTTTAACATTATAAAGCTTGGTTGCTAATTAATTTGCTTTTAATAATAATTTCATATTTACACACAATAATAAAATCAAAGCATATCTAATATTGAGTTTCAATTATCTAGTAAGATACATGGTATTATATTTTCTACTTATGAAATTCTATTAATATTTTAAAAACAAGTCATAACATTTTAACATATAAACGTTACAAATATAACTTGTTTTGTTTATCCTTCAAAATTCTAAGAGAATTACTGCAAATTTATAGATGTTACTATGAATTTTGATGCATAGCCTATTTAGTCTCTTTCTCATTCCATTGTAGCATGTCCTTGATTACTATCTTTTCTTTTGTATTTAGTCTCACCCTTTTCTCATCTTCTATTTTGCTGACCAGTGCGTAAACCACTAAGCTAGGCTGTATTGTTCTAATCTTAGTATCTTTTGAATCCAATCGCAATCCAACAATTTTTCCTTTATTATTAAATTTCACCTAAATTATTCCATTAGTATTTACTTTATTCTATCTTCTTGGAAACTTATATTCATAGCCCTACCTACCCATATAATGTCTCTGTCATTTTCTTCCAATCCTAATATCAAAAATGGATTAAATGACCTCTTTGATTTTTTATTTTGTAAGCCAATGTGTGCATCTTCTTGTTCCTCTATATGAATTTTATCATGTTTGCATGTAGGACACAAAAAAAAAAATTTGAATAGTTTTTTACTAGAAATTTCACATAGCTACATTCTTACATATTGAAAAGCTTGTAAATTTTCTGAAATTATTTTCTAGTAATTAATTCTTTTGCTCCATTCTAACTTGTTTTCTTTAAGACCTTTCATCACCTCTTCTCATGTCTTTATGTGGAATTTAATGCAATCTGTAATCATTGGTATGTACTTATCATCATCATCATCCTAGTCTTGTCCTAGAAAAATGAGGTTAGCTACATAAGGTTTTTTTTTTACCATTCATCTTTATGAAAAGCTAGAACCTTTTTTATTTATAGTTTCTTCAAATCATCTTTGATTGTTTTTCCTCATGTCTTCTTTGATCTTCCTTTCAATGGCTTTCTTTGAATAGTAATGTAGTAATCTTTGTTTATAGGCTTATTTTTTGATCTTCTTTGCACATGTCTATTAGCTCAAGAACACAAGCCTACTCCAAAACATTCTAGATAACTCATTATAGATGGTTGCTAGTCTCTAGTTTCACTAACGCACAGATGCCCCCAAATAGCTTCTACTAGTATAAATGAGATAATTGTGACTAAGTCTATATCGAAGATAAGATGTTATGGATAAATCTATGTTAATAATGAAATACTCAAAGTTTATGTTACAATCAATATAACCATTAGCCTCCTTTTCTAGCTATCTCTTAATATAACAATAAAGATCAATAGCTTTCTCTCCATTTAATTTTAAGTTCTACATAGCTGAAATAGTGAATGAAAAAGTTTTATAGAACACACCATTCCTTCAATTTAAGCTATCTATTAGCAAACTTCCTAAAGATAAATTTTGCAAAAGTTATACTAAATAGAGCAGAAATCTAAGATTAAAAATTATTCATAGAGCTCAAAATTATATTAAAGATGACAACAATTCTATGATAAACTAATTCAAAACAACAACTTAAAGAAGTTATCCCATTCAAGTAGAATAACATGAACAAGCTAAACCTAAGCTTTTAGAGAAAATAACTTATCCCAAAACCTATCATTCATAGCTATGCACAAATTAAAGTAAATGAGCAAACAAGCTATCTATCCAAATATGAATTAAGATAAAACTAAAAGAGATAGGTTGAACCTATTTAGAATGCCATTATAGAAATAATCTTTACAAGCTTTTCCAAAAGTGTGTTCTTCCCTTCTAAAATATATCTGTCTAATAAATCTACTCTAGGCTTTATATAGTAGCCACTGGTAGTTACAAGAGTTACAAGATCATGGCTTCATCAGTTTTATATTTTTCTCATATAATTTTAAACCATTGGATAGTTGCTCAACTTCCTCAAAAGCTTTCTTTATTTTCTGAATGTGGAGCCCTTTTATCGATAACTACTAAGATAACTTCCCATGACTTAGCAAAATTTTTATAGCTTGATTTAGTGTATATAACTCAGTGTTGTCAAGCTTTTTAATAATGTCTTTAGCTCTTATTTCACAAGTACTTAATTCTATTATAGAGTCAGTTATCTCAATTAATGTAGCTTCTATGCTTAAACAAGTTTTCTCCAACTCAATTTTTTTCTAGGTTGCTTCAATCATTATCCTTGTAGCTACCATCATCATAATATCCAAAAACATTTTTACATTGTGGCAATAGTTCTCTTTTTACTCTAGCTATTTTAAATAGCTCTTGAGCTCTTCTTTCCATTTGAACAAAAATGACTTGATTTCTCTTTACTTCTTTAATCTTAACTCTAGTCTCTTGTACCCAGTCTTTGTTGTATTTATTTTAGCAATTGACTCTTGGAAATTTGGTTATGACAAGTAAGAATAATCCAAAGACTTGTCCTTTATAGTCCGTTCTAATTCAAAGCTCACAATAACTGTTTTCTCCTCTAATTGCATCATAGCTTACTCCTTATTTTCCAATAGTGACTCTTTAATGATGATCATAGATTTTAGTTGTTCATCCTCATTTTTGGATATTTTTAACTCTTCTCGTGTCTAGCTATTTCTTATTCATTTTGCATCAAATACTTCTTAAGCTTAACTATTTTATTGTCAGCTACTTGTTCCATGTTTTTAATTAGAATAGTTATGGTTTATGACATGTCTTGATGGGATATTGCTAGCTTTTATCCTCCAATTTATGGATCATCTTCCTTATAGGGGAAGATGATACTTGCTTCTATTTCTAGCTTGGTAGGAAGCTTCTAACTTAGAATAATTTGTCCTTCCTTTCCTTTAACTTTGAAGGACCAAGTTGCTTCCTTCATCAAATAGCCTGATGAGAATTCCATGGTTACTAGAGCTAATGTTAAGCTCTCCCCTTCTTTCTGTTATTTCTACTATAGCTCTTTTAGCCTCTATTGCTCCAGTATCTGTTGCTACTACTATTTAAGAAGCTCTTACTGTTATTTTTCTTTATCATCTTTTATTTGTTCAATCCTTATCTTTCTAGCTACCTTTACTCTACATACTTAGCTACATTTGGTTGGAATCTTTCATCTGGCATGGCTTCTTCTAGATCCTGTAGCTTCCAAGATAAATAATTCTCTTCTAGTTGAGCTAAATATTCATCAGGAAAATCGAGCCAAGGATGAATCTTTGGAACAATTTAAGAGAAGTTTATCGATGAAAGTATGTAGATAAATGGAAAGTAAAGATCATCCTTCGATAAGGGATACTTAAATTTTAATAGCAAGTTTCGAAGGACAAGATTTCAAGCCTTCTAGATTTATTACCCCATATTTGACGATAGTGGAAGTGGGAAGGTAGATATGGGAAAGTCCCCTAAGGCACGATTGCAAGTATAAAGAGGTTTTTCCTTTGAATTTTAGCTTTTGGAAATTCAGTAATGCAGCGTAGAAGAAATCATAACAAGGATCTTCAAGGAAAGCCCTTCACTATGCTACATGGCTAATAAAAATAGGGGCTATCCTTTCAAGTGCAGGAACCTCACTTAACAAATAATCCATTAAAAATAAGCTTAAGCTTAATTGAACCCCTTTTTCCTGAATTTTTGCCAAGCTACTCTATAATACATCATTCATATATTGTACATGAAAGAAATTCTCTTTATTTTCTAGTGCTAACTAGGACCAAACATGATAATCAGCAACTAAATTTATCTCATAGCCTAAACAAAAATTTAAAGTTGAAACAAAAATTCTATGAGGAAACCTGAGCTCTATAGCTTTGTGAATGGTATTCTGATATCCCTAGGCTTTTGTAAGATTGGCTAGCAAAAGCTTGAAAACTTTGTCCATTTCTAGATGAGTCCAAAATTTGTCATGAGTACCTCCTCATTAGACTAATGAACTTCTACTTCTGTTATGTTAGGTTCTATGAGACCATAAAGCTCATATGCCTTTTTGATACTGATGTCGATAGCATTTTGGATTCCCCCTAAAGTGAAGTTTATTCCTTTCATAAACTATTTTGGCTATCAAATGGTTTACTTTCATTTTAAGATGCTATAAACAAAGCTTGTTACTTTGTTTATAATACATTACAAGTTGATACCTTCTATAATATATTATGATTTGTTGGTGAGAGATAATTTAAGTGGTTAACTCATTATTTGACAAGGATTTGGATTCAAGAAGTTTCCAATTTGAATCACACTTAGTGCATTTTTTATATTATTTTATAGTTCTTTTAATGGATAATGTTATCTATGGGTAGTGATAGGTAACTCAAGTCATTGGCAAATACCCTTGTTAAGCAAGAGGTTTTCTATGTTATTATAATTCTTATAATATATCTTGTTGGCTATAATTTTTAAGGTATTCTTATAATCATCCTTTTAGGTTCCAACACCCCTCTAATAATTTTAGCTATATCCTTGGAGTATATTTATAGTTAAATTAAGGATTTAATTTATATCTAAAATATAATCATATTCACTATTATATTTTGCTTAACTTATATGTAGGTGATCTACCCCTAGATATTGCACAAACCCAATATATCATGTCTAGACGGTAGAAGTAGGTAAGGATTTACCTAAAATATAGTTTTAATCTAGCATATGTATCAAAAAAAACACCAAGGATGATAGAGAAAACTCCATGACTTTCAAGTACAAGAATATCCAAGGTAATAACCCAATCCACAAAAGTTAAAAACTTTAGTCTTTAGGATGCACCTCATGACTTTCTAGATACATCATATCAAGCATACTCCAATCCTTGATACTGTTATGTCATGCATCCACCTCTCATGCTAACTAACTATCCATCATTAATGATGATAAAATAAAACAAAATGCATCATGAAAAATCACAAGCACTAGGGATAACATATATTTTCTTGGGTTGGTTTGGTTTGGTTTAGCTTAGCTTAGCTTGGTGCATACACAAACAAATAAAACAAGTGCATGTGGATGAGCTTTACTTTATGTAATTAGTGACTTATCCTCCTCCTTGTTTTGGTCTTGGTTTTGGTTATGGTCCCTACTTATTCTATTTGTCTTTTATTCCCTTCCATTTACTTTAATGATAATATATATTATTTTGTCATCTCATGTACATACTTGGCCTTTGTCAAAGAAGAAATAAGAATGAGGAACTCTCATTTTTTTTGCTATTCAATTTGTTTGTTTATTGGCGACTAAGCTAAGTAGTAGTAAGCTTAAGAAAGAAGGATTAATAACATTACTAGTACGTCGAGGCATATTTTTTTAGTACTTTATGTGCACATCCAAATCCAATTTATGCCCACATTTTATGTTAAGCTAACCATTTATGAGAAAGTTTGCTTGCCTTTCTCAATCCATTTCATGTGATCCATATACCTGTTTATTAGCTAAATCCTTGCCCATGCTACATAGATATGAGCTCCATACATTATTTCCTAGCTAACTTCATGTTTGAATTCATTAAATCCTTCATAAACTTGTAGGTGCAGCTTTTCATTTGAGTCTCTAGTAAAACCACGACTAGACCATGACTTGTGATCTACACAAAGTTCAGACAAAGACCCATGATCAACTCATGGTCTACACATAGTTAAAATTCCTACGTTTCAAGCCACCATGAGCTCATCACAACTTGTGGTATTACAACACAAGGTTACCAAGAAATTTTTTTGAGGCCATGACAACCTAATTACTACTCGTGGTCAAGAAACCATGACCTTATCATAATTCATGACATTATTTCTAATGTTTTTTTTTTCAAAAACAACCTCACCACAACTCGTGGTATACTTTGGTAGCTTTACCATGACTTGTGGGCAACCCATGGTCTAGTCATGGTATTGTAGGTTTTCATCACTAATAAGAACATTAACTAGTGGTTTGGTGGTGGTTAACTTTTTTGGTCAATTTTGAACTGATACTTGATGATTTTGAAAGCTTAAAAGGAACTTATAAATATTCTACATTCAAATACTACATATTTTCTACCACTTAATATGAATCTTTTGATATGAGGCTCTATTTTTACCAAGAAATGACTACTAGTGGACAAATTCATTGGTGGTCTAGTGGTAATCAACTTTTGTGTTGAATTTTGAGGTGTTATTTTTTGTTCTAGAAATTAAAAAGTGACCTTATTACCACTATGCACTTTGACAATTAATTGTTAGTAGGATGTATGATCCTAATCCTAATAATATTTACATCACTTTTAACATTTGTGATTGAGCTTAAAATAACAAAATAATTTGAGATAGTAATATAATGCTTTAGAAAAATACCAACTTGTGTAGGATTAGAGTTCAATTCCAAATAATACCTCCAAGAGTAGATTTGATGTTTTTTTGGTGAATCTAATTTTTCTCTCTTCTCTAGCAAAATTGATCTCTCTAGAATTGTCCTATGGGGGATCCTAAATTATCTCAAATTTCTTCAATTGATGTAAAAATTTCTACTTCTTTCATTAATGTAGATTTTTTTGTAAATTTTGAAAACACAAATTTACAAGCTAGTGACAAATAATTTGAGATGCCTTCTTTTAGTGATGTTTATGTAACTAAGACACATGATTTTTTTCTCCTTGATGATGTGAATGAGTCACTAGTAATTGATATTACATCATAATATATGTTCATTAAAATTTTGGATTATCTACCTTATAATCTAAGTTTTGTCTCATAGTTAAATAATGTGATGCAAAAACATGACATTCAAATCATTCATCCTAGTTATTATTCTCATTTTCTTTCTCGTTGTTGAGCTAGGCAATCCTTCAATGGTGCAACATGCCCTAGATATAGGGTTATTTATACATAAGCATGTAGTATTGATCATTCATAACTGGACTCTAGATTTTAAATGTTAAATCTGAAGAATATTCTAAAGTTTCATATTTTATAGAGTTATTTATCCTCCGTTGATTTTTAGAATGTTGAACAAGAGATTGTTAGTCTATTTGGTTATATTAAGTGTATAAAATCTATTTCTATACCATTTGGTTCTCATAAATTTTTTATATTAAAATAAATCTTATTAATCTAAAAAATGAATTGGTATTACAAGTATATAAGAAGAGTTATATTTAGCCAATCACATATTATAATATTCCTAATTCTTGCACCTTTTGTCATCATGAAGTATATTTATTTAATACTTATCCTTTTTTGCTCAAGAAAGAAAATGTTGAGGGAAAGAAAAAATGTGTTGAAGTTAAGGGAAAAAAATAAAGTTGAAGATATAAAAAATCAAGTTATCATTAATGATAAGACTAATTAAATGGTAATTAAGAAACCAAAAAAGATAGAAGCTTTTGCAAGATTAGTAATCTACGACTCATATACATCATCCTATATCTATGGAATGATGCACCATCAAAGCATTACCTAACTCAGCAAACAAAAAAAAAACAAGAATAATACTGGTATGAAGAACTTGGATATCATGTTTTTGCATCACATCATTTAAGTATGAAGAAAAACTTTGATTATGAGGCATGTAACCCAAACATGAATGAATACTTATTATGATGTGAGATCAACAACCAATGATTCATATATATCATCAAGAAGAACAAAATTAGGTATCTTAATTATATCAATCTCATTAAAAGAATACATCACAAATTTTCACTCACAAGCTTGTAAATGTTTATTTTGATAATCAATGGAAATTTTAGCATTAATTAACAAAGTTGGAAGTAATATAGAATCATCCACATGGGAATTGCAAATAAATCAAGTATGCTAAAGAAAAATAGAAGAGATAAAAATTAGATCCACTAGAGAAACATCAAATCTATTGGAGAATCATAAAAACATTCTTTTATATAGTTGCAACTGAATATTCTGATAATCAAACATGTGACTAAGAATATAGCACATATTAATGAAGCATTAAAACATGGAAAACATCTTAAACTTCATGTAACATAATAGAGATATACTAATCTGATAGGCAACTAAACTAATCTTTTTGAGAATCACAAAAAATGTAATCATAATGAGCTAAACTCATTAATCATTTCCATGGAAAAACCTACAAGAGCTATGATTAATAATGTTTAACTCATAAGATTTGCATCTATCATGAATATATCACATTGATATGTCCTAAATAGCTTGAAGTATATCAACAATCATACCATTTTATGTGACTTTGTTTTATTCCCAAATTTACAAAGTCTTAGTTACTTTACATTGAATCATACCATCTATGTGCTTGTTTTCTTAACTCACAAGGATTGGCTTTGGGGTGTTGGAACGCAAAATAAGTGAAACATAGGTACACCCCAAGATATATAGTCTAAGTAGAACTTTATATAACTATCACTCATCTACCAAGCTTTCTATGACCTTGTTTATTAGGATGAACATTAATCCTTTGAGAAATGATGCTTTTCTAGTTAAGTTAATGATATTATATAATATGTTAATATTTTACTTGGTCAACCTCATTGTGGGGGGATGGGGGATGTTGGAACCCTAAAAGAATTGTAATATAGTTCAACTAGAACTTCATAACTCAGCATTGCCCATTGAAATCAAATCCATGACTTGGAGCTTTCAAATCAATAGTCCTACCACTAGGTCAACATCTTATTATTAGTTGATTCTATTTTGTTGGGATAAGGCTATGATTATGATGCCACTATTTTACTCTATTTTTTAAATTAAAAATATAAAATAGGATTTTATTTTTTAAATTGTCTTGTTAACTTCTCTATGTGATCATATTTTCACATGCTTAAATAAAATATTTAAAATAAAAAGTAACAAAAATAGAGCTTTTTCACTTACAATTTTATTTTTGTTTCTCCTGCATTTGAAGATGCCATAAACAAAGCTTGTTACATTGTTTATAATACATTAAAAGTTTGACATCCTATATAATATATTATAAGTTGCCAATGAGAGATGATTTAAGTGGCTACCTTATTATTTGACAAGGATTTGCAAGTAAAAAGTTTATAGTTTAAATCATACTTCACGCATTTTTATATTCTTTTGTAGGTCTATTAATGTATAATATTATTTATAGCTAGTGATAGGTAACTCACGTGGTTAGCAAATTACCTTCTTAGGTAAGAGGTTGTTAGTTTGAGTCATACTTAAGACATCATTGTATCTTGTTGGTTATAATTTTTGAGGTATTCTTATAATCATTTTTTTCAAGTTCCAACACCCCTCTAATAATGTTAGTTATATACTTGTAGTATATTTATAATAAAATTAAGGATTTAATTCTATGAAAGTATCAAATTTAGAAGATATAAAATGTTTAGTGGATCTGATGTTTTTTAGTGAATCTAATATTTCAGTGAATTTTATGTTTGTTAGTGGATCTGATGTTTCTCCAATGAATCTAAATTTTTAGTAGATTTGATGTTTCTCCAATGAATCTAATTTTTCTATCTTCAGTTTTTCTCTAGAAAATCTGATTTCTCTAGAATTCCCCTATGGGGGATTCTATTTTACTCCCATGTTCTTTGACTAATGTTGAAATTCTATTTCTTTATCAATGTAGAAATTTCTATTAATTCTCAAAATGTAGATTTACAAGCTGGTAAGAAAAAAGTTGTGGTGCCTTTTTTAGTGATTTTGATGCAACTAAGACACTTGATTTTATTCTTCCTAATGACGTATATGAGTCATTTGTTAATTCACGCCTTGATTAAGTAAGATAATAAAGCAGTAGAAATAGAAATTCAATTATGGAATTGGAAGAAATGCACTAAGAACCCAAAAAATGATCCCAGGGAAAGTATACAAAAGCCTTAGCAACAACTCCAACTCCTAGTAAGCCTTAGAAATCCAAGTCTTCTTACCTGAGACTTACAACAAGCTTAGATCAAGCTTTCACAAGTGAGGAGGCTGCAACTTGGATTATGCCTTACACATCCTTGACAATTTGGTGAAGATGTGTTGTGCTAAGACCACCTAACCGTTCATGTATACAATGGTCATAATGTTATGCTTTGGGTAAAAGCCAAATCATGGAATTATAATCCATAATTAATCATAGTCAAATTGGATGTGAGTGGCTACATATTCTTTCAACATATTACATACTGTAGCTTTTATTAATTTTAGCCAACATGCTAAGAATAATTTGCTAACATGACAACTGTTACAACACGAAGGTGTTTTAAACTTAAAATTAACAACACACCTAACATTATTGGTTGCAAATCCTTCATCATATATATGTTCATTCAAATTTTAGATTACTTCCCTCCTAATTGAAGTTTTGTTTCATAGTTAAATGATGTGATGAAAAAGCATGACATCCAAGTCCTTCGTGATAGGTATTATTCTTGTTTTTTCTACTTGTTGAGTTAGACAATGCTTCGATAGTGTAGTGTACCTTAGATATAGGGTTTTTTGATACATGAACATGTTGTTGATCATTTGTAAGTGGGGTTTAGATTTTGATATCCATTTTGAAGAATATGCTAAAGTTTGATATAATCTTCCATTGTTTTTTGAGAAAGTTGAACAAGAAATTGTTCAACTCATCGGTCCCTGATGAGTGGCGAGGTACCCCTACACTCAACCATACGAAACGAGCGTAGCACTCATGATCCGGTCGAACTCCGTAGACTAAATGCCTAAACGCCCCATGGAACACTTGGGGTTAATCGTTCGTTGTCTTCCTAGACTTACTTGTTGTTGTCACGATGTATGGTTAAGTAAGTCCGAGGTATATGATTTTTTTGGTATTTTACGGTTTTCTCCTATGCTAAGAGGTAAAGGGTTGAGAAACTAAAACTAACTCTAACTACAGCACTAAGTCCTAGCGTCAGCATCCGTTCCCACTTGCCGTACACACCCTGAACTGTGCAACTATGGCTACCAAACGCTAATCGTTACTGGGATTACCACACGTAACACACGTGCTCGAAGCGGTCGTACTGAGGCACTTAACTAACCTAAGTGTGACAAGCAGCCGATTCCTTGACTAGCCGTACACATCCGTAGATGCTCGTAATCAAGTCGTACTTGTCCCACGTTCTAGGAGGAAAGGGTGAGAGAATCTAATCGCGATGAGTAGCCGATTCCTTGGCTAGCCGTACACGTTCGTCAACGCTCGTAACCAAGTCGTACTCATGCCGCGTTACTAGGAAAGCAATAAATAACATTAATTAAACCTATCCATGCACTGCAAGGTTTATCCACAAAGCTCGTCTTTATTGCCGTACACAACTTGCGTTCAGGTACAAAGCTGCTCGAATAAAGAACCGTTCACTTGGGGGACTCCTACTGCGGGCACATGGAAAATATTCTATCTCTGGGGTGATCAATCCGCTAGAGCTTCGCTACCTTAGCCTATGATGATCAAATGAGGGGAGTGCCGCCTCTTATTTATAGATATGGCGGCGAACCGCTATATCGCAGGGGATGCAATATCGCGGCCTATGCAATTCGCGTCTCATCATACCCCCATGACTGAATGAAAACTCGTCCTCGAGTTCCTTACAATAATATCAGGTAGGTATGGGATTATTGAGGGGAATGGAACTAATGGAATGACATGTGAACGGTTCATTATTACAAGACTTGACACAACTGGTGTTCATGACAACAAGGGTGAACACCTTATTACAATGACATCAGGCCACATTTGGCAGCTGAGAGAAAAGAGGAGAGAGAATAGAAGAGAAGAAGAGAGAAGAGTCTTGCTGCTGCCAACGCCTAGATTGCGCCTTCCGTTGTCCATCCGTAAGCGCATTATCAATTCTGCTCCTTGCATAGCGGCTTCAATGCTGCTCCACTCCAAGTGTTTGCTCCAGATCCATTCCGTTGTTGTATGATGGCCATCTGCACCCACAACACAATCATATATTAGCAAGGGTAATTGAATCATTAAGTAAATCATACCTTGCTTCGGTTTAGGTTCCTTGGCTAAGTTGTGGTATGGCTAATATGGATCTGGGAAAATGTAGATGATGACTACCGAAGGTATAGGGGTTAGGAAGAAAAACGAAAAAATCCGGGGCTTAGGATAAAAATCGAAAAATCAGGCCCCGTACCCCCATGACTAATCGCGAACCTCCGGTAGCGTTAGAATGGAGAGAGAAAAGGAATAGGAATGATAGGTAAAAAGGGACAACTATGGCATCGATAAAAAGGATGTCATGATGGAAATGAACAAAAATGTTAATTAATTGCAAAACGTTAAGGAAAAGAAGTTAACTAATGTTCCAAATAGGAATGTCAGTGGGTCCTCCCCAAAGCAGGCTCATGCCCTTAATGCCCTGACAATCCCACATTCAAAGAGTCCGTGGGCTCTGGGAATGTCCTTTGGAACAAGAGTTAAAGTCTTAACCGTAAGAATTTACCAAAAAGAAAACAAAGCATCAACCAAAGTATATACAATGATACAACCGGCAATGAGGTGAACAATGGAGAGAAGGATGGGAAGAAGAGAAGTGGAATGGAATCCCAAGAACAAGGTGGTGTACAGCCCCTTGTGTGTTTCATGATTAATGTGACTTGGCGAATCTCATTCCAACTCTGGCCTCAAACCAACCACTTCCAGTGACTTCGCATCAATGCAGTTGGTTAAATCATCCACTTGGGTAACAAGGATGCAACTTCGAGAAGCCACCACCATTCCGACGAAACAACAGAGAGAATGGGAAGCGAGAAGGGCCTTAGTTAGAGGGAACACTTTGGTTCCATAACCAGTGCTTGCAGCCCAAATTTATTCCGTCTAAGGGGTGTGCTTTGAATCCTCACTTTTAGCTTTTTAGCTTTTTCACTTTTTTTTTTTTTTTTCCATTGTTTTTTTCATTTTGTCTTCTTCTTTTTTTGTTTTGTGTTTTTATGCGTGGGGACCACACCATGCAAAGACTTCTTTATTTTTATTGTCTCAGCTTCCGATTATTGGGTTACATCGGAACGGTAAGAAAACCCAAGAAGAAAACATCCAAGCACCCAAGTGAATGACCAACACAAGAGCACCAAGTTCCCTTGAAGTCACACCCTTTTCAAATCCTTGAGTCCTTCCTTAGTTTGAGAAATGCCCAGTCACTGGTTCGTTAAAGTTCTTATTGGAAGGGAACTGTACATTTCCAAGCCAAGGGAAACCATAGACTTGATGGATGGATGGATGAAGTGATCTCATTGCCTGCCATATCAAAAGAACATACCTTAGTATCAACAATGTAACTTAAAGGTAAAAACCAAACATTAGCAATTAATGAAAAACAGTTCATACCATTGGCCTGAACACTTATTGGGTGACGAGCTTACATGGTGGATACACACACAGACACGCAAAATAGAAAAGTATAACGATGGTGTAAAATAAAAATTAAAAAGGTTAAAGAAAGTTGTAAAACAAAAATTAGAAAAGTTAAAGAAATTTGTAAAACAAAAACGTGTAAAACAAAAATTGGAAAAGAACTGAGGGCCCCATATGGTTAGCATAGGTGGCCATCTCCCCCATGACTGAGTTGTAAGGAAGAGATCAGAAATAGTGAGCGCCTATTTGAATTTCTAAGAAGTGCCCAACTTCTCCCAATTGATGATCTTAAGTTGAGGGGTGGAAGTTGGCGATGCTCACATTCCAATGTGTCTATGTCGCGGTTGTTGGCATGAGTTTCCTCAGTTCGTTCCATGCATGTTTGTCTGCTCCTACGAGGAGCTATCAACCACGGGGTGTCTACTACTTCTTGTGTGGTTGCTACATACAGGCATCTTTGTTGCAGAGTTTCTTGGGCACACCTGTTACATGCAGACATTTCCTCCATGTCATTACCTAATGAATTACTGTATGTGATGCATGGAACTATCCTCTTCTCGATCTTTCCACACATGTTTATCTTAGATATGTCTAAGGAAAGATCGCGGATCCTAAGGCATGCATCTACTGTGCTTAGCCATGCCCTTCCCATTATAATTGGGAAGTCCCCTTCGTTGTTGTTAACTTCGATCACCAGAAAGTCCGCTGGGTAGGACCAACCACACACAATGGTAATAACATCCTCCACCAATCCTAAGGGAATGGTGATGGACTGGTCTGCCAGGTCTAGTTGGATATTACTCTTTTTAAGTTGTGGTAGGTTCCAGGCGTGATACATCTTTTGCGAAATTAAGTTGACTCCAGAACCTGAGTTAAGAAGAGCTCGATGTGGTGCATTTCCAGTGATCTGCAAATAAATAAAGGGACTCCCAGGGTCAGTTAGTTTCCTAGGAAGGTGGCCTACCTTGATCTAGTCAATTACGGTATGTGTTAACATAACCGTATGCGTTACGCTCTTTTGGACTGAAGGGTTCTCCGAAGCGTTAGTGGTTAGAGGCCTATACATGTACCCATCCGCTTGTTGTT
>MNCI01002529.1:183517-208329 GCA_015680685.1 Gnetum montanum | reverse complement strand
AACTTGCATTTAGGTACAAAGCTGCTCGAATAAAGAACCGTTCACTTGGGGGCCTCCTACTGCGGGCACATGGAAAATATTCTATCTCTGGGGTGATCAATCCGCTAGAGCTTCGCTACCTTAGCCTATGATGATCAAATGAGGGGAGTGCCGCCTCTTATTTATAGATATGGTGGCGAACCGCGATATAGCGTACGCGATATCGCAGGGAAGGACACGATATCGCAGGGGATGCGATATCGCGGCCTGTGCAATTCACGTCTCATCAGTCCCATTAAGCATCTGGAGTCTATTTCTATAACTTTTAGTTTTCCTAGATGTTGTTTTTGTTGAAATCAACCTTATATATCACAAAAAGGAATTGGTATTGTAAGTAATAAGAAAGAAAGACTTATAATCTTCTTAATTCTTGCACTTTTTTCATTGTGAAGGACATTTGTTCAATGTTTGTCATTTTTTGTTCATGAAAAAGGATTTCGAAGAAAAGAAAAAATGTGCTAAAGTTGAACATAAGAAAAATCAAGTTAATATTAATAATAAGAATGATCAAATGGTAATAAAGAATCTAGATAAGACAAAAGCTCCTATAAATATTTTAGTTAGTATTAGGGAAAGTATTAAGAAGCCTAGACATATAACTAATAAGGAAAATTTTTCCTTGTCCCACTAGAATACTATTAATTCAAAGATTAAAACAAGTGTCAACAAAAATGTTGTAATTAATACTGAAAAATCTTGATGCAAGATCAATAACAAACGATGAGGTGAAGATCTCTCATAAGTGATATCACTTTCTTGCTTTGATACAAATATTGATATTAAGCCATAGCTCTCTATCTTAAATCCTTTTGCTATTTTAAGTTCAAGCATGGATGTTTTGTTTTTGTTTTCTCTCTTTTTTAGGCAAGGCAACTCAGGGTTGTTAGCATAACCCCTACCCACATGGATGTTGAAAAGTGATTTTAGCCAAGAAGCCAATTATTGGCCACATCCAAGAGAGTCCTCCTCTGTCATGGCAAAATAATTTTATTATTGTAATGGTGAGAGGGAGCTCTCTTGGTCACATTTTTCTCATTGGACTTTGCCATGGTAAATAAATAAGTATGTTATAACACTTGGATAAGAGATGAACTTTTTCCCGAGAATTATTATCTGTGATAGTTCAACTACTTTGTAACTTAGATTTTGTCCTTACAAAATCAATTTAAGATTTTTTAATTTAAAAGATTTAAAAATTTCTCTTGGCCAAATAATAGATATATATCATAAATATATAGCTAAACTAGTGTAAATTTTGCCAGGACCTTTCTCCCTACTTAGTGTCAAGCTTGTAATGTACTTTGAATTTTTTTACTCATTATTAATATTTTTTTTTGAAGTCTAACACCCCAATTAAATAATTTGTATCTAAAATATAACTATATCCCTCATTATATTTTGGTTGGTTAACTTGTATGTAGTTGAACTACCCTTAGATATTGTTCAAACCCAATATATCATGTCAAGAGGGTAGTAATAGGTAAGGATTTGCCTAAAATATAGTTATGTATTTAAAAAAAGAATACCGAGGATGATGGAGAAAAACCCATGACTTTAAAGTACAAGAATATGGAGAGCAACAACCGAATCCACAAAAGCTAGCCTTTAATTTTTAGGGTGGGCCTCGTGACTTGCCGCATACGTGGTACGAAACATACCAGTCCGTCATTAACGGCAACAAAACAAAACGGAAGGCAAAGCGCAAAACAAATACGATGGGAAGAAAGTCACAAGCGCCAAGGGCAGCATATCCTCTTTTGGTTTGGTTTAGCTTAGCTTGGTGCATACACAAACAAATACAAGTGCATGTGGATGTTGAGCTTTACCCTATGTAATTAGTGACCGGTCAGGCTACTCATTTTTTTTGTGAGAGGTTGTGGGTTTGATTCATGCTTTCCTTTTTTTAGTGGTCAGGATGCTCATTTTTTGGTTAAGAAGTTGTAGGTTTGATTCATACTTTTGCTTACGAGTCTAGCCGCAGTGGAGTAGCCTTGTTGTGGAATCCTTTTTGTTAACGAGTCACATCTACTCTACCATGTGAGTAGAGGTTATGCTACTAACCCCAAGTTATCTTCGCGTTGAAAAATAAAAGTGATTGATTCTCCTACTTGTTCGGATTCTAAGAAAAGTAACCAGACCTCCACCTTGTTATGGCCCTAGTCCCCCTTTTGACTTTTACAATGACATATTATTTTGTCATTTCATGTGCATGCTTCTCTCTGTCTCTCTTTAGTTGGCAGGCGGCTGAGCTGAGTAATAGTGAGGTTAAGAAACAAAGATTAATGACATTATCATTATTATTATTGTTACATTGGTATCAATAGGGACTCGGATTATCATTTGTGTTGTTTGTGTCCTCTCAAGACACAGAAAGAAGAATTCCATTGTCCGAGGGTTTGGGTTTTGCCCTTTCGCCAAGACGAGAGAGAGGAGAGTAGGGTTTAAGAAGAGAATAACGTAAAGCAGCATCAAAATATAGGAAGGCGAAGGCGAAAGCAAAGGCAAATGCAAATGCAAACGAAGTCAACTTTGTGAGTGATAATCCAGCGAGTGGAGTGTAGTGTTTTGGCACTGCTAATGTTGCTGCTGTAATCGCAGTTATTTGGATGTAGAGATTTTGATTTTGATTGGACCTGACTGGACTGACTTCGCTTTAATCATAGTGATTTGCGTTTTGCGAGCTTTAGTAGGAGAATCGATTATTTATTCTTGGCGTTTGGATTGGACCTCCAAGGATCTTGGAGGCGTCTTCTAGGCTTCTTATTTCGACAAAGAAGAAGAAGAAGAAGAAGCGGAAGAAGAAGGAAAACGGGGAAGCGGCGCTTGGCGATTGAGATTGAGAAAAACTGACGATTAAATTGGAATTGGCATTGCCATTCGATTTTGAATTGTTCGATGGGTTCGCAAACCGAAGCGGCCGTGGCGGCGTTGCAGAAGAAGGAGGAGGCAGTGGCGACGATCGTGAATCTGGCGGAGGAGGCGAAGCTGAAAGGCGCCGAGGTGAAGGCCCCCAGTCATGTTGCCATCCTCAGCGTCTGCAAGTCGCTCCTTGCTGGTGGCATTGCTGGAGGCCTGTTAGTACTTCAATCCAATTGCTTTCCTTCATTCCATTTCCTTTTCCAATTCCATACTTCTTGTTCTTTTGCTGTTTGTTTTTGCTAATCTCTTGCATGCAATAATTTTTTAAGTCTCTCGAAAGATGCTTTAAAAGTGTAAATTTAGCAGCATGTTTCTTGCTGCATGTTATTTTTTGTTTGATTCTTGCCAGGCAAGACATTTAGAACCCTGTTTTGTGATTTTGAATTAAGTATTTGCGTACGCCAAAACGTAGAAACCACATTTTGCGGGTATGAATGAATTTTCATTTCATTTCGTATATGTATGTCGTTGGTAACAAGGGTATGAAAGTTAATATTGTTAAGACCAAAATTCTAGTTTGTGGTACTAGAAATAGAAATTACAATTTTTTTCTTGGAGAAAAAAGGCTTGATATATGTGAATCTTATAAATATTTGGGAGTTGAATTTACCAGTAATTATAGTTGGAATACCCTTATTGCTGAAAGGGTTTCAAGCGGCATGCGAGCTTTATTTGCTCTAAGAAATAATTGTAGTAGAAAACAAATTTTGGCATGCGAGATTAGCAGGAAACTTTTTTGCAGTCTTGTCCAACCTGTAGTATTATATGGGTGTGTTGTTTGGGGACCTTTTCTTTCCACACATAATTGGAAAAAATTATAGCATGCTCAAAAATAGTTTCTTTAATGTGAATTTCAGAATTTCAGGTGAAAATACAGACTTCTCATGATATCTTACTTTTAGAAGCAGATTTGCTTCTTCTTGAAGTTGAAGCCCTTTCTCAATTTATTGCTTATACTTAGAAGCTAAAGTTTGGTTGAACACATAAGGGAAAAAACATTTTTATTTATAATTTGTTAGAGGAGGTTTGTTATTTAGTACTCAACAGTATCTGTTCTCAGCAATTCCTATTCATTTAAGGAATCAAATTGCTAAAGCAAAAATGAGCTCTCATTATCTCCTTATTGAGACAGGTCATTGGATCAATTTAGTCAGAGAAGAGTGTATTTGCAGACTGTGCAAACAAAACATAGAAGATGAAAAACATATTTTTAAATTTTGCCCATCTTTGGCTCACATTTGATTGACTTATACTATTAATTGTAATCTGCTGATTGCTTTCTTTCAAATTGACCCTATCTGCTTGGGGCGTTACATCAATGATGTTTTCAACTTTCTTCAAAACTATGTTGAGGCATTGTAACTGTCCAACAAATCCTTTGTGATTTCTTGGACATAATAAAAATTTCGAGTTTCCAGTTTCCAGGTAATATCTTGATTGAATGTTACCAATCCAATATTTTTATCCAATATTTTTAGTACTCTATATTCTTTATTATTATGATTCCTAAATTTTGGTGTTGATTTGCTCTATTCTTAAATATTTGCCGTTTTGGTCTTTTTTGTTCGTTGATTCTTTTTCCCATTGGCCTTCTGTTGAACTATATTGTGTTGCACTGAGATCGTTTAACCTGTAACAGTCTAAGTCTACTTTATGATATTCTTTTCCTTTTATTTTAATCTGCACTATTTCTTGATGAACTTACGGATTATAGGTAATTACAAACATCTGTTTAAATGGACCTTGTTGAAATTAAGGTCTCCTCCAAGCAACTTCATGGAATATCATTGACAGGATTATGTACAGTCAAACTCTAATCTTTGAAACTACAAGCATTGCACCAACTACGAAACCAACCAATGGTTTGTAAAGCCTTAAGGGGCATTTTTTCTTTTTTCTTTTTAGAGGCTATGGTAGAACATTCCTGTAGTATAGTTACTGTAACAGTGGTAGGGATGACATAAGAAAACTAGGAGTTAATGACTGGGGGAAAACTAGCTTGGGTAAATTATTTACAGGGTGATTTAACACCCCACCAATAAACAGTGCATTCACCGATTTATAACCGATCATCGATCTATATTTTCAATACCAGCAAAGAGCACAAACGCAAGGAATGTTGCTCATCAACCTTATTGCTGCCGTACCACATTCTTCTCATTTATGGTTGTAATGCTGCACACAATTTTTATGGTATTTCCACAGTTGAGCTATGTTCCGTCACACTTTTTTTTGTTCATAGTTGAGTTTGTAGCCCTTGCATTACTTCAGTCTTTCTTGTATTATCATAAGCTGATGCTTTTAATGGAAGTGAAACATGCACTGTAAGTTTATTGGCTTCTCCAAGAGAACTTTTATTACAAGGGTGTTGGAATATTTAGTTATTTCATATTATCAGTCAGCATTCCTTTACAGAGCAAGTTTTAGTTTGCATTATTATGAATATGCTAATAAGCCTCTTATCCAATTCCATGGAGTTTGAAGTACTCCTTGTTAGGATTCCTCCTGTTTTAACTTCGGTAGAGCATTTTGAAAAACCAAGTTTTCATGAAGGATTTTTGTTTACGTTGTTTGCCATCAATATTGTTGTTTCACTCTAGCATATTGGGTTACAGATTTAAATGAGCTATCATTAAAGATAGGATCTGTCATATGACCCTATTCTTCTTTTTTTTCTTTGCTATATGATTTTGCTGGAGTGAGCATGCTCTAATTGAATAATTTTTACCCCTATTCTTCTTTTTTTTCTTTGCTATATGATTTTGCTGGAGTGAGCATGCTCTAGTTGAATAATTTTTGCCCCTATTCTTCTTTTTTTTTCTTTGCTATATGATTTTGCTGGAGTGAGCATGATGCTCACTCCAGCAAAATCATATAGGGCATATGACAGATCCTATCTGATTGAATAATTTTTACTATACAACTATTCTTTAGTAAACTCCATATAGAAGAAATTAGATTAACCATGCCACAAATTGTCAGACTTACTTTTATCTGTTTTGTTGAATTTTCCGAGGCTTGTGATTCTATTATTCAAGATAAACTTTGGAAGAGATTGGATAGCTTTAACATTCCAAAAGATCTCCTTTCTGCTGTTAAAAGAATCTATGAGACGGTTAACATTCTTATTGAAGATAATCTTATTGGAGAAGGAACACTTATCAACAGTTCAGTTGGAGTTAAATAAGGCTGTCTTTTGTTCACTACCCTTTTTGACATATTTATAGATGAATGGGAGGAATGGATGGAAAATGCCTCTAATCATGTTTTGTTAGTGAATGGATTATTTTTGAACATGCTTCTCTTTACAGATGATGTGGCCTTGATTGCAAAATCAGCTACAGGATTAAATTACATGATTTAAATCCTCCATGACTACTGCAACCACTCTAGTATGAAAGTCAATATTGATAACACTAAAAGTCTGGTTTGTGGTACTAGATTAGAAATAGCAATTTTTTTCTTGGGAAAAAAGACTTGATACTTGTGAATCTTATACATATTTTGGAGTTGAATTTGCCAATAATTATAGTTGGAATACCCTTATTGCTCAAAGGGTTCCAAGTGGCATGGGAGTTCTATTTGCTCTAAGAAATAATTGCAGCAGGAAACAAATTTTGGCATGGGAGATCAGAAGGAAACTTTTTTGCAGTCTTGTGTAACCTGTATTATTATATGGGTGTGTTGCATGGTGACCTTTTTTTCCACACGTAATTGGAAAAATTAGAGCATATCCAAAAACAGTTTCTTGTATGTGAATTTCAATTTAAAATGCAGACTTCTTATGATATCTTACGTCTAGAAGCAAATTTACTTCCTCTTGAAGTTGAAGTCCTTTTTCAATTTATTGCTTATAGTCAGAAGTTAAGTCACATGGAGGAAGTCAATTATGCTAACAAGATAATGAATGCTACACAAGAAAATGGATGATTGCATCAAAGAAAATTATGGCTTTAGTCATGGAATATTGTAATGGAGGATCTTCCTTTAAACAAAAAGCTCTTCCAAAAGATTATTAAAGAAAGAGTCTTGGCTAAAGTTTGGTTGAACATGTCAGGAAAGAAATATTTTTATTTACTTTATGTTAGAGGAGGTTTGTTATCTAGTGCTTAAAAGTATCTATTCTCAGCTATTCCTATTCATTTAAGGAATCAATTTGCTAGAGCAAGAGTGAGCTCTCAGCATCTCCTTTTTGAGACATGTTGTTGGATCAATTTACCAAGAGAAGGGCATATTTGTAGAATGTGTAAACAAAACATTGAGGATGGAGAACACAAATTTTTATTTTGCCCATCTTTGGCTCACATTTGAATGAATTATAATATTAACTGTAATTTGCTGATTGTTTTCTTTCAAATTGACCTTATTAGCTTAGGGCATTACATCAATGATGTTTTCAACTTTTTTCGAAAATGTGTTGCTGCTTGGTAACTGTCCAGCAAATCCATTGTGATTTCCTGGATGCAATAAAATTTTTCACTTTCTGTAATTTGTGGGATCTGATGTTGTTATTAAATCACCCATGATTCTCCTATGTTGAATTGCATTGACATTTAAGAAGGGCCATCAGAATTTTAGGTTATTTTGTGTAAGAATCCAAGGCAAAGTGAACTACAGGCAAAAAACAGGTAGATTTTCAGAGAAATGTAGTCATTGAAAGTTTAGAGTATGTTAATGCAGTCATTCTTTTTGTACAGAGACGTGGGGATCATTAACATGTAGTTATTCTCATGGAAAGGGTTGAGGGTAATGGTAGGCTAGTTTCATGAAGAGTTGTTGCCTCAAAGCACATCCTTTTGGTAGGGTGGCACTGACCTCTTTCCATAATTAAAGATTAAAGGATTCTGCTTCATTTCTTACCCTTTCTGTATATATCTATTTTAGCCCGTTATAAAGGTACGTTAAGCTTGATACTATTCTGGTATCAGTACGGTGTAGCTTGTTGATGAGGCTTATGACTTGCATCTTACATATCACGGATTCAATCCTAATTGGTTATACAGTGGTGTAAAGAAATTTTGCAATAGAATAACTGAGACTGAACTCTGTCCAATTGATCCATATTTGTAATTTCACTAATTTGATTTCTTTCATTTACAGGTCTCGATCTGCTGTAGCTCCATTGGAGCGGCTGAAGATTCTTCTTCAGGTTGGTTTTCTAACTACTTGAATTCCAAATAGTCGTAAAATTGCAAATCTCATGGCTTTGATTCAGATAGATTCCTAGATAGTCCAACAATTATTATTCATTTTTTGTCAGAATTTCATTTTTAAAAATTGGAGAATTTGTAAATGAAATATGTAGTTCTTAGAAACATTTAAATTACTTAGGGGGTCATAAAGGGTCATCACCTGGAGGCCAAACCTTCAAATTATTGAAACCAAAATTAACAGAATTACAGATAATCCTATTTTTTTATAACCTCTATCTTAACAAGTTTAGAATGGTTTCAGCAAAAACCCAAAAATTTTTAATATTAAATTGATCAGTGCTTTGTTTTTCTGGCCATTTTCATAGTTTTTGCTTTTGGATTATCAATCTTTGTTTCTAAACTTGAATACAGCTTTTATATGTTAATTACATTTCTACTTGCAGTTTATGTTGATAGCATAGTTGCTAATGCCTAGCCAAGTTTTTATACTTACTGATTGCATAATTTGGAGTCATGAAATTCTTATTTGAATGTTAATGTTAAGTACATATTTAGTTTAACGATTGCATTGATTTTTTCTAGATTTGTTTAATATGTGTAGAGTATGATGGAAATCACCTATAATATTAGATGACCCAACTGAACATATAAACATGTAAATTGAAATGTTCAAATTTAATGGTGAAAATTGTTTGCCAAAAAGAATTTCTTATGAAGTGAATAATTCCGAGATGTTTATCATCAAGTGTTTGTTAGGAACTTGCTAAGTGATTTGCAATTCAACTATGATATCTTTTTTTCCTATTATGCTTGAAAAAACCACGAGGCTGGTTAACTCATATATTCTGAAGAAATTGAGGGTGCAATCAATAGCTTTGGATGTTTGAAAGTGATATTTCATTTTAATATGTCCTTGGTTTTTCTAGTAAGTATCCAGGAGGATCTAACATTTTATGGGGTACATATATAATATCATACAATCATGGGTGTGTGCTTTCATAAGTTTTTTTTTGTTCCACACGTTCTGGGAGTGGGAGTGCGCTTCCAACTGCCTCAGAATGCTCATAAAATGTTGTAACATATTTCCAAATATCAAAAATTAAAAATAAATTTTAAAACTATCACTACATTATTAAATAAAAATAAAAATAAACATTGGAACTATCAGGACATTGTCAAGTTTACAAAAATAGAAAATAAAAAATAAAACTTTAAACCATCTTTACCATGCAAGTTTGGTCATAATGCATGTGGTTGTTATTTTATTTATAAATAATACGTATTAATCTGTGTCCTCAATTTGGAATTTGGGTTGTTAGGAGAAAGCACAAGAGAAGCACCTGCACATGGAACTCTTTGGTTTTATATGTAATTTTTACTATTTTTTGTCCAGATTTCTATTAATCGTGCCAAAGTTTATTTGGATTTCACATTTCACATACATCTGACCTTACTTCCATGAAACAGTCCTTGTCCCCAGACTGGTTTAGTTACACATTCTCATGCTTCCATGTTCTAGCATTCTCAAACCATGTGAAACATAGATTATTATAGTAAAATAAACTGTTGTGTTTCACAATTGAAGTTTTGCTGTCATTACCACAAATCTTAAAATGGCATTAGACTGAACTTTTCTCTTCATTATTTTCTTCTTATAGTTCTGTGTAACGTGACTTAGCTTAACATGAAATGTAACTAAAGTGATCTTTGGATTATATCTGACACGTCATTGAAATTTATATTTCATACTGAGTCTATAGTAATATTTCTTTTTCTTCTTTTGGTTGGATTTCTCAAGGTTCAAAGCCATGAGAACCCAAAATACAATGGTACAGTCCAAGGTATTCGCTACATCTGGAAGACAGAAGGCTTTCGTGGATATTTTAAAGGGAATGGCACAAATTGTGCTAGGATCATTCCTAATTCTGCCGTGAAGTTTTACAGTTATGAAAAAGCGTCAAAGTATGATTTTAATTTCATGATTTTCTTTTCTTGCTGACTATAAATATCATAATTAGAGTTTTTCAGAAGTAGATTTATCTGATTGAGTGGTTATGAAATTGTTTCATATTTGATGTCTTTCTTAATTTCTTCTGTGAGCAGTGCAATCTTGTGGATGTATCGAAAGCAGACAGAAAATGGTGAGGCTTTTAATGCAACCCTGAAATGTGTTTTTTGATCTGATCATTTACATTTATTCCTGTTGCAAAATTTCAGTTGAAAATGTTATGCAGCAAATACCATCATTGAAGAGACACACACTATGTAAGAGGAAAACACATTTTTATGTTTCATTTATATTTATTCTATGTTCAGTGTTAAAAAATCTATTAAAAACCTTTACCTGTATTTGCACATTGCTAAACTATAGAAAATCATAAAATAGTTATTGTGCATTTTTCCCATGTATTCTTCAATGTGACAACAGATGATAAACTGTTGAAAGGATTCCATGTGTTGCATTTGGGATGATTGTACTTTATGGGTCCCGTGGTTTTGCAAACTGCTGAACCCTACCAATTCCACTTTCAGGTTATTTAAAACTAAAGCAGCAGATACCCATATTTTCCACGTCACTCTGCCACAACAGTTTTTAAAAAGTTGAACAATGTTGGCTTCTCGACGCTTTGAGTGTTGACCATACATATCAGAAAATACCATTATACTCACCAGAAAATACCTTCTTGTTCTCTGCTCCTTTTTTGTCCGTTCCTTTTCCATTCCAACAGCTTTGCTCATGTTCTCTGAGCTCCGCTACTGACAGTTCAGCTACGCTTTTAACAGTTCTTTGCCATCGCATTGGACAATTGCTTATGCTGTAGTGTTGGAGAACTGTTTACACTATCGCTTAGAATTGCATATGCTGTAAGAAGGCTGGAGGTTATTATATATTTGAGGGCATTGAAGGAAGTTCAGATAATATTTTTTATGGTAAAAAGGTCCTGATTACACAAAAGAAGCACTTATAAATATTATTTTTAATCATATTGAACCTAGAATCACAATTTATCCAGATATGTGTGGAGTCTTATCCATAACATGAAATAATATTCTATCCATAACACTCAAGGATAAATATTATTTTACCCATAATGCTAACATATTTTTTCCAAGTGAATCTGTGGCTTCTATGTTTATGTCTTTGTATTGCAATGCACAAGGAATTAAATTTGAAAGGGTGAGGGGAGCATGCATGGGAAACAACAATCCATGAGAATTCAAAAATATTTTGCAGCACAAGATTTATTACTAAACTTGGAATTAGTTATCCTTCTCATCATGCAATCGCAGTGATCTGACCCAAAATTGTTATAGAATACATCAAATCTAGTAAAATGGCCACTTGGATAATTTTCAATACAGTAGATGAACTAAAACTTAACTCAGTTTTTGTAAGATTTTCGTAGCCAAATTATAGATATATATTTTAAATATATAACTAAGCTAGTCTTAAGCAGTTGAAATTCTATCACAAAATGGTTAATCATTCAATTTATTTTAAAGATTCAAAAAGTGGTGTTCATACAAACACAATTGAGAGTACATGGTGAGCTATCAAAGCTTTAGTTCCTAAATATGATACCAGCAAAGAGCTTCAAGATTCTTACCTATCGGTGGAGAAGATTTGTTATAAGAAAGGAAGATACATTTCACACATTCATTGAGCATGTTGTCATATTTGGAGGAGAATAAAGGAAAATAGCAGGAAGAATAATGCATTTTGCAAGTTAATTTGCATCGAGAATAAACATATTCTCCTCTGCTTTATAACGTTTTCCGAATAACCGTTGTTTTGTTAATTTGTAGTTCCTGTCATAAACGTTTATTTCAACTCAACCCTGTTTCAAGCTTGATGCCGTTTCTTTCTTTTTAAATACTTGGCCTGATGTTTGTTTCTGTAAAATGTTTTGCGATAACATATATTTGGTTGCGTGCACCCTCTCAATGCTGTTTTGTCGATAGAGAAAGTATTTGTACAGGCTCTCTGGATCCTGTTGTATGAATCATGCTGCAAATTACATGAAACGGTATTGGTCAGGTTCAGTGGTTTTCCAAAACTGCTGGACCTATAAAGTACAGTTATCGCCATTTCTGGTGCTTAGTATTGTTTTGTTGCACAAACGCTAAAAGTTTTTTTGGAAGGTATATTGCATTGTGGTAGTTTATATTCATAAAATCTTATGATATACGATCTTTTGTGATATATTGTTTTCACCTGAGGTTGAAAATGCAAATTGTTAATTATCTATTTAGTTTGTATAAAATGCTACGTAATCATTTGAAGGATTTTTTCGGTTTTTCTACTTTTCAGAAAATGCAGAGCATACACCTCTTACACGTCTAGGGGCTGGTGCTTGTGCCGGAATCATTGCAATGTCTGCAACATATCCTATGGACATGGTTCGTGGAAGGCTTACTGTTCAGGTATGATGCATTCTACTATACAGTTTATATTATCATGCATATTTCACAGCGTTGTCTATTTAATGTGTTTAATTGTAAATGCAGACAGAAAAGTCTCCTAACCAGTATCGTGGTATGTTTCATGCCCTGGCTACTGTGTTCCGTGAGGAGGGACCTAGATCTCTATACAAGGGCTGGCTACCATCAGTGATTGGTGTGGTAAGATTATACCCAAAAATTCAATATATTTTAATGAAGACAACTTACTTGTTGACTTTGCATATATTTGTAATTTGTGAAAGTAAGCATACCATGTTACAATTTAAATTTCGACAGCTGATCATTTAATTTATCATTTTCTGTCCTGAATAATTTGTTTCTTTCATTGTTGCAAGGCTATATATTGTAATGTATCACATTGTGACAAACTCAACTTAATGTAAGAATGTTGCGATTATGGCGTTAACTTAATAATAATTACCTTTTTTTTAAATTATAGCGATGTAGATTTCGGTATATAGGCATTTGGTTTTTCTAATCATATTGGACAATAGTTGTTCTGCTACATATTTCGGAGAATGAATTAGATCACATTGAAATGTAAAAACCATCTTTCTGCAGTTTCATGTACTGCTGTACCATACTAATTGCATGAGGTATAAAATTTAGTCAAATTAGTAACTCTTATAGGCATGTGTTAATGAGTGTGATCCTGCTGTTTTTTCAGAGCTCTGCATTAATAGCAGTGCATAGTGGGAAATTATATTTGACAACCTTTCATTTCTGCAGATTCCGTATGTTGGGTTAAATTTTGCAGTTTACGAGACCCTGAAGGATATCCTAGTCAAACATAGGCAATCGAACAATGACAATTCTGAGCTGGGTGTATTTGTAAGGTTGGGATGTGGGGCTGCCGCTGGAACAGTCGGGCAAACAGTTGCTTATCCTCTGGATGTGATCAGGAGGAGAATGCAGATGGGTGGATGGAAAGATGCTGCTTCTGTTGTTACTGGCGAGGGAAGGAGGAAACCTGTGCACTATTCTGGAATGATTGATGCATTTAGGCAGACAGTACACAATGAAGGTTTTGGGGCATTGTACAAAGGATTAGTTCCTAATACAGTGAAGGCAAGTTCACTCGTCGTGTGTCAGTTATAATTTATTGATTTGCAGTATTCTGAAGGTTTTAACGCTTGCACATTTGTTTTACTTAACCTTTTTAAGTTTTTTGCAGGTGGTGCCATCGATAGCTATTGCTTTTGTGACATATGAGGTTGCGAAGGATTTATTGGGAGTAGAGTTCAAAATCTCAGATTGATAACTTTTTAGACGTCAGATTAGTCTTTCCATGTATCGGAGCTTTATCAAGCCATTTTGCCAAATAGATTTTGAGCTTAGATGGCATGGCATTAGGTTTCGTAGCCTTGTAGCCTTCTTAAACATAAATTTGATGCAAGATCGTTTGTGCAAGCACAAGCAATTTTTTGCTTTGAAAATGAGGATACCCAAATTGGAATTGCTGTAGTAGCGTAGCATTCACCATATGATTTGTAACTATGAAATATTGACTGCATTTATTGTTCATTTTTTCACCTTTACCTTTTTGAAAGGGTAATTTGAGCATCTTGTTTTGTTGAATAATGACAACTAGGAAGAGAATGTGTCAATAAAATACGATGTTTGACAATGTTTTTATTGTCAAATCCATTCTTTTTTAGATTTGTAATTTACAATTGCATGTGTATTCAGTTTAATAAGCATGCACCAAGTTTTGAGTTAAAGGTGCATCTGAGAAATTCTCTGTAATGCAAAACATAAATTGACAAATCCCTGAATTATTTTTAATTTCGATGATTGCATCTACTTTGGGAAGTTGAATATTTACATCGTTGAGAAGCAATTTCAGTGCTGTTTAAGCTAAACGTTACATTTGATAAATGTTATTTGATTTGAAGGCATAGTTCACTTTGAGCATTGGTTTATGGTTGAACAAGTAAAATAGTGCTGAGATTTGTTACTTCGAAACATTACAGTCAGTATCATAACAGCTGATTATAGAGAAATGTAGTTTGTTTGAAAATTACTGTCTTTTATGTTAATGCGTTAGTTCATGTAGGTTATCATGTTGTTGGCAGGATCATGATGATGATGTACGTTAGTTCATGTATGTTATCATGTTGCTGGCAGCATGATGATGATGTACATTAGATGCGACAAAATCTCTTGGTGGTTGTTACTTTGAGCGAGTTCTTTAAAAATTTGTATATGTTGACAATGCAACTTGGTCTTTTTATCCTCTTCCCATGTGGCCTTGTCTTGTCCGGTGGATGAGATCTCTAGTTCTATGATTATATTTTGCTTTGAAAAGATTTGGAATTCAACCATCCCGGGGAAAACGTTGTGCAAAGTTTTATGCAAGAATATTATTTTTGAGGTTGAGAGTTTTAAAATAAGATTTGAAAATGATGCTTATTATATTTAATGGAAAAGTTGAAGACTCAGAAATTGAAAGAGTTATAGAGAGTAAAAAGATGATTGTTTAAACATTACGATAGGGCTTAGAGATGAAATTTTAGAAAAAACCTACTCATGATAAGTTTTATTTTAAATTTTCGTGGAACTGGGATAAAATGGCCATGGAGAAGAATCTCTAAAAACATTTATTGATATGTAAAATAAAAAAAATTGGATCTTAAATATTAATACAAGTTTGTAAGCGGTACAATAACATAAAACATTGAAGTTTTGAAAAGTTCTTATTATTCAACATAATTACAATATTATTGAATAATAGACATGTTTTAATATCATTATGTATTAAAATCGCAAATAATGAAATTAGTGTTTTTCAAAGTATGTTTGAGTTAATAGATTTTCATGTCACTTAACATGTTGATCCCTTTAGTTAAATATATGTTTAAAATATAAAAAATATTTTTAAAATTTTAGCACAAAAATCTGCATGCTTCTAGTAGATAGAGAACACATTTTTCTCTCAAATGTTTTAGTTTTCAACCCTTGAAACTCTTGTAATTGAATTTTTATTATCTTTCATTTGAGACACTTACATTTTTTTTGTAAATTGAAATAATAGCTTCTTAAGTAAATATTCAATAGCATATAAGGATTACATTGACTTAACAAATTGTAACAACAAATCATGTTTGAAAAGCAACCTTTCAGGTTAACTATAAAATAATTTTTGTTTGACAAGCATCCTTGGTGGTCAATTTCCTATCTTGGTATTGATCAATCAACACAAATAATTAATATGACACATCCATCCTCATTTAACAAGAACAATGTTGACTCAAAAGTCAAAAACAGTGTTGATAGGTAACCTATACTTGATAGTAAAGTTTCTCTATACAAGGTTTTCCTTGAGCAATGAAGTAATAACGAATCTACATTTTGTTGGGAATGTTGCTACTGCATTACAACTTTTATAATTTGAAATCCATTTGCTATTTTAAGTTTAGGGGGTGAATGTTGAAAGTGATGCAAAGAGCTAGTGATAAGTAGCTCATGTGGTCAACTTATTGTTTTGTTAGACAAGAGGTTGCCAAGTGGAATCACTTGAGACATCATTATATTTTTCTATAATTTTTCTAATCTATCATGTTGGTTATATGTCTTGGGGTATACGTATGGTCAAATTAATTTGGGTTTGGCACCCGCCAAAAGTGATGTAAAGATTATCAACATAGAAGCTCTTCCCCAATGACAATTATTTTTTTTTTTTGATTTTTAAAAATTAGTTGTATAAATGTATACTAAAAAAGCCATCTCTACAATATATGAGCTTTTCTTATTATGTTGTTTTGAAGTTTCACATCTCCTTAGTGTTTAGTATGTTAAGGTGCTTGTTTCTTAAGTTGTAAGACTTAGGTTAGAGCCTAAGCACAACCACTCAAAAGAGGTTTGGCTTTTGTTCATCCACCACCCACCTTGGCATGATGAGCATTGAGCCTTTAAGTGTTGATCCTTTAGTACTTAGCACATGATTTACTTTAAATTTTTCTTATTATTAATGTTATTTTGGAAAGTTAAACATCCTTAACAAGTAAGTTGCCTCTTACTATACAATTTTAACATTCAATGAGTTTACTAGTTAAATTGCAAGTTCTATGCACAACTAATAATTGAATGCTTATATATCCTAGTAGAACTTACTAAGATAGTTACAAACCTTAACCAACAAGGTGCATCTCACAAACATAAAATCAACATTTAACGAGTTTGCTTGTTTAATTGTGATTTTTATATATAATTAAGGATTTAGCTTGTAATAATTGGAGAGAGATTAATGATAAATTCATAACAAAACCAACTCCACTCAAGTTTTTAACCAATTCAACCAAATTTGTAGCTTCAACTTTACAAGTCAATCTTAGCCAAATATAATTGATAGCTTACAATATCACGATTTTATTGCCTTTCATTCCAAGCATTTAAGCCAAAGCATAGCTTCTTAATATTTTAGAGTTATGCTCAAGGAATATATATACTTAAGTTTTACCAAAGTACTAATGCTAGTGTACTAGGGACCATCATTTGGAGTGATGGTAAGGTGTTCATTTCTCAAGTTGAAGATTTGGGTTTAAGCCTAGGTACAACCACTCAAAGAGATTAGGCTTTCATTGATCTACCAACCCTCTTGAAACCCCACTTAGCAGGATGAGCACTATGGCTCTTGGTGATGATTCTTTATCTAATGTGAGAGTACCAATACTAGCTTGTTATATATGTATAATATATATATATAATTTGGCCAAGAGAATTTTTTTCATTGACAAGTAATAAGGTATATTTATCTATATATTAACCTAATATGAAATACAACATTTCCAATAAATAACTCATTAAATATTCTCCTACCCATAGACTGCATATTGTTTCCTTGCAATGCTTAAATATTGCATATTTTTTTTGCTACAAAATATTAACCATGAATCCAAAGTTGTATCTTGGCTTGGCTTTGCATGAATTTTATTGTTCCACAAAGCTATGACAAAGAACTTTGATAAATCTACATTGGCCCTTATTGAGGATTTTTTGCTATAATTTGCCTTCAAATGTTTTGGCCTAGGTTGCCATAAGATATTAAGCATGAATTCTAAATTGGATCTTGGCTTCGTTCTTCCTTGCCAATGCCATTGGCCCTAAGCTTGTTGCTTTTGGGTGGCAGAGATAGTGGTGTAAGTGATGTATTTGTCTGTACCTCAAGTTGTTCTTGAAGTGTTATGGATGAAATATTATTTTGCATTACTGATAGGCTCTTCCTTGAATATAAATGTTTTTTATCATTATATCCTTGTTGTATTATAGATGGAATATTATTTAGCATTATTGAATAATGATGGTACTTGGCCTTTGAGCCAAAACAATTTTTGATTCAATTATTTACATTTTAAAATAATTAATATCTCTAATCTATTTATTAACCTTTTATTGAAGATTTTTTTTTAAATTTTACTTGGTCAATGATGTTATGGATGATGGACAACCCATTATTTTTACGAGCATTAAATTGTATGTTTAATGCTTCAGTTCTCTTATGATACATGAAGTTTGGAGAGTGGTAGAACCGAAAAAAAGAAGACAAGACAAAACAAGACAACAGAAGACATATAGGCAATGTGATACTTTGAGAGCAGTTAAAAGAAAAATATAACGGTGTCAAATTAACACCAAGCTTTTTTTTTTCTAAAATTATTTGCAGTGTTATTTAGAAACTGGCCTGTGGAAAAAGGTGATCATTGGGGATACATGAATTCTGCTTGTAAACTTTTTGCACTAAAATGCATCCTATGTAGCTATATACATGGTGGTAATGTATTCTAATTTGAGTTCAAGCTAAAATAGTTTCATCACAGCAAACGTCTTAACCACAAGCAGCTCAATATCCCTGGGTGAACATTTTGATGCTTACTGAGCAAAATATCCCTGAACCAAATATTGCTGCATAAGTTATTCAAGTTTTTCTGTCCAGTTGCAGTTATGTCATTTCAGTTTATTTGATTAAAAACAACCTTCTACATGATATGACAGGATGAATTCTAATGCATTAAGTACTTCTCACTTCGAAAGTTAAAAAAAAGGATAACAAAGCATGTCCATGATCCTGTTCCTTTTTGCCATGATTACGAGGAACTAGTCAAATCTTTGGACATGCTTTTATGCAATGGATAGCTATGCAGCGAATTGTTAATGACTTTCCAATAAAAGATATATCGAACAAAGAAAAATCTTGAGAAAATTTTTTAAATCAAAATCTCTTTCAGAGGCCTAACTATAGGAATGGAAGCATGCAAAAAGATCCCGCATGATCAAAACACTAGAGTATTTGTTTCCAAGTCACCTAATATTCTTTATCATGATTTAACATAAAAACTGACGACAGCTACCACTGCATCTGCAGTATCAGAACTTGAAAATGCCATTACATTCAAAAAGCTTCCATCATATTCACAGGACAGGACATTTTAGATGAATTCTCTTTGTTCCTTCCTTTTTAGGGAGAGGGAAGAGGAACAGACTAGCACCAGTTTTATTCTAAATTTACATATGGAGGGAGGTTTTAAGAAAATAAGAGAAAAGAAAGAGGAAAGAAAAAGCTCTGACAGAGATCATCCTGTAAGGTCTGAAAAGCTCATCCACCAGCTATGATTGTGTCACCAAGTGAGCTTTGATTGTTGGTCGTTTGTAACGTGATTTTTAAAAATCTTTTTAGGCTTTCTGATTTCTTTAATGGTGAACGAATTTCGAACATTTAATTGAAATGACCATCCAAAAACCCATCTCCAAATTGCACCATGTGTCTTGCTTTGCCTAAAGTCCTAAATTGACCCGATTTCGACCGCAGACATTTTTTCAGAAGGTTATCTCACTCTATGGCCTGAAATTCTGTCAATCACAATACAATAAAAAAAATTCACTTTCCAACGTAATACAAGAACAACTCAAAGCTTTGGCTGTTGATTAACCAGAGGAATGACTCAGATTCAACATTTAGCCATGGATTGGACTGACAAGAATGGAGAAGTAAAAATTATAGAACTGATTGGATACGTTTAACCATAATAAAACCGATGATGATTCTAAAATGTGCAAATAAACAAATTTACAGTGGTGACAACCTGAATTGCTACTAAAGCTTGGGAAACCTATTACCATCATCATTATTGCTGCTGTTGATGGAAGGTAGAGTTGCAGGTGCAGGAAAGTCATAACAAGTGAGTGATAACCTAATGCAGTCCAACCAGTGAAGGATTTCAGCATTTGGGTCCTTCTCAACGCAAAAATTGGACACTTTAATCTGGATATTGTTCTTGTACAGGCTGAGCCTGCCCTGGACCCGCAAAAGGGTACCCAGCTGCAATGATATGGACTGAGTATTCATGTGATTGAACCACAAAATGCATGGCACACAGCCCCCTCCACTGCCATCATCGATCTCAAATTGCAAGAATTTTTGTTTTGTTTGGATGCTCACCACCAAACCCAAAACTTCAACTTTCCTTACAGTCCTTCCATTTTGAAGCAAAAAATCAGAGGAGCCTACTCTACTTCTGCTGCTGCTGCTGCTAATGGAGGGTCTGTGCAGAGCAGAAAGTAGATAGCATGACAGCATCTTCACATGGCAGGCTTTCAATGGATTTTCGCGTACATCCCACACTGACAGAGAATGCTCCGCCATATTATTCCTGCTGCTGCTGCTGCTCTTGATGATGATTAACCGTGATAGAAGAAAAGAGTCCTGCGATGGCAGGAGAAAGAGTCTGGACTGGAAATACAGAGCACAAATTATTTTCGTTTCATTGACGATTTTCTTGATAACCTCCCGAATCTCTTCGATTTTTTTTCAATGCACCAGCAGTACCTCTAGTAGCTCATTCGTTACCCGTCTGATTTTATTCGGTTTAACATTTTCAGTAGGGTAAACTTGGTGGGAAATGGGGGCCTTTGGACCTCCACGTTCCCATAAGTACGTAATGAGAAATTCAAAAAGTAACGATGCTCTCTGTGATATTAACTTAGTGATAAAATTTTTGATTTGGAAACTTAAAATTACAGGTCCTATTTTTTGGACAATGTTTGCTTATAAAATGCTATTAGATTTTTTGGGGATGTTGAAACCCTAAAATAATTGTAATATAGGTACATCCCAAGATATATGGTCCAATTAAAACTTTATAGCTCACCATTGCTTAATAGAATCAAGTCTATTACTTGAGCTTTAAAATCAAGAGTCTTACCACTAAGCTAACACCTCATTGTTAAAATTTTGTTAGATTATATGTTTTGGGGTGCAACTAAGACACATGATTTTGTTTTTCTTGATAATGTATATGAGTCACTTCATGCCAAGTATTATTCTTGTTTTTTTTTCCCAACTTGTTAAGGTTGGCAATGCTTTAATGGTGTAATGTGCCCTAGATATAGGGTCATTTATACATAAGCATATAGTGCTAATCAATTGTAAGTGGACTTTAAATTTTGATGTCCATTTTGAAGAATATTCCAGAGTACCATGTTTTGTTGAGTTATTTAATCTTTTGTTGATTTTTAAAAAGTTGAGTAGAAAAATTTTAGTCTTCTTGGTCCCACTAAACATATGGAATCTATTTCTATGGCATTTAATTTTTGTAGATGTTTTTTTCCCTTGTTGAAATCAATCTTGTTAACCATAAAAAGGAATTGATATAAGTAGATGGTGATGAGCAACAAGTAGTCCGAACACCCAAGTATATAAATCATGAGCATACATAAGTGGCTTGACTGTAATTTGTAGACTAAACTAGTGTAGTAACTAGATAGCTATGCATTTGATGGTAAGTTGATGACTTTCCAATTACGCTTATGTAGCCATAGTGCATATGGTTAAGTGTAATTAAGGTATTAGATATTGATGTTGTCAAGGTTATACTAACATATTATTAAAATATACAAATTTAATCTAAACTAATTTAAAGGCAAAAAATAAAAAGTCTATTCTAATGATAAGCATTTGTTCTTGGTTTACCTTACACATCCTCAACTCATGCAACCACCACTGGGTTACCAAGTGATTACTGCTATGTGAACCAAGTAACAACATTGCTAGGATTACCAGATGTTATATGTTATGCTTGAAACTAATTGTAATTATGCCACCAAAACTATTGTGCATTTCAGTTATAAATTACTAATTAATTATGTGGGGCAATAAATGCTACACTAAGCTACATGTAACATAAATTGCTTTCAATGTAAATCTATGCTAAGTCAAAGTGTTGTAATGGAGTGAAATAATTTTGAGCTTTATTACTATTCATACAATATGTTTAGGTATATGGCACATGAATAAAGACATCAAACAATCACTTTGAACTATGTTGTAGGCACTCACTCATTATTCTAAGTATTATAGGGAAAAATTGCAAGAGTTTGGCTACAACTAAGACTAAAATGGTGCCATAAATGCAATTGGTATATGCATTTATATAGGTATTTATTGCCTCTATGTCAATGTTGATGCATTGATGCAGCTGACCCTACGTTAATGTTGATGCATTGATGTAGTTAACTTAAATTGTTCATCATACCTCTACAACTAACAAAAAACTCGTCTTCGAGTTAACAAAATTGGGATTGAGTTGTTTACAAAATGTGGGAGTGACTTAATTGGCTGGGTTGACTAGAGTGTTACATTACAAAATTTATTTGACGATTTTACAATTCTAAAAAAATGACAATATTTGGATACGTTTTTCTTATAAAAATTGTGTATATATTTACAAAAAGACTTAAGGCATATGCCTCATGTTATGTGTGCTAGGGGTAGTTCCTATGGTAGCTTCTCATGCCTTGGTTGAGGTTGTGACTGTCCTACTACTACTACTGCTTTCATCTTGAATGCCTTGATTAGTACCTTCATTTTCTCTTCCTTAGTCCTAGGATCATGGATGCTCCAGGTTAATTTGCCTAGATTTTTTTGTTGTAGATACCTCTCAAGACATGTCAAAGTGGGAATCATGTTGTAAGCATTAACAAACTAGGTAGCAAATTGTTTGTGTTCAATATTAAAGGAACTCACCATGTCTTTCAGCTTGTGGTAGTCTAACATCCTCTTGTCTAAGACCCTCTACTACTCTTCTTTAGTCTTTATATTTAGCCTTAAGGACCTTGAGCTCTCCATTGGTGATTTACAACTTTTGTTATGCCTTGTGGTGGAGTTTATGCTCATTCTCAAATAACAAGTATGAGCTTGCAACCTATTTTTCAAACTCTAATTGGGATTGACTAGAAATTAGCATTACTAGATTGGCATAGCACATGTTGGCTAGCTCCATATATTTGGTCATCTTCTTGATCTACAACCTTCATTTTGATCTTGGAGTTGTTAGAGGGCTTGTTTGACTTTCTTTTCAATTAGATCTCCTTCTCATTGATCTTTTTCTACATATCCACCTGAATCCTTGTAATGATTTTTGATTTTTTTATACTTCAGGATTCATTCTTTTAGACAATTATCTCAATGGTTGATTTATGTTGGATGGCCTTAACCTCCTTCACAAAGAGATTCCTATTTTTTGTTACCAACCTATATACATATGAATTTACTTTGACAAATTTCTCTTGGAGGTGCTTGAGGTATTCTTTTATTTGTTCTTTTTGTTTCTCTATCTTTAGCAACCTCCTATTTTTTTTACTTAGATCCTGATTCTTATTATGCACTGTGGTGAAGTTCTTGTTTGTTCCACTTTACATTGCTTTTGTCAAGGATGCATCCTAGATGGCTTTTTCTTTCTCCATCTTCACTTGATGTTGTTTAGCCTTGAATTGTTTAAAGGCTTCATCTCTAGTAAGGCTTAGTTGGTGGAGAGCTAGATTTGAAAGTTGGAATTTGAGTTATAAAACTTCAATTCTTAGTTGTTGGTTGATTAATTTAGCATCTTGAAGTTGTGTTTTTATGATGATAAGCTTGTACCTTATCTCTACGAGAGCATACTAGGTTGCTATGATATCTTTGGACATGTCAAAGACATCTAGGATTACTGGCTTGCCTCTTACAAGTATTTTTAACACCTCCTCATGTTGGGTTGCATTTAGAACCCTCAAACTAGTCCTTGTAAACATTTGAATATATACCATTATAACCAACTCTAGAATTGGTGCTACAGGAACTTTCAATGCTTTACCAATCCTATTAGCAATCACCTTCATAGTTATTTCTTACCATTTGTATGGCATGCTCACCACCATGATTCCATCCTCCTCCTCTAACATCATGAAGAAGGTTGCATCATTGCCCAAAATTTATAGCATTTTTGTAGTAGGTAGGGATAATGCAACTTCCCCCATGGCAAGGTTTACTTGGATAGTAGCTTGGCTTCTTTATACAAAGAAGAGGTTGGATAGAACTACTGCTAGCTTATTATTTGTGAAATCTCATTTAAATGGCTCATTGCAAGACGATAATGTTCTAGACCTATTATAAGTGCTTGACAAGATGCTTTTGATTGCTCAATGTTGGCTCTAGTACATGAGGTTTTGCTTGCTTCCCTTTTATTTGATGATGGAGGTGGAACCTCCTCTTGAAGTTGAGTAGTGGCTTTTGCTTCATCACCTTCTATCATGACACTATTGTGACCTTTTGGAGAACATCATTGAAAGAGTAAAAAATTCCTCTCCTTTTGCATAATTTTTAATAAGGCAAGGAAAGGGAAGTGTCTTCCTAGCCTTTTTATTTTTCTTGAATTGTTTCTCAATCTTTAGAAAGATGAGCTAGTAGGTTAATTGGGAATTTCTCATTGAATGAAACATAGACCTTCATAGATGATGAGTGGCAAGGTACCCCTACACTCAACCATATGAATATGATTTCATGCATGATCTAGTCGAACTCCACAGACGGGCTAGTTGTAGTATCTAGATAGTTACTCGTTGATCGTAGTTCGCTGTCTTCCCACCTGGACTAGTATTTGCTTTGTCACGTATGGTTAGTCCAGAGTGAGGTGTATGATGTGTTCCTAAACTAATGCAACTCCTGGAAGCAATGGAAAATAATCTTTAATTAAGTTAGGAGGAAAAGGGAGAGAGAGTTAAGCTAATATGAGATAGGGGGAGAGAATCTAAGCTAGCCTAAGTGCGATGAGCATCTGTTCCTTAATCATCCATACACATCTTGGACCTCGTGTGCAACTACCACTAGGATTACCAAGCACATGGCCTAGGTACACTACTGGGATACCAAGTAGTCACACTTAAATGCTCGTGATTAAGTCGTACTCATTTCGCATTTAATAGGAGTTT
>MNCI01002529.1:168090-183475 GCA_015680685.1 Gnetum montanum | reverse complement strand
CCACCTCTTATTTATAGGCGAGGAGATAGGCTCCAATATCGGGTATTCGACATCGCATGGTTGGATCCAATATTGTGGTCTCGACATTGCAGTTCATCATACCCCCATGACTGAATGAAAACTCATCCTCGAGTTCCTTACAATATATTGGGAAGGTATGGGATTATTGACTAATTAGAAATTTATTCATGCCACAGTGGAGAGTTGAACACAACAAAATTGGGACATAGACACAGAATTACAAAATTTATTGGAACTCATGTGGTTCCTCATGGCGGTGGCTCCTCCATGGGTGCCTTTCCTTTATTCTACGCTCCAAGCTTCTGAGAGTGATATTGTTTAAGAAGTGCCTGATGTTTCTCCTCTTCTATCCACAGATTATGAGTGGTCCATGCTGATGTTCTAATGTTTGATGGAGTCGGCACTTTCCATGGACATGGTAGCTACGGGAACACTTGATTGGCCTTGACATGCCATGCCGCAAATAGCCGTTGTTCCTCTTCATAGCCTTAGGCCCTAACCTCTCCACCTTTTGCTTGGATAGATTGTGTAGTAACAGGAGTTCCTTGATGGATGCTGAATGATTTTGCCTCCTGCTCTACATGTTTTGCATGAGGTCCTTGGCTTCTACCTCCCCCTGGGCATTTAGTTGCACCTTGAGAAGGTCCTCCTTGTTGTCCCCTTTTAGGGGCCATATATAATCACACAAAGATCAATTGTTAGTAAGGTTATTGAAAGAAGTTCAATTATTTCATACCTTACTCATTACCTTTAATAAATGTTGAATTTTTTACTTAGTGTGATTTTAGAGTTAGAAATTTTTTCAAGAAAGTTGCCCTAAAAGTTTAATGTCTAACCTGGTTTTTTTAGGTGACACATCACAGGACGCATAATGGTTTTGAGAAATGTTTGCTAAAATGATGATAAAGGAAAGAATAGATTTGGCAATGAAGTACTCGAAGGGTATAAAATGATGTGGTAGTGTGCAACAAGTACAAATTAAGAAAGTCACATAAGTGAGTCCCCCCCAAAGCAGGTTCCAACCTATAATGCCCTTGCGTAACCACACCTTACAATGTCCGTAGACATTAGAAGGGTTAAATGTAATCTACATCGATGCAACAAAACACACACATGTTAAATACCACTGTGATGAGGTATGAATTCTATGCTACACAAGAAACAAGTCAAAAATACATGAACAGTGAGATGAGGCAAATTGTAGAAGGGATTGCAGAGATTGGGACATGAGGTAACTAACTTAGGGCATAATGAATCCTGCATGTAAGGCATGATTAGTGTGTCATTTGCCCATCACTCCAAAATCAGGACTAGTCCATTACTTCGATCAATGACATTGCATTGCTTCTTCCCATGATGGACAACCATAAGAGCATCGTGATAGCAAGGCGTACGATCACTTGGTGTTTCATCCAAGGGATGAGTGATTTTTGCTTTGTGGCACACATTGTTTTTTTGAAGTATTACTTAATCTAGAGAAGCCACCTACCTTCGGGCATGGGTGCATGTCTTTCTAGTGGACCCCCTAGAATAGCATTATTTTTTTCTGGTTAAGTGCCTTTTGATTACTCTTACTCCCATTTTTTGTTAGATCTACAAGGATCTTAGTACAACCAAGTTGCATGATAACTCTTACAGATGCCACCAAAGAGAATTCACAAGTCCCTTTGATGTCACACCCTAGCCATTCCTTCTTGGTCCATCATTATTCACTTTGGGCATAATGAGCACAAAATTACTTTAAGTTTTAATGATTATAGATATCATTGTACCCAGAGTGGAACCTCTTATTAATAGAATGGGGAAGTGAATGTTATGGGCCTGTTGTCGAAATAATTAATCATCTGAGACTTGATAGCATAGAACAACACCTCAACCAACGAGCGACATGAGTGTGTTATTCGTAGATGAGATTACTCATAAAAGACAAAAAGACAACACAATAAACTGAAAGATGAAAAACTAGAAAACAAAAAATTGTAAAATTAAAGAAAAGGAACACATTGCTTAATTTTTCTATTGTTAGAATGGGGAATACCCCCCATAACTAAATGGTTGAGTATGGCTAGAATTAATAAATGGAAGATTGGGATCCTTGCATGTTGGAAATATTGGGACCCAGTCATACTTACCCCATTAGGGTTCACACACTTGATTATAGTAAGCATGGTGGGGAAATTTATAAGATGTAGTTAATTAATGAGTGGTTGACCCACTATGGCACCCTTGACCGTAAGATGGTATGCAAGGATCGATCTGTCTCCCTCGGTGGCTATATTTATTAGGCCCCATGGTTGTTGGAGTAGTGGTTGGTGGCCTAGAGAAAGTAACATGAGGTGTTGAGTTTGAGGAGGAAGCTGCACCACAGTGTTGGACTTGTGTTGGGTTGGAAGGTGCAGTGGGCTTAGAATTATGTTGTCCCTTCTTATGGTCATGCCTAAAGAAGGGGCGTCTTCGATGTTGAGAAGATTCCCCACTATTGTTGTCAATAGTAGCACAAGTAACATTCATGGGTTGGTGCTCTGGTGCAATACCCTCTGGAACACTTGGTGGTGATGTAGAAGGAGGTGAAGGATGAGAATTTTGAAATTGACAAGAAGTGTAAGGCACACGAGGTGGTGGTCGTGTTGAAGAGGATATGGGTTGATAGTACTGAGGAGAATGATAATAATAATGTGGTGAGATAGAGGATGTTGACCTAGTTGAAGAAATAGGATGTTGGACTTGATAAGCACTTAAGTTCAGATGGTATGGAGGGTATAACTAGTTTGGGAGTGGCCTCCCCCACAACTGGGATTGTTGCCACTGTGATTTGAAGACAATATTTTTGTATGAACTCTGGATAACATTCTTCCCCAATGCTCATGTAAATGTGACAAGATTGGACATTGGCCCTTGGGGTGATTGTACAGGAAAATGTTGCATTGATACGTATGATTGGTAGTTGAGCTCTTACTCTTTTCTACCCTTCTTTCCGATTGTCTAAGGGTGTTTTGTCCTATTTCTTGGTTCGTCATGACTCTACCTCCAATAATGTTAGCATATTCTCCATATTTTTTGTGCATCCATTCCATCATCTTATTGATCTTTGTGTCAATTTCATCTAATGATTGTAGTATTGGCAAAGATGATTCCACCTCATTGGGATGAGTTGATTTCTCCTCTTTTAGATTATGGACCTTTGTTGATTTAAGATTTTGGTCCCGTTGAGATTTTTCAACATTCTCCCATTTAGCCATTTCTCCTTCTTCTTTTGCTAGCTACTTAATAAGCTCTTGGAATTGATGGGTTCATAGTTCATATAGTTGACTTGGGGCATACATCCCTAGAGTCTCCCTTGTTTCATTACAGAGCCCATCTATGATATGATACATTAGCCTCTCCTTGGAGAACCCATGGCTTGGAAAGTTGTTTAATAGTGCATAATAATTATCTAAGGCCATGTCCAAGGGTTCATGTTTCACTTGTTTCCACTCTTGGATTTGTTTCCTCAAGGCTGACATTGTCACATAGGTTTGATATCTTTCATTGAAGAGTTCTACCATTGTTGGCCAATGTTGAATTGATTTTGGTTTTAGGGACCTATACCATACTTTTGCTTGGCCAATAAGTGTCTCAGGAAAGAGCTTAAGTTTTTACCACCCATTATCAATATTGTTCCATACACAGGCATCATGGAAGGCTTGTAGCTGATGTTGCGAATCTAGATCATAGCCGCCTGAAAATTTGCGAAAGTTGTTTAAATCAAGCCTGGGTAGACAACTTTCCTTGCAATGCCTACGGGATATTTGAACAGCCTCTTGTATATGCATTAGGCTCTTAGTGGCCAGCCAGGGGTCATCGTCACTGGGTAGGTTATGCGTTTGTGAGTTGGTATAATGTTGTCTTCATTTTATGTCCATAAGAGACCCCTACATCAGATTGAGTACCCAAAACTTCATCTTCATCATCATATAATTCTTTGGTTCTCCAATGAATTACCTTAATAGTTTTTATGTTATCGTAGTATTGTAAGAGGGACATTGTTGTGAATTTGTGTGTGATTTATTTGCAATTACTTCTTCTTCTTTTTTCCTAAAAGATGTATCATTAATACTTGTAATAGTGATCTTGTATGATGTAACTAATCTAAATAACTAGCACCGTCCCCGTCAATGGCGCCAATGATGAGTGGCAAGGTACCCCTACACTCAACCATACAAATACGAGCATTCCACACACGATTCAGTTGAACTCTGCAGATGGGCTAGTTGTAGTATCTAGATAGTTACTCATTGATTGCAGTTCGCTGTCTTCCCACCTGGACTAGTATTTGCTTTGTCACGTATGGTTTAGTCCAGAGTGAGTTGTATGATGTGTTCCTAAACTAATGCTACTCCTGGAAGCAATGGAAAATAATCTTTAATTAAGCTAGGAGGAAAAGGGAGAGAGAGTTAAGCTAATATGAGATAGGGGGAGAGAATCTAAGCTAGCCTAAGTGCGATGAGCATCTGTTCCTTAATCATCCATACACATCTTGGACCTCATGCACAACTACCACTAGGATTACCAAGTGTATGGCCTAGGTACGCTATTAGGATACCAAGTAGTCACACTGAAATGCTTGTGATTAAGTCGTACTTATTTCGCATTTAATAGGAGTTTAGGGTAAAGAGATGTTAACTATGAAAGTAATAAATAACAATAATAATTAAAAAATTAAACTAAGTGAATGTTACAATGATGAAGTAATCTTGATCTTTATTTCTGATCATGTGCGTGTCCAAGTACATCACACTCGAATAAAGAATGTCATACAATTACAATCATCACATTGCGGGCATGCACTGAGAAATAATTCTAACTCTAAGAAGGAAAAACTACAAGAGTTTGGGTAAGGGACTAAGAACTAATTTGAAAACCAAGGGAACCGCTCTTATTTATAGGTGAGGAGATAGGCTCTAATATTGGGTATCCGACATTGCATGGTTGGATCCAATATCACAAACCCGATATCGCGGATGCGATATTGCAATCCCAATATCATGGTTCATCAGTAGAGAAAGATGCAACCTTGAAAAGTCATACTATGGGGCTTAGATGGCACACAAAAAATTTAATGTAAATATTTTCTACTTAGGTAAGTACACTATACTTCTTCTAATTAACTCCAAAGCACCTCTGAGTCCATTCTTTCTTGATTTTAGTATTAGACTATGTTGATATCTTTGTGAGTTTGGTTGTCACATTCAAAATTTCTAGGAATTTAGCATTGACTTCCACTAAATAGAAGATGGCGATGTCCTTGATTTTGACTATAACATCTTCTTAACATTTATTTAAAAGAGATATGTTTCACCTAGGTACCATTTTTCATTTATTGAAATAGTGGACCATAAAAGATATGCTTTTAATTGCTCTTAAACCTCTTGGGGTACAAACTTCAAGAAGCATCCAAAACTTGGCTTTTGAAGCACTGAACTCTGAGTCTCCTTTATTCTAATTTTTTCTAGGAAGACTTTGGTTAGGGTCACTTTAAGAGTGAGCCTTTATCTAAGTGTTTGATCCTATCTTGATTGCACTATTTCAATTATGGGAATTTACTTGATAGATTCTACTTTAGATTCCTTTCTAGCAAGTCTTGTTGTATGTATGGCTTTAGGCTATTGTGCTTGCTCTCATCCATGTTCTTGTCCACCATGCAATCTTTTTTCTTTATGTCATGATGGATCTTCTACCTCTAGAACTCCTTTAGGTGTTATTTGAAATCACATTAATAATTAATTGTTATTTTGCTAATGATGTTTATAACATATGATCCTTTATCATCCCTAAGATTAACCTAAATTTGGAGAATTCTATCACTATTGTTATTATGTGATTATGGTATGTTGTTTTAGAGGCTCTAAAGTAGCTAGATTACCTTGAAATTTAGTTATTATGATTAATTTTTACATTAACTACCTTTGTTCTAAACTTGGGCTTTTGAAATGTTTCTCAATTATGGATTTAGTGCTTCCATGACATAGATCTCAACTTCAAGAACTCATACGTTTGAAATCATAGAAATTGAAGGTTTTGTTCATAAGATATGACTTGGAGAATGATTTAGCTTTGGAAAATGCAAAAAATCCTCATGCACCATGTGAAAATGATGAAAATTTCTCTAGTAGTTGATGCATATATATAGGATTTTGTTACCATGTCAAGAGGATTGCACCGATGAAGGGCATTGCATTGATGTTTTTGAAATCACAAATTTTATTTGGAGATTAACATGATTTAGAGGAATTTTCTTGGGATTTTTTTGGATGAATTGTAGTTGATAAAAGCCAAGAATACATTTCAAACATTTTATATGAGGTTGGATGATGACTTGGCATAGGTTGGAAGCTTGAACATATGAAGGAAAAAGAGAAGATAATCAAATGGTGCTACATAGTAGTAAATTGAGTAGTGCTTGATGTTGTGGGCTTGTGGAAATGGATGTAGGGCTAGAAAATTGAATGTTGACTAAGTTCATGTTCGAATAACCACACAACTATTGTCATCAAGATCCTGCATTATACTATACAAAATCATTAGTTTCATAATTGAGCATAGTAGTGAGGTGGAATGGAATGAGAAAGAATGATAGAGAGTGAAACATGAGATTTCTTACTATGTCCATAATGGATTCTTCATGTTAGGTTTGGTTAAAATGACCATCAGATTTGTTCATCCAAGTTCTAAACCAAGTTGATACCACTTCCAATGACATCACATTGTGTCATCTAGGTCCATTAGCATGAGACCAACCATAACCACATGAAAACAACATCACTCAACGAAGAAAAATCGGGAAACATGCATTAAGTGCATAGAATAATTAATTAACTATAAGCATGCAAGTTATGGGTCTTGGCCATTAGTTAGAGGGGTGCCTTTAGGTATGGATCACATGTCTTTCTAGCTCCATAGCCAATGCTAATTCCACTAGTAGTTCACCTTCATGCATGGTTCACATGTCTTTCCAATGGTATTCCAATAATGATTTCATGAACGTTAATTAATTAATTATTTTTTTACTACCTTTAAGCATGGGTAACATGTCTTTTGAGTGTTGTAGTAAGGTATAAAAAACAATTTCCAAACAATTAAAACATGCATCATAGCATATCCAAGTGGAGTAGGGGTCTACATAGAAGAAATTCAAATAATCAATGAATCATCTTGACGTTACTCCCTTTTCTAATCCCTATTGGTCCTTCTTTTTTTCTTCAGGGTATAATGAATATGGGTTCATTGTAGTTTTCGTGTGATATGAATCTATTTCTATGATAAAGATCCCTTATTTATAGAAATAAAGGGATGAATGATGTGATCTCACTACTTTTGCATAATTATTCTTTTGATATTTGGATAGTATAGGACATAATCCAAACAACAAAATTGGCTTGAATAGTTATTAATGAAAATTCAAAAAGATTGAAATAACCTAAAGAAATTGAAAAATTATAAAAGAAAGCTTGAATAGTATGAGAATTGGAAAACATCTGAAGAAGAAGTGAAAAATATAGAAAGAATTAGAAAATAGGAAGTAACTAAAAAATATTCAATAAATTAGAAAATTTTTAAAAATTATAAAACAAAAATGCATTAAAATAACACTAAGCTCAATTCAAATAATCTTTCACATAATTAAATTTCAAGAAGAAGATAAGGAAGAAGAACTTCATAATAGCATAATTATAATTAGTGAAGGCATTGTTCTGATAGGGCTCATGAACTTAATTTATTTTTTGGATGTTGATAAGGATAAGCTTTTGTAGGTTTGCAAGGTGGCAAATTTGTAAGACTCTAGACCTATAGATTACATGGATTATTTATGTCCCTTCCCAAAGCATTTGAAATTTAGTATGTTGAGGTATGTGATTTAGGTTGTAATAAAAAACCATATTACTTAGTTGAAGGTCTAGGCATTGAATCTTTAGGTCATGCCTTTGTTTGTTGTAGATTATATGGACTTTGTTATGCATGAGGGCTATCATTCTATTTTCACTTAGCACCTTTATGTTCATTAATCTTTCTTGTTGTGCTAAGATAAGGTCCAAGTTTTATTCACAAGCAATGTTAAGTGTAACCCCCCTATCTTAAATACCCCTTACCCCTTGTATGTTTGAGATTTAAATCCTTAATGTCTAGTATGCTAACCTATGTCTATGCTTATTAGCCCCTTATTATGATTGACTATGCTTTTGTGTGGTTGAGCTATGTGCCTTACTATTTTCTTTTTAATGACCTTTGATGTATAATTTATTTTTTGAATGTTTTATTTTTTTTAATTTTAATTCCTTATCCTTTTATTATTTTTTAATATTTTTGGATTTTTCCATTAATTTTAGCAAATGTGTGCACGAATCTTTTGTTAGAGTTTTGAGTTAGCAAGTATTAGGCACTAGATTGGTCCTCAGTACATGAGGTACTACTTTGGTTTTGTTATAATTTGTTTGGATAATTGGTATCTTTAGTAAAATTATATTTTTATTAGATTTTAATTTTAATTTATTTTTAGCTTATGCATTATAGGATCTAGTGATAGCCTTTTCATTAATTATGTTTTTGACCTTAGACTTTGTTAATAATTTGGGCTTAGACATAGCTATTAACTTGGGCTTAGATATAGTTATTAACATTTTCATAAGAGATGCCCATTATGCTAGCGTTAGGTACCAATCCATGATAGAAAAGGATTTAAAAATAATTTCTTAGAATTAGGAACTCTTTTGATTCATTTTTTACTTAGGAGAGCTCCTCTTTACCCAATGCTGCTATACCCTTGCAAGAATATATACTTGACAACTATTCCATGAGAGATCAACTAGTTACATAGTTGACATCTAGGAGATAGAGATAGAGAGGGAGATTCTATTAGTTTGGAGAGGAAGCTAAATCTAGATATGTGTTATCAGCCAAGACTTGTAGTAAGCCATAATTTCGAATCTTATTTTAGATCTTGCTTAGATCCCTTCATTAAGCTACAATCTTATCTAGGATTTAGAGCTTATTTGGGAGATCAAAACCATGCAAGGATTCTTTTCTATAGTGTTATCATTTTTAGGTAAGTAAATTTTGGTATTTTACTCTTGTTCAAGGATTGCTGATTATATTTGTTCAACAACTATTTGTTGAATTGTCTAAATTTTTAGACTTAAATATTTTATTATTTTTAGAAACTTTGTTAATTTCTAAGATTTTTTATCATGCATAATATGTTAGTCAATGTTTTAATCAAGTTTGACCATGTTTTAATTACTTTTAACCACATTTTATGTTTTTTTTTGAATTTTGCCAAAATTTCAACTATAGAACTAGGGTTTTAGCTATTTTTCATGTTTTTGACCTTTTGCAACAACATTGAACACTAATAACCTAGAAGATAAAGTTGACCAACAAGTTGGTATGGATCTTGAGGACATCTTCTCGGTCTACCATGATCCCATCATGAGATCGTGATGTAGGTCATAACAAATTGATGATGTCATTTTTGGATGAGTCATGAAAAAATAAGCAAAATTTTTAAAGCGATCCCTAGACTTTGGATAATGAAAAACTAAGGAAAGGACAAAAAAAAAAAAGGCTTCTAGGGATTTCTAGAATGCCTAAAAACTTGAAACAACAACCAATGACATTCTAGCATTGTTAGTAGCTTAGATTAACATCTAGGAGTTTAGATTTCATTTTTGGAATTTTTGTACATTTTTAGATCTTCATTAGAATACACATTTTAATCTTGGCTTAGTTTGACCTTTAGAACTTTGATAATTCAATTCTTGATCTTTGACATTTTTGACTTCGTCTAGCATTTGGATTTGTTTTTTCACCACCCAAGGATTTGTTTGTTTCTTTGGATTTGACATTTGATCATTTAACTTCAAATTTGGATTGGAAACACCATTATCAATTTGTGGGGACTATGTGAGAAACATATCTTGGCAGTGAGTAGGATGCTTACACATGAAGCATATTATGGTGAGTTTCATGTAGTTTTAAGTGAATATGCATGAAGCATATCACGGTGGTGAGCTAAGTGCTTAGGCATGAAGCATATCTCTGTAAGTACAATTTGTTTATTCAATTCGTGTGATGGTGAGTGGATGGTGTTGGAGTTTTAGTTAATTTATTGGTTTTGTTAGACTTTTGTTATTATTATTATTATTATTTACTATTTGTTTGTATTTTTATTTGTATTTCTTTAGCTAAATTTTGTTTATAGCTACCCCATATGTATGACTATCCAACTACATGCTATCTCAAACTAAATCCATAAGGGAGTATTGCGATATTTGTTTACCCCACTCAACCTTAAGACTAATTCCCTTGAATTTTCTATGATTTCTAGGTGATTATATTAGTTGTGATATGAAGAATTTAGAAGAGGAAGCTAATGATTAAAATTCCTATTTAGCTTCTAATTATTTCTACCATTGTATTTCTAGCTTAAGTTGTGATTCTATGTTGTAATGTTTAACTTGGATTGTATTATGTAGTTAGTGGAAATTGGCTAATTTTATCAAATGTTAAAGCCTAATGCCCTTTTTGATATAAATTTTAATTCAATAGTATGTTATATTGTTTATGTATTTAAATTCAATTGTCATATTTTTGGCATTGTATTGTAATTTTTGGCTTGGGTAATAGGGATATTTCTTAGTTTTTTAATGTACTAGGTTTTGTATGCATGGGCCTATTGTTACTATAATCTTTTTATAATGTGTTATCCTTTGTAGTATTTTTATTATCCCTATGTGCCTATTTCATTGATACCTACCACTTTGCTTGTTTAATTTTCTTAGAATCCATTCAATTTTTATTACATAGTGTTTTATTTTCTATACTTTTTAATTTTTATCTAAGTAATGTCTTTCTAGTCTAAGCTTGGTTACTCGAATATTACAAGTTGGTATAAGAGCTGTTGGTTTGACAAGTATTCTTAGATTTATGGTGTATGGATGCCAATAAGAGAAGCTTTTGAGCCTTAAGAGGAAAAAGCTTAAACAACCCATTAGGGAAGTGTTACAAAATGGAGGATTTTTTTTAATGATAATAGATGTTCTATGTGCATTGTTCTCTTCTTTGAGTATTAGAGTTATGTAGCATAAGCATGTTTGTACAAAAATTAATTATGTTTGGTTAAGATATTAAATCAAACTTTTTAAAAGTTGTTTTAGTTAATGGTATTTTTAGTATTTTGTTTATCTACTTAGGATGGTGTAAAAAATTTTCTCACAACATTTGTATGACTAAGGGAAGTTAGTTTTTCAATAATTGGATGTATGTCACCATATAGCAAACTTGTTCTATAACATATTAACCCTTCGGACATTAACCTAGATGTAAGCTCATTAAGATTATAGTTTGGTAAGAAGAATTTAAATTATTCTAGTAACTTTCTAAGTCAATGTTTTAACATATTTTAGCTTAAGTATTTTACAACCTGTTTTATGTTGGTGAGTTAGTTTTGAGCATACAACCTTTGAGGATGTGAGCTTTGGAAAATGTTCAACATATATATGTTTTGATTAAAAGACTTTATAGTGGGAGCCATCCAAAATTATTTTAACTTTTCCTTCCCTTCTAGTAAGTCAGATAATAACCTTCACAAAAGTTAAGGATTAGAAGCCTTTAGTAGCAACTTGAATAAAGGAGGATATTAAGTTTAATAGTAATATCACTTATTCCTAGGTAATAAGTTGGCTAGAACAGAACAATAAACCAATATAGTCTTTCATAGAACATGGATGTTGGATGTAGTGCTTAGATAAGATATCCCACGGTGGATCAACCTATATCTCTTGGTAGTGTACTTTTTGAGATCTTACCCTTAATTGAAATTATGACTGAATATAATAGATGATATAGTAAAAAATTGATGATAAGACTTGGAAAGTATGATGTAATTCTTGGGATGGAAAAGTTTTCTAAGTATGAAGAATGTTTGAATTATAAAAATAAGGATCTCATACTTCTTGCCATAGGTAAAAAAGAAGTTATAATTCAAACAAGTAAGAGATAAATTAAGCTTGACTTGTTGAAAACTAAAAAGGTTTAATAGTTGCTTAAGCATGGTCATAGCTGTTTTATGATTTTAGTGCTTTAAGAGCCTACGCAGGAGATATATTATTTTTTTGTTGTCCAAGAGTTCTTAGATGTGTTTAAGAAAGAACTTCATAGAGTACCCCTCCATAAAGAGATTAAGCCTAAGATTACACTTAAGTGTGGAACTCAACCAATTTCCAAGACACTTATCAAGATGTCTTTGGTGGAGCTAGTAGAGATTAAGATATAGATTCTAGAGTTATTGAATGAAGGTATGATTTGATTAAGCGTTTCACCTTGGGATGCATCAGTGCTCTTTATGAAGAAGAAGAATGACAACTTGAGGTGATAGTTAAATTAGGTGATAGTTAGGAATTAATATTCTCTACCTAGAATTAATGATTTATTTGATTAGTTAGGAGAAACAAGAGTGCTTTATAAGATTTACTTGAAGTATGGTTATAATTAAGTTAAGGTGTGAGTGAAGGCTATATCTAAGATAGCTTTCAAGTTATGTTATGGACATTATGAGTTCTTGGTGATGTCTTTGCACTCACTAATGCACCAGCACTTTTCATGCACTTGATGAATATTGAGTTATGTCCTTATTTAAATTAATGTATCATTATCTTCTATTATGAAATTTTGGTTTACTCTTAGGAAGAAGAGAAAAATAAGAAGAATTTAAGAATAGTGTTGTAAACCTTAAGAGATTAATAGTTGTATGCTCATGCATCTAAGTGTGTAATTTAAAAGTCAAAGATATAGTTTCATGGTCATGTGGTATTTAGAGAAAGTTTAGTTGTGGATCCTTCTAAGAGGATAAGGTTTGGTGCATTCCAACCAAAATGAACAAATTCAAACGTTTCTTGGATCTAGCAAGATATTACAAGAAGATTGTAGAGGATTTCTCTAAGTTACAACATCTCTATATAAGTTACTTAGAGAAGAATTTATTTTCTCTTGGTTAGATGCTCTTTAGAGGGATTTTAAGAAGTTGAAATAAGGATTGATATTAGTGCCTATCTTGGTAAGCCTTATGAGGTGTACACAAATGTTTTGAGAGAAGGTTAGATGGTATTTTCATACAAGATAGAAAAGTGGTGGTCTCTGCTTCTAAAAAACTAAAACCCCATGAGACTAGATATCCAACTCATGATCTAGAGCTTGGTGCCATCATATTAGCTCTTAAGATTTAGAGCCATTATTTGTTTGGTGAAAAAATTACATTTTGGATAGATCATAAGATTTTGTAGTACATTATGAATTAGCCATAGTTGAACATGAGATAGAGGTAATGGGTAGAGTTGTTGGAAGATTTTTATTTCATAGCATAATATCATCTAGGAAAAGGGAACAAGGTGGTAGATGCACTAAGCAAGATAGATAGGAAACTTTATAGTCTCACTATTATGCCTAGTCTTAAGGAGGAGATAGCTTCACAACAAACTTTAGGTTGTTGGTGTCAAAAGAAGATTAAAAATCTATCTCTAGTAGACTCAACATTCTTAGTTGATAGTTTTGACTTGTTGAGATTTAAAAACAAGATGTACATACCAATTTTAGTTAGAAAGAAGTTATTGAATGAGGCTTACTTGAGCAAGTATGGAATGCACTCAGGTAGTGATAAGATATATCATAATATCAAGAGACAATATTGATGGCTTGGTGTAAAGAAAGATGTGGGTGGATATGTGGCTAAGTGTTTGATGTGTTAATAGATCAAAGTAGAGAATTAAAGGCCTAGTGGTTATCTTCATCCACACACCATTCTTGTGTGGAGATGGAAAACCATTAGCATGGATTTTATCATTAACTTGCCTCATATTAGAGTATGTAGGATTGCATTCTTATGGTTATAGATCTTTCAAACAGATCTTTCCATGTTTGGCTAAAAAGCAACAACTAGTGTAAAATAGATTATTCAATTATTTATATTAGATATTATCATATTACATGGAGTTCTAAATAAGATTGTGTCAAATAGAGATCCTAAGTTCACTTTCAAATTTTTTCAGTCTTTTTAGAAGTGTTAGGTCTCTACATTGAATCTTAGCTCAACGTATCATCCTTAGATGATTAAATAGAGATGATGGATCAAATTTTAGAGAATATACTTTGATATTATGCTTTGAACTATAGAGATAGTTGGGATAGAGTTCTTTTAATAGTAGAGTTTGCATATAACAATAGTTATCAAACCATCTTGAAAGCAACATTATATGAAATGTAGTATGGTAGACCTTATTATACACCTCTTTTCTAGGATTCCATAGAGAAAAAATAGAGGGCCAAGAAAAAAATCATTGATGAGATTATAGAATAAATTAAGGTCTTCAAAGGTAGATTATAAGTAGCACATGATAGATACATAAAGTATGCTAATAATAGAAGCTAACCATTGGAGTTGTATTGGTGATCAAGTTTTGCTTAAGGTTTCACCACTAAAAGGGATTATGACATTTAGTAGAAGAGAAATGTTAGTTCATTATTGCATTGGTTTATTTTCAATTTTAAGGAAAATTTGTGAAGTTTCCTATTAGCTTAACCTTTTGCACTAGTTGCAGTCAATTCATGATGTGTTTCATGTTTCTACACTGAGATAGTATGTTGTAGATTCTAGTCATAGGATAGATTGGTAGGATGTTGAGGTACAACCTAATGTTAATTTTATAGAATGATAGTTAAGATTATTAACAACATGAATAGAAGATTGAGGAGTAAATTCATTCTGATGGTAAAGGTTATCTCAGAAAGACATGAAGTGTAAGAAGCAACATGGAAAGTGGAGAAAGATATGTATACCATACACCCTGAGATCTTCTACGATGAAGATTCTTAATGGATGGGGGTTTCTGAGAAGGGGAAAGAATGTGATACCCTCACCTTATATATCCCTTATCCCTTGGTGATGAGTGGCGAGGTACCCCTACACTCAACAATACGAATACGAGCGTGCATGCGCGATCTGGTCGAACTCTGCAGACTAAATGCCTTAACACCACAAGAAACACTTGGGGTTAATCGTTCGTTGTCTTCCCAGGCTTGCTTGTATGTGTCGCGGTGTATGGTTAAGCAAGTCTGAGGTATGTGATTTTTTTGGTATTTTCAGTTTATCTCCTAAGCTACGAGGGAAAGGGTTGAAAAACTACCTAACTCTAACTAAGGACCTAAGTTTAATTTAACTAGCGTCAGCATTCGTTCCCACTTATCGGACACACCCTGAACTATGCAACTGTGGCTTACCAAACGCTAATCGTTACTGGGATCACCACACGTAACGCAAGTGCTCGAAGTGGTCGTACTG
>MNCI01002529.1:147011-161265 GCA_015680685.1 Gnetum montanum | reverse complement strand
TATTTTTAATTTATTTTTAGTTTATGATTTAGAGGGTCTTATAATAGCCTTTTCATTAGTCATGTTTTTGACCTTAGACTTTGTTAATAGTTGGGGCTCAGATAAAGTTATTAGCTTGGGCTTAGACATAGTTATTAGCTTTCTCATAGGAGATGCCATTAGGCTAGTGCTAGGTACAAATTCATATGAATGCTCATATTTGTATGGTTGAGTGTACGTTGTGCATGAACATGACTTGAGAGATTATCGACCTATGGAGGCACAATGTCAAAGGGACCTACAACAGGAGAGACATTACAAATCTATGAAGGGAAAGTGGTCTTAGGATGTCCCATATGTCCTAAGTGAAAATGATGATGGTGAACCTACCTTAGGAAGTTTTTCCCAAAACGATCTTCCTCTTGTTGACTTCAGTTAAGGAGTTGTGTATTAGAATCTTCACTCAACTATTCATAACCCAGGTTTTGATACCAATGGACACAAAGGGTCTGAAAAAGGAACACAAACATGTGACAATGACAGACATTCCGATCATAACCGTGATCAAGTCCATGACCACCAAAGAGAAAGTAGTAGGCACCATCATGGTGCCAGTCCTCCTTCCTCTTCACCTTCATCATCTCCTTCCCCCTCTCCTTCAAGATTTGAATGTAGTCGCAAATGGAAAGAATTTAGGGGTTTAGGGTCTTTCCCTAAACCCTAAACCCTAAACCGTTAGATGCTACCATAGGCCAATATTATACATTATTACATCATTTCCCTGGCCATGGTTACTCGCAAGGGGAACAACTACGTCATCTCGTGGATGGGCTTAGGTACGAAACATGAAGAATCCTTAGGACTTATGCCTAAGGTAGGCTATCTGAGGTTTGAGCCCATCAAATACAAAGATTGTTGGAGCAAGTTGCCAAGGAGGTAGGTGAGTTAAGGAAAATAGAAAGTGTGGAGGAATACAACAAAGATCCTTCCCTCCGAAAGAAGGAAGTTAGATTTTGTGAAGATGAAGAAGAGTCACCACTTGAAGAGATGGTGAATAGAAAGACTTTGTCCATCCAAAAATTTGCATTAGAAGTATTGGCAAAGATAGATCAATTATGGAATTCCATAGATGAGAAATTTCAAACTATTCTAAAAGTAGTAGAAGAGTCTAGAGAGCAAAGTAGTGACCGAGAGAGAAGGAAAAAGAAAGAAGTTGAATATGCATGTAACAAGGGTAAGGGCAAAGTTGTTGTCATTGAAGAGGTTGTGGATTCAGACACAGACAATGATGGTGGATGTGAGATATGCTAATATGACCATCCTAAGTGGTGTTGCCTAGTAGTGTCACATCTACAAGATTATGGGGTGTATGCACTAAACCCACAATTAAACAAATGGCAAGCACCTCGAAGGTTACCTTATCCTCAAGGTAACCCAAGGTAGTTCCACCAACTCTTGACCTATTATCTGAGTGGAACTCCACCACAACCGAATGAATAATATCAACAATGGAAACACTTGAAGTCATGGGGAATGCCATTACCACATCAATAGTACCCTTACCGTCAACTTGACCCATATGGGTACTACATTTAGTAGCTAATCTTTCCACGTGACTCCATTAGTGAAGTCACTCCCCAACCTCACTACCAAACCCACGAATACTATAGAACTCCTTCTCCTAGGGGTGATTTTCTACAAACGTACTATCCTCCTCATCCAACTGCACCTCTTCCACCCTTAGCTCCATTACCACCTGCTCTAACTATGCAGGGTGAGCTTCCTGCCCAGTCGTAGCAACGTAACGCTATAAAGGCTATCAACTCTCAACCTACTATTGGTTTGGATAATCGATCAAAGAAGAGATATTTCTTTAGAACCAATAGTCTAACCAAGTTCTTACAATCACAAGTGGCCAATTCTCCAAATGCCTCACCAACATTCAAATCTTCGGAGCTTCCTTCAAACCAAAAATTGCGCCCAACACATACTATCATGTTAACCCACGTAATCACCGATTGGATCAAAGCCGACCATCTTCCTAGGAAATTCTCTGAAATTAGAAGTCCTCTTATATATTTGCAAATCACTGGGAATGAACCTTGCAAAGCTTTTTTGGATTAAGGTTTTGGTGTTAACTTAATCTCTCAAGAAATGTACAAAGCCTGGAACCTGCCTCCAATAAAAAAGAGTAACATTCATTTAGAGTTGGCCGATGAGTCCATCATTGTCCCATTAGGACTAGTTGAGGACATTGTCACCACTGTTTGTGGATGATCGTATCCAGTAGATTTCCTAGTGATCCAAGTCAACAACTATAATGGGAACTTTCCAATCATTATGAAAAGAGCATGGCTAAGCACAACTGATGCATGCCTAGGAATACGTGATCTTTCCCTAGAAATCTCAAAAGAAAATACGTTTTGGTGTTACACCCATTCTACAAGCTCCTGACTGGTCCATACCATTCCACATAATAACCAACATGTCCAACTTTGCTTTAGGAGCTGTACTTACACAGTTAGATGACCAAAAATGACCCTATTACATTCACTATGCAAGTCAAAGTATTGCTGGTGCACAACTTAACTATACCACAATAGAAAAAGAGTTAATGGCTGTGGTGTTTGCACTAGCAAAGTTTAGGCACTATGAATTGGGCTATAAGATATTTGTACACATGGATCATAGTGCAATACGGTTCCTAATGAATAAACCAATGGTGAGCCCTCACATCATACGATGGCTCATGATCTTATAAGAGTTTGATCTTACGATGATCGATCATAAAGGCACTGGGAATGTTGTTGCTGATCATTTATCTTGGTTACGATGGGACAACAAAGAGGATGAATATCCAATATCAGACTATTTCCTTGATGAACTCCTGTTTGTAGGTGTAATAAACAATCAATTATCCACTAATACAAATTGGTATAGTAGCATTTTCACTTATCTACTTACACAAGAGATACTGCAAGGGCTAGATGTTAAAAAGAAATAACAGTTTCTTCATCGAGCTGAATATTTCATGGAAATCAACGAACACCTTTATATGGTATGTTTCGATGGCTTGGTCTGATGGTGTGTTCCCGATGGAGATCAATTGTGAGTTCTCCAAGATGCTCATGAGGGCCCTTGTGCGGGTCATTACATTGGGAGATGAACAACCATTAAAATCTTGCTTGCAGGATATTATTGGCCTACATTGTTTTGGGATGCTCATAATTTTTTCCAATCTTGTGAGCACTGTCAACATGATGGGGGAATAACTACTACAATGGAGGGCCCACAAGAATGGATTCAACCTTTAGAGCCCTTCAACATATGGGGTGTTGATTTTATGGGGCCTATCACACCAATGTCCAATAGAAAAGCCTACATTATTATTGCTATTGACTATTTTACAAAGTGTACAGAAGCAGCCGCTGTTACAGACTATACATCATCTACTGCTACACGATTTGTTCAACAAGAAATCATAAACAGGTTTGGTGTGCCTCGTGAACTTATTTCTGACAATGGTACACATTTTATAGGTGTGAATTTTTGAAACTTAATGCAACACTTAGGAGTTGAGCATAAACTGACTACACCATATTACCCTCAAGCGAATGGTTAAGTGGAAGTCACCAACAGGGAAATCACGAGAATCTTGATGAGAACCATTAGGAAGTATAGGCGAGACTAGAGCACCAAAATGAATGACACTCTTTGGGCGTACCACTCCACATGAAAACTCCCTACAAGCTATTATCCCTATGAGTTAGTGTATGGTAAATTACTAATGCTTCTCATTCAAACTGAGCTCTGTACACTATCCATAACATGTGACCTCAACCTTGACCTTGATTTAGCACAAAAAAAATGGTTAGTAACCCTTAACTTGCTATATGAAAATAGATTAGCTACCCTATCATCCAACAAATTACACAAGGCCTTCAACAAGCAATGTCATGACCTAAGAATTAGAAAAGTTAGATACCAACCAAGAGATAAGGTTCTTTACTAGAATCCTGCACATGCGCCAAAATGAACTAAATTTCAAATGCTGTGGGAAGGACCTTATATTATTCATGAAACTTTTCCTTCAAGGGCCATGATGATCTATAAACCTGAGAGCCTAGATAGGAAATTATTAGTCAACATCTAGCAAACCAAACCTTTCCATGAGCCTAAAACGACTAGTACTAACACTACCTTTATTAATGGACAACCTTGCTCATTATTTTGGATCTCCTCCTTCCAACTCAGTCATGGGGGAGATGTCCATTAATGCTAACCATTCTAAGCCCTTAGTTCCTTTGTCCTTTTTATTTTACACATTCTTCATCTTTACTTGTTTTTTTTTACACCATTGTTAACATTTGTACTATTTCTTTCTCTATTACATTTTTTTTGAATTACTCTCACTCATCGTATAATAAGTGCTCATGATGGTGGATTGTACTATAATGGTGTTGATTGCTAATGTTTGGTTTTTACCTTTGAATTCTAATGTTGATGCTAAGATATGGTTTCTTTTGATAAAATAGGCAATGAGTCCACATCATCCATTCATCCATACAACTCTATGGTCTCACTTTGTTTTGGAAATGTACTATCCCTTTTTCTAAACAAACTTATTAATGAATTGGTGGCTTGATATTCTTCATATCAAAGAAAGATAAAAATGGATTGAAAAGGGTGTAACTTCAAGAGGATTCGACGCATTTGTGCTAGCTATTCTCTTGGGTTCTTGGATGTTTCTCATAGGCTTCCCACCATTCCATTGTTGACTAATATCAGGAAGTTGAATAAATTGAATAAGTCTTTACATGGTGTGGTTATCACATAAACAAAAAAAATTGGTGGAAATTCAAAGCACACCGCTTAGAGAAACTAAAGGAAAATTGGCTACAAGCACTAGTTATGACACTGGAAAGACATGTTACCCATGCTTGAAGGTTCCCTCTAACTAAGGCCCTTCCTCACTTCCTGTTTCTTTATTCCTCTCTTTTTGGAATGATTGTTGCTTTGTAGAAGCATTCTTACTGCTTCAAGAGGATGGCTTGGTCAAGTGTGTTGATTTGAGGTCACTAGATGTGGTTAGTTTAATCTAGATTTGGGCCAAATTTTATTAAGTCACCTTAATCACATACTACACAAGGGACTTTACACAACCTTGATTTTGGGATTTCATTCCATTCCATTATCTCTTTCTATATTGCTTTCCATATTCCACCTCATTGTTGATTTTATGATTAGTCTATATCTTGGTTGACACATTGTTATTCTCTAATAAATTCTTGTGGGTAAGTTCTTAACCATTGTTTTCATATGACATTCCTAAAGCCTACAGACTCTTTGGTTTATGGGTTTGTTAGGGCATCAAGGGCATGAGCTTGCTTTGGGGATGACCCATTGGCATTCTTTTTTGATGCAATTATTAAGTTCTTTCACTTAAACATTTCCTGCAATAAACTATTTCTTGCTTCACCCATCCATGACATCCATTTTTGTTTTTGCTTTATTGGCTTCATCATTGTTATCTCTCTCATCTTTCTTGTTCTTTTGTTTTCCATCCTATTGCTGCCGGAGGTTTGCTCTTAGTTGGGAGGGCTTGTCGCAAATTTTTCCATTTCATTACTTATCTCAGCCCTACACCTTGGGTAGTTATTAGTTACAAACCTCTAACCCAGTATTTGCCATACCCACAACCTAGCCAAGGTGCTTCATATTGAGGCAAGGTATCAATTACATTATATCTTATCTATCCTTGCTAATTTGTGATTGTGTTGTGTGTGTAGATGGTAATCACATGAACAATGGACTAGGATAGGAGGGAGCACTTAGGATGGACTAGAGCTACAGTGTTTACGCAAGGAACAAGCTTGATCATGTGGCCATGGATGAACAACAATGTGCACTTTTTTGACATCGACAGCAACACACCTCATTTTCTTTTCTCTCTCTCTTTAAGCTATCAAATGAGGATTTGGATGTCATTTATGTATAGTGGTCACCACAATGGTTATGAGCACGAATGCTGTAATATGTTTGTCGATCCGTTCACTAGGCACTTTGAGTCTGTCATTCCATGTCACCGTTAGTTTTCATTCAATCAATAATCCCATACCTTTCCAATATTTTGTAAGGAACTTGAAGACAAGTTTTCATTCAGTCATGGGGGTATGATGAGTTGCGATATCGGATCCTTGATATCGGGTACGCGATATCGGAGGTGCTAAAGTGATATTGGACATGCGATATCGAAGCTTGTCTCGTTGCCTATAAATAAGAGAAGAGGGCACTTGATTTGGTAGTTAGTTTCTTAGTCCCTTAGCCAAACTCTTATAGTTTTCCCTTTCTAGAGTTAGAATTATTTCTGAGTGTTTGTAGTAGGATTCATAAAGTGAACGGATCTTTATTCAAGCATTGTATACCTAAGCACACCTTGTGTCTGGAAATAAAGATGAACTTTGTGATAAACCTTGCAACATTTAAAATAGCTTAATTATTTCATTTAAATGTTATTTACTATTACTCGCTACTCTAATTAGTTAATTAATGCTATTTTATTGAATTATTAATTATCAACAAATTAGTACACTCAGTATGACCACTTTGAGCATACGAGCAACACTTGGTAGCCCGGTAACGACTAGCATTTGGTAATCCCAATAGTGTTACATTGGTTCAGGATGTGTCTAGCAAGTGGGAATGGATGTTGGTGTTAGGACTAGTTAGAGCATAGTTGATTAGTTCAATTAAATTAGTTACTCCCTCATTTCATTTCTCCATGTTAAGCATCAAGAACATAAAACATAAAAAATCATAAAAATCACATACCTCAAGTTTACTTAACCATACAATTGTTTCGTACAAGTAAGCTTGGAAAGACAATAATTGCATAACTCGTCTTTGTTCTATGAAGGCACATAAGCACTTAGTCCTTGGAGTTTGACCAGATCATGCGTGAATGCTTGTATTCGTATGGTTGAGTGTAGGGGTACGTTACCACTCATCTTTGTATTTGTATGGAAACTTGCTCCAACAATCTTTGTATTTGATGGGCTCGGAGCTCAAATAGCCTTCCTTGAAAATAAGTCCTAAGGGTTCTTCACGTTTCGTACCTAATCCCATCCACAAGATGACATAGTTGTTTCCTTTGCAAATAACCATGGCTAGGGCAACAATATAATAATGCATAATATCAGCCCATGGCAGCATCCAAGGGTTTGTGTCCCTCTTGTTTCCATCCTTAGATTTGCCTACGTAGGCTGGACACTTGGGAGTACGTTTGATACTTATTGTTGAATAGCTCTAACATGGTACTCCATCAATGAATGGATTTTGGTTTTAGGGACCAGTACTAGCTTTCCACTTCCTTGATTAGTGTTCGCAAAAACAACTTGAGTTTTTGCCACTCGTTTTCTATATTTTGCAAGGCACATGCATTGTGAAATGCTTGTAGGTGGTTTTGAGGATCAACATTGTATCCCCCTTCAAATTGTGGGATGTTATTCATGTCTAGTCTTTTGATCCTACTATCTTTTTGGTGCCTTGCTGGAATTCGAACAGCCTTAGTTATATCTAACAAACTTCGGGTGGCGAGTAGGGGTTCATCGTGATCGTACTGTTTATGACGTATATGATGCCTATGCTATTCCCTACTCTCCCTTCTTTCATGATGTGTCTCTCTAGAATGCCCCCACCCCCTTTCTTAACTATTTTGTCTATGATCCCTATTTTGCTTACCATTGTCCTCAGGGTCTTTTCCTTTGCGACTGTGTTCAGATCCTGAAGGAGAGGGGGAAGGAGATGATGAAGGTAAAGAGGAAGGAGGACTGGCACCATGATGGTTTCTGCTACATTCTCTTTGGTGGTTGTGGCCTCGATCGTAGTTACGATCGAAATGTTCACCATTGTCATGTGTTTATGTTCCTTTTTTGGATCCTTTATGTCTATTGGTATCAGAACCTAGGTTATGAATAGTTGAGTGAAGATTTTGATATACAACTCCTTGCCCGAAGTCAACAGGAGGAACATCATTTTGTGGAAAACTTCCTGAGGTAGGTTCACCACGCTCGTTTTCACTTAGGACATATGGGACATCCTACGATCACTTTTCCTTCATAGATTTGTAATGTCTCTCCTGTTGTAGGTCCCTTTGATGTTGTGCCTTTATAGGTCGATAATCTCTTGAGTCATGTTCATGCACAACGTATTCTTCCTGTAAGTGTTGCATACCAATTTGTGTAAGAGCATGAAGAAGCATGCTTGGAATGGAGCAATCGGGAGGTAACACTATGTTACCTTCTAAATCATGCCAATGTAGTTGTTCATCCTAGTGGAGGATAAAGGTAAAGTCTAGTATATACTCATCAGGGTGAGCATTTACCATGTGAAACTGTTGGGGCACTAGTGGATCGTCATGTGTATTATGCCTCCGATTGTTCATTATGTCAGACCTAGGTGGTGAAGCACTCTCATAAGAAGAAGGAGACATGATTGATTATTCAGTGTGCAATACTTTTCTCTTTTTCTTTTTATGATTGTAGGGTCACTAACCCTAAGGGTTCATTCCAATGATGGGAAGATTCCTAAGTTCTAATTAGTACACAAATAAAAAAATTCCTGGCAATGGTGCCAATGATCAGTGAGGAGGTACCCATACACTCAACCATATGAATATGAGTGTTCACACATGATTTGGTCAAACTCCAAGGACTAAGTGTTTATGCACCATCATAGAACAAGAATGGGTTATGCAATCATTGTCTTCCCAAGCTTACTTGTAACACAGAATTGTATGGTTAAGTAACCTTGAGATATGTGATTTTTATGGTTTTTTATGTTTTATGTTCCTGATGCTTAAAATGGAGAAATTAAATGAGGGAGTAACTAATTTAATTAAACTAATCAACGATTCTCTAACTAGTCCTCACACCAGCATTCGTTCCCACTTGTTGGACACATCCTGAACCAGTGTAACACTACTAGGATTACTAAACGCTAGTCGTTACTGGGTTACCAAGTGTTCCACATATGCTCAAAGTGGTCGTACTGAGTGTACTAATTCGTTGATAATTAAAAATTCAATAAAAAAACATTAATGAATTAATATGAGTCGTGAGTAACAGTAAATAACATTTAAATGAAATAATTAAGTTGTTTTGAATGTTGCAAGGTTTATCACAAAGTTTGTCTTTATTTCTGGACAAAAGGTGTGCTCAGGTACACAATGCTCGAATAAAGATTTGTTCACTTTATGACTCCTACTATGGACACTCAGAAATAATTCTAACTCTAGAAAGGGAAAACTGCAAGAGTTTGGCTAAGGGACTAAGAAACTAACTACCAAATCAAGTGCCCTCGTCTCTTATTTATAGGTGATGAGACAAGTTCTGATATCACATGTCCAATATTGCTTTGGCACCTCTAATATTGGGGATTCGATATCGTGACTCATCACCTTGGTATGTTTGAGATTCGAACCCTTAATGTCTTGTATGCAAACCGATGTCTATGCTTATTAAGCTCTTCTTATAGTTGACTATGCTTTTGTATGGTTGAGCTATGTGACTTGCAATTTTCTTTTTAATGGACTTTTCTTTATAATTTAATTTTTAATATTCTATTTTCTCTTTGTTTTATTTAATTCATTCTCCTTTTAGTATATGTTTAATATTTTTTATATTTCTAGAATTTTTTGATTTTTCCTTTAATTTTAGCATATGCACATTAATGTTTTGTTGGAGTTATTAGTTACCAGGTATAAGGGCAATGGATGGGTCATTAGTGCATGGGATACTACTTTGGTTTAGTATGCTTTGTTTGGATAGTTTTTATTTTTGATAAAATTATATTTTTATTATATTTTATATTTTATTTTAAATTTATTTTTAGTTTATTCTTTAGAGGATCTTGGAATAGCCTTTTCATTAGTCATGTTTTTGACCTTAGATTTTGTTAATAGTTTAGGCTTAGACAAAGTTATTAGCTTGGGCTTAGACATAGTTATTAGCTTTCTCATAGGAGATGCCATTAGGCTAGTGCTAGGTACAAATTCATATGAAAAAAATATTTAAAAACATTTTTTAAGAATTAAGAATTCATTTAAATTTAGTTTTTGCTCATGAGAGCTCCCCTTTTTCTAACACTGTCAAATCCTTGTAAGAATATATAACTAGAAACTATTCCATGTGAGTGTTAGCACATTTTGGCCATTTTAATGGAGTAGGAATATGAAATCAATAGATATAAAAAAATATATAAGAGTAAAAGGATATGCATTGGAAGACCATAAGAAACTTTGCCTATCTAGGCTTTGGAAAATGATTCATTTAGTGTTGCTCTTTTGGTTGAAATTGTAATTTGGAGTATGGGATGAATTGTTTCTCAATTCATAGTATCTTTGGACCATTGAGTTTAAATGGATACACAGGTTGTTAGTATTTCTTTTACTTGAAGTTAAGTTGGAAATTGAAGATAAGCGTATTACAAAATCCTTATGTTTATCGATTCTGGTGGAAACAATCAATTTGGAATAAACATTTAGACAAAAACCAATAACTAGGATGCCAAAAATTTGACAAGCACAAAGTTGAGAAATGCACTACAACATTACCAAGAGAAATCCTCTATGATTTCCTACTCTTGAAAGTAAAAAAGATAATTGAAACTAGGGAATAGTAAAGGTTTGTTATTGATCTATGAAATTATATCTAAAGTTATTGGAGCAACAATAGATTAGAAGTTAATGTTATCATATCAAAATCCTTGCTCCAGCAAGAGGAAAAATAATTAACACAACTCATCATTTTAACCATTGCATCATTAAGTAGATTTTTTTTTCTGCCTAAGAAATGGCATCTACTCAATGAAAAAATCGATGTTTACCAATAACACTGCATCATTGTTCTTTCCTAGACATCATCAAAATCAATGAATTTCTCACTCATCTACATGTGTAAAAATTAATAGCAACAATTGAAATTTTTGAATGAAACTACATAACTCTAAACTATGGTAGTGTTGGTAGCATAGCTAGGGTAAATAAGAAAAAAATAGAGATGTGATTTAATGCTTAATAGCGATTACTCAAAAAGGGCCAACAAAAAAAAATGGTTCCAACCCCAACATCAATGACAACAGTAGAGGCCATGCTAATGCAGGAGACCGTGATGGTTGAAGACATAGCTTGTACCAACAACAATGGAGCTGGGAGCATTGGTGGTTGCAGGACAAAGATGAGGCAATAGGTGAAGCTCTAGACATTTCAAACAACTCTGCAATTGCCAGAGCATACATCAACGTGCCAAGGATGTCAGAGGAATCTATGGTTTCAACATGTGCTTACTTATCACAGTGACACCACAGATGCATTGGTCACATGCCAATGATCAACATGGTGGTGAGGGCAGCGAGGCAGCAACAACATGAGCAACAAACCCTTGCGCATGAGCAACACCAAAGAAATTGCATTTTGTATTTCAATAGGAAAGGTTGGATGAAGCATTGTTAAAAATATTAACTGTATCATGGAGGCCATATTTCACAATATAATTTTGAAAAGATAATACATGTGCATATAGCAAGGGCTATGTGGGTCCATGGAGCTTTATTTAGCTTAAGTTAATTTTCACATAGAGGATGTATAAGAAACCTAACTAAATTTCCTAAATGTGTGGATTTGAAAAGATGCTTGCCAATTATGGTATGTATTTCTCCAAATTTTTGTAATTTCCTATGATGACTTTTATGATATTTGTTACCAAGGAGACACTTGGAAACCATAGCTCAAATATCTCATAATCCCCATGGAAGCTTTAACTCCTAAGGTAAGTATAAATTTATATTCCTAAGATATTTGTAAGGCCCTTAACTTATCATGATTATTGTAACTACCTTAAGGTCACTATAAAAGGACCTTCAAAGGTAAAATTTGAAGAAGAGGATTTTTGGGAAAAAGACAAGTGAAGATTATTTATAAGATGGCTTGCTAAAGACATCAATTTGGCTACTTTGTTTTGATCCTATGAGTTTATTTCTTCCCATTTGTTTTAGTTACTTATCTAATGATTTAGATAGTATCATTCTTGGCATTTAATTTTTGGATTTTCCCTAGGTTGCTTTTATAGCTCTATTTTTATGCAATATTAGACTCTTATTAAAATTTTTCATAGAAGAGCTTATGTTGTTAAAAATCCTCAAGAGCAATTTCACAGTAATGTCTTGACAAAATTGCCTGTTTTGAGCATAGAGAATCTAGGAAAATCTTTGGTATTTTCAGACGATTGAAATAACTTCATTGTTTTAAAGTGAATTTTCTTGGTATTTCAATTAAGAAATTTTCAAATTTCTAAAGGCTCTATTGAATGCAATCTTTGACAACTATTAACTAGCCAAAATAGAGACTTGTACTTTGTTGTTTACACAATGATTTCTGGTAGTATAATAAGATTGTCTTTATGAAATTACTTGTTGGGCTCAAGAAGTTTGGATAGTTTATAGTTATTAAATTAGGAATAGCTTTATTGAAAAGTGTTTTCTTGTGTCAAGTTATCTTGCTTAAATATTTTGGATTTCATATAATTGTACTTTCTTTTCTTTTTCTTTCTAAGTCCATTGAATCTTGCTCTATTTCTAGTTTTCTTGTGGAACTTTCTCTTTGGGGCAAATTAGGAGTAGATTAGCAAAATTGTGCTCAAACATTTTTGCAAAATTGTATTTGTTATAAGTAACATGCTATAGGGGCCATATACACTAAGTGATTGAAAAAAACAGGAATCTGCAATAACTCATAGTATTTAACAAAGATAGCTGAATTTCTTTTATGATAGCTGCTTATAGGTTTATACACAACACAACCATCTCAACATTTACAATAGCAAACACATACTTACAACTAGTTCATTTTATAACTATTGAGTTTATTTGGAGGTATCTAGGCCTTTATGTTGCTAGAGACCAGCAAGCACCTAAATCCTATTTGAAGAACACCTTTGATCTCGTAACTTTCCAAGGTCATGAGACCGTGAGGCTCCCACAATATTGGCAATCCCAAATGATCACCAACAGTGAGATCAACCAATTACATAACTAACATTTGGGATATAGAGCTATACAAGGAGACTTTATTGGTTTGAAGAGGAAGCTAGATCTAGGTTTTTGCTATTAATTAGGACCTACGATAGGTGATGGAACGCGATATCGTGTCTTCCCCTGCAATATTGCGTATGCAATATCACAGTCCGCCGCAATGTCTATGAATAAGAAGTAGCTCTCCCTTGTTTAGGCATTAGTTAGTTCCTTAGTGAAACTTTGGCAGTTTAATCCCTCCAGAGATAGATTATTTTTCCAGTGTCTGCCTGCAGTGTGGTGAATGTAATTGTACGACATTCTTTATTCGATGTGACATACTTGGACGCACACATGACCGACAATAAAGATCAAGATTACTTCATCATTGTAGCATTCACTTTGTTATTTTGTTATTTGTTTAAATGTTATTTACTACTTTCTCTCTCACCCTTATCTCCTAGTAACGCGGAATGAGTACGACTTGATTACAAGAATTTAAGTGTGACTACTTGGTATCCCAGTGGCGTACCTAGGATCTACGTTTGGTAATCCTAGTGGTAGTCGTGCACGAAGTCCAAGATATGTACGGATGATCAAGGAATTAGCTGCTCATCACACTTAGGCTAGATTAGATTTTCTTACCCTTTTCCTCCTAGCTTAGCTTAGTTAATATTACTTTCCACTACCTTCAGAAGTAGCATTAGAATTAGGAACACATCATACACCTCACTCTAGACTAAACCATACGTGACAAATATAATACTAGTCCAGGTGGGAAGACAGCGAACTGCGACCTAAGGTTAACGATCTAGGTGCCACAACTAGTCCGTCTATGGAGTTCAACTGGATTGCACGTGCTACGCTCGTATTCGTATGGTTGAGTGTAGGGGTATCTCGACCACTCATCATAGGTGCCATTACTGGGGACGATGCTAGTTATCTAGATTAGTTATATTATACAAGGTTGCTGTAAAGGACTTAACAATATATCTCTTAGGAAGAAGAAATAATAATTAAAAAGTCACACATAATTTCATATACAACTTCACAACAATGCCTCTCCTACAAGATGATAATAATGCCACACTTAGTGAGGAAGTTCATTGGAGAACCAACGAACTATATGATGATGAAGATTGGAGTATACAACTTGAAGTGGGAGTTTCTTATAAACATGAACAAAAACAACGTCATCCCAACACACGAA
>MNCI01002529.1:118861-146945 GCA_015680685.1 Gnetum montanum | reverse complement strand
CATCAACATTTACAAGCCTTCTATGATTCCTACACATGGAACAACATTGATAATGGTTGGCAAAAACTTAAGCTCTTTCCTATGACACTCGTTGACCAAGTAAAAGTATGGTATAGATCATTAAAACCAAATTCAATACGACGCTGGTCAACAATGGTAGAAGTCTTTAACGAAAAATATCAAACCTACACAAGAGTGTCAACCTTGAGGAAACAAATCCAAGGATGGAAACAAGCACAACATGAACGCTTGGACATGGCCTTAGAAAGATATTATGCACTGTTAAACAACTATCCAGGCCATGGGTTTTCTGAGGAAAGGCTAATGTATCATATTATTAATGGGCTACGTAATGAAACAAGAGAGACCTTAGGAGTATATGCCCAAGGTCAACTATACCAACTACAAACCCATCAAGTCCAAGAGCTTATTAATCTAGTAGCAAAATAAGAAGGAGAATTAGCTAGATGGGAGAGTGTTGAAAAACATCAACGGGACCAAAATCTCAACTTAACAAAGGTCCATGATCATAAAAAGGAGAAATCAATAAATCTCAAGGTGGAAACATCATCTTTGCCAATACAACAATCGTTAGAAGATGCCAAGGCAAAGATCAATAAGATGTTGGAATGGATGTATCAAAAGTGTGGAGAATTTATCAACAATATTGGAGATAGAGTTCTGACAACCCAAGAAGCAGGAACAAACATTAGCCATTCGAAGAAAAAGAATGAAGGGAATAAGCACTCAACTGCCAATCATACGTATGAATGCAACATATGCCTGTACGATCACCCCAAGGGCCAATGCCCAATATTGTTACATTTACATGAGCATTGGGAAAACATGCTACATCTAGAGTTCGTATAGAGATACTGTGTTCGATCATAGTGGCAACAATCCTAGTCGTGGGGGTGACCACCCTTAGACTGGAGGCACCCTTCATATTATCCGAATCCAAACACTTATCAAGTTCAACATTCTATTTCTCCAACTAGGCCAACATACTTTATCTCACCACAATACTATTCTCCACAATACTATCAGCCCATACCTCCAACACAACTGCCACCTTGTGCACCTTATATCCCTCATAACTTTCAGCATTCTCATCCTTTCCCTCCTTCCAAAGTAACACCAACTGTTCCTAAGGCACTTGCACCACCGCAATAACCCACGAATGACACTTGTGCTACTGCTACTAACAGCAGTGAAAAGCCTCCTTAACATCAAAGGCGTCCTTTCTTTAAACACAACAGTAAGAAGGGACAACATAATTCTGAGGCCACTGCATCTTCCAACCCAGCACAAGTCCCATACCATGGTGCACCCTTACCTTCGAATCAACGCCTCATGTAACTTCATCAAGGCCACCATCTCACACTCCAACCACAATACGGTCCAATGAACATAACCATGGAAGGCATCAACCCAATCCTTGCATATCATCTAACGGTCACAAACATCATAGTGGGTCAACTCGTTATCCAAGAACTACGTCGTATAAAGTGCCCCACTATGCTCACTATAATCAAGTGTGTGAACCTCGAGGGGATAAGTATAGACCAGCCCCAATACTTCCAACATGCAAGGATCCTTATTTTCCATTTATTAATCCTTGCCATACTCAACTGATTAGTTATGGGGGATAACCCCATTCTAAATAATAAGTAGGATTAATAAATATTTTTATTTTCTTTTATTTTACAACTTTTTTTTCCATTTTTTCATTTTTCAACTTTTGTTTTATCTTGGTATCTTTTTGTGTGTTTTTGTCTTTTTACGTCTTTGTAAGTAATCTCATCTATGAATAAAATACTCATGTGGATCGTTGGTTGAGGTGTGTTTTATGTTATTAAGTCATGAGTGATCAATTATTTGGAATAGTGAGCCCACTACACCCACTCATCCACTCTACAAATAAGAGGTTCTGTTCAAGGGTACAGTGATATTCTTGACATTTTAAAAACTTAAAATTAATTTTGTGTTCATTGTACTTAGATTGAAGAAGGATGGACCAAGAGGGAATGATTAGGGTGTGACATCAAGGGGACTTGTAGATGCTCTTTGGTGACATCTGTGGGAGTTATTATGCAATGTGGTTGTACTAAGATCCTTGTAGATCTAATGAAAAATGGGAGTAAGAGTAATCAAAAGGGCACTCAAAAATTAAATGTTGTTCTAGGGGGTCCCATTGGAAAGACATGCACCCATGCATTAAGGTTGGAGGCTTCTCTAGATTCAATAAAGTGAAAAAAAAAGAAGAAAGAAAAAGGAAAGAAAAGTGCCATAAAACAAAAATCACTCCTCCCTTGACTAAAATGCCAAGTGATCGTACACCTTGTTGTTATGGTACTCTCATAGTTGTTCATCATGGGATGAAACAATGCGATGTCATTGATTAGAAGGATGGACNTTTTGTAATCTTCACTAATTCTCTAGCTCACACACAATTTCTTACCCTCAGCTTAATTTTTCATAATCCTCTTTCCCTACTATTATCCCTCTAAATTTTAACATTCCAATGTACCATTACAATCCCTTTTTTCCTAACTGCCAAATTTTTATGGCTAAAGTTCACATCATTATCATTAATGGTGCCTCTCGAATCAATGAAATTACCCTAGGACATCTTAATACTTACCAATGTCCTCGATTTCCAACATTACTTTCAAGAAAAATCATTAAAAATTTGGTATTTCTCATGTGTCTCACATCACTAGGGACAAGATATTGTGTACGTGATATCGCGTCCCATGTGATATCGTGTACACGATATCGCGTCCTATTTTCCTATAAATAGGTACCCCCACCGCAACACTTAGCATCATTTTGCCATTCACATGGGGGGAGTTGTTGAAAATTTTCTTTGCAACTTGTGATTGTGTAACCCTTGCTTTTTCACTCATATCTCGCTCACTGGTGCTCCGATTTTAATTCTGTTTGAACTTGCTTGAACCCGGAGTGTTCAATTTAGTCATGGGGGAGAGACACTTACCGAAAAGTGCCTAAATTTTTTGAAATTTATCATCGACCAAAGGAAATCAATTAGGGTAATTAACACTAACACTTAGAATAATTGTGCCAAAAATCATATGACATTAAGTACACTTAAGTACACTGGGAGACTAAAATGACAATCACCTAAGTCACAAGACCCATTATTACAATTTTCGGGCATGATCACACATTATAACATAATATCTTTAATTAAGGTAAGTAGTAAGGTACAAATTGACTTTAAAAATAACCTTACTAACGCTTAATCTGTGTGATTGCAGAATGGCCCCGAAACGTGCATAGCAGGAGGGTCCTGTTCAAGCTGGAACAAAATGATCTCGGAGAGGTGGAAGACAAGGCCTTCTTAGACAACATGCAAAATAGGAGGTGCAATCATTCAACATCCATCAAGAAGAACCTCCTACGAGATGATCCGGGTAGACAGAAGGAGGAGCTGCTGCTACGCTTGAACCGGGACAACAACTCACGTTGCCCTCAGAGTGTGTTCAGGCTATCCATGAGAAGTCCACATTCATTGCGGTGATTGTGGAGTTGAACTTCGAATATTTTGTAGAGTTCACTCCTAAGGCTATTAGGGATTACCTCAAAGGATCTCCCTTATGGCCTATCCTCTTTGAAAGCGGTGCCTGGTACTTAGGAGAAACACACCAGTTCTGGCACAATAGAGAGCAAGGCACCACTATTAACATTTGTGGTGTGACAGTTGATTTCTTTGCACAAGCTATTTCAAAAGTGTTAAACCTTTCGAATTCAGGGCCCCATGTTGCTTGGTTATCCACCCGTTCAGACCCCGATGTGCGAAAGGATTGGTTAGAGAAGGCTTATGGTAGAGATAAAGCTTTTGGTGAGTTGACAACGGAAGAGAGAGTTTATTTCAAAATTGGAACATATCACCTCTTCCCCACAAAAGGCTTGAAAAGAATATCCATGTATGCAGTTAGAGGATGTGTAGTGTTGATGGGAAAGGTTAACGCTAACCTTTCCCATCTATATTTGACGGAGATCCTAAGGCGATTTGAAGAACAGAAGACAGGGAAGATGACATTTCCTTTCCCCTATCTTATCAAAAAGCTGTGCCAATGAGCTGGAATTTGGGGATACATAAATGAAGTCCTCCAAAAAGCCTATAATGCTTCTTATGCTGAATTACTAAAGGCGCCAGCTCCAAGAAAGAGCACTGGCGAAGAGTTGAGACCCGAAGAAGAAGAAGAATAGTTGACTGGACCACTTGCAACTCAACTTGCAGGACTTAGTCAACCTCCAGCCACGAGTCCCAGCCAACAACAAGAAGTAGGGCCTTACACAGGCCAGGATCAGCCGCTGCCACCGCAAGACTACAGATTGTCAATGAGCCATCTTAGGGCCATCGCTGAGACAGTCAGTTGGGGAAGTCGTGATGATGCAAACCTCTTTCGCATCATCAATGATGCTAATCAACCTACTATTTTGTTAGATCACACAAGGGATGAATTATCCATTCAAATAGAAGGAGGGAAAAGTAGATGGTCGCAACAAATCTCAGGAAACACGGCATCTTTTCAGGTGCAGTTAGAGACTGGTGAAGGGGCCACTGTGATGGTCATGCAACACTAGAATGCCATGGGAGTTGCTGAAGTGATCGCTGACTACATCAAAGAATCTTTCAACATACCTATTGTGCCACTGGTAGATCTCTTAGGAGCACAGGATGCTCAAACTCTTGCCAGGACCTCAATGACTCCTGCGGAACATGAGGATATACTTGACAGATTACTTCAAATAGGATAAGTAATGGTGTCTCTGTTTGACATCCCTTAGGATGTCACAACAATTCAATCAGACCCTATTTCCACAAAGGAAAAGCTGGTCATATCCGAAGTAACAACCGAGCATGCTGAAGCTGAAGTGCAAAAACTACAAGAGCAGCTCGTAGCCTTACAAGTAGCATAGCGGGATCCTTTACAATTTGTTCCCATAGACCAATTGGAGAATTTCAGAACCAAGCAATTAACAAAGCTAACCATAGATAATAATAAGGTGGTAGAAGAAAAGGAGAAGGCATTTTGGGATGCCTCCGTAGCAGAAGTGCAAACCTATGCACATCTTAAGGCACTCAAGGCCTTAGAAGAAGAGAATAAGTAGTTGGTTGCAAATAACCTTCGGTTGACCTCTGTAGAGAAGCAAAAGAATGTTCTCAATGAACACTTTCATCAGCTACGAGAACAATTCATTTAGGTCAACATAGATGTAAGCCGTTTAGCCAGAGAGAATTGAACTCTCTCAATGGAGGAGGTACGTGCTATTCGTCAAAAATCAGCAATTGAGATAAGCGCGTGACAGAATGAGGCTAAACAACATGAGAAGCTGAAGGAGCACTTCCGTGATTAGGTAGGGATGTATAAATAAATCCTGGATAAGGAGATCCATATGGCCAAGGCTCAAATCAACACTATCAGTGCTCAACACACTGATTGGAGGGCCATATTGGACACTTACGCCTTCGCTTGCCAAGCGGAAGTTAAGAACTAGGACCTATAGATCTAGGACTTGATAGAATACATGGAGTTGGGAAACCTCAGATATGCCAACCTTGCCATGTTAACAGCAAGACGCCTGAGAACATAGCTCGAACATCAGGTAGCTTCCACCCATCTCAAATATGAAGCAGAATTTGTAGAACATAAGAAGCTGGTTGAAAAATCGGATGTTGCAAATTCTAAACTTGAGGTGGTAAAAGTAAGCTACCAAGGGTAAAAAGATGTTGCAACTGACTTGGCTCGATGGCTAATAGATCTTCATGAATACAAAGACAAAGACAGAGCCTATGAGAAGGAACGACGGGTGTTCATGACGTGGTACGTCAAAGCTAACCAGATGTTCCCGCAACTACACTGTCTGTGGGAAGTGTTGACTTCGTCAAACATCAAAACACTAGCATGGATGGTACAAGACCCTCAAACCGAAGTGCCATACTTCAACGCCATCAAGCTTCAAAGCCTGGAGCACATGACAAAGGGAAAGCACCCATGGAGGAGCCACCACCACCAAGAACTACATGAGTTCCAAATTTTTGTAGTTGTAGTATTTTTCTATGTTGTGTCTTCCCACAATGTGGCATTATTTCATTTCTTTTTCTAGTTAATAATCCCATACCTATCCACTGTGTAATCAATGGAGCTTGTTCTCTTTGTAACTCGAGGATGAGTTTTTATTCGGTCATGGGGGTATGATGGGATGCGATATCACGTCCGCCGCGATATCGCATCCCCTACGATATCGCGTCTTCCCCTGCGATATCGCGTACGCAATATCACAGTCTACCGCAATGTCTATAAATAAGAAGCAGCTCTCCCTTGTTTAGGCATTAGTTAGTTCCTTAGTGAAACTCTGGAAGTTTGATCCCTCTAGAGACAAATTATTTTTCCAGTGTCTGCCCGTAGTGTGGTGAATGTAATTGTACAACATTCTTTATTCGAGTGTGACGTACTTGGACATGCACATGACCGAAAATAAAGATTGAGATTACTTCATCATTGCAACATTTACTTTGTTATTTCTTTATTTGTTTAAATGTTATTTACTACTTTCTCTCTCACCCTTATCTCCTAGTAATGCAGAATGAGTACAACTTGATTGCGAGCATTTAAGTGTGACTACTTGGTATCCCAGTGGCGTACCTAGGATCTACGCTTGGTAATCCTAGTGATAGTCGAGCATGAAGTCCAAGATGTGTACAGATGATCAAGGAATCAGCTGCTCATTGCACTTAGGCTAGATTAGATTTTCTTACCCTTTTCCTCCTAGCTTAGCTTAGTTAATATTACTTTCCACTGCCTTCAGGAGTAGCATTAGAATTAGGAACACATCATACACCTCACTCTGGACTAAACCATACATGACAAATATAATACTAGTCCAAGTGGAAAGACAGCGAACTGTGACCTAAGGGCAACGATCTAGGTGCCACAACTAGTCCATCTACAGAGTTCAACCGGATCGTGCTTGCTACGCTCGTATTCGTATGGTTGAGTGTAGGGGTATCTCGACCACTCATCAATAAGCCATAATTCTAGATCTCATTTTAGATCTTTCTTAGGTCCCATTATTAACCTATGGTTTTGTCTAAGATTTGAATCGTATTTGGGAGATCGAAACCATGCAAGAATTCTTTTCTATAGTGCTATCATTTTTAGGTAGGATAATTTTGATAATTTATTCATGTTAAAGGATTTTGATGATTTTTGTTTTGTGCACATATGTCTTTGCCAATTCCATTTGTTCAATAATTGTTTGTAGAATTATCTAAATTCTAATATTTGAATATTTTATTATTTTTTATAATTTAGTTAATTTATAAGATTTTTTTATCATGCATAGAATCTTAGTTAATGTTTTGACTATGTCTAACCATATTTTGATTACTTTTGATCATGTTTTTCCTTTTTTTTAACTTCTATCAAAATTTTTGCATTTTTAACTTCCAAAACAACATTAAACACTGATGGCCCAACAAATAAAGTGGACAAGCATGTCAACATGGACCCTGAGGATACATTCTAGGTCCATTGTGATTCCATTGCAAGGTCATAATAAAGGATGATGTAATTTTTGGATGTGGCATGAAAACCCAAGCAACTATTGTAAAGAGATCACCATCCTCTAAGCAATAGAAAATTGAGAAAATGACAAAAAACATAGCTTCTAGAGCTTCCTAGAATACGTAAAAACTTGAAACAATAACAAATGACATTCTAGCATTTTTAGAAACTTAGATTAACATCAAGGAGCTTAGATACTATTTTTGGTTTTTTTTTGCATTTTAGATCTTCATTATAAAACATTTTTAGTCTTGGCCTAGTTTGATCTTAAGAACTTGAGAATTTAATTCTTGATCTTTGACCATTTTTACTTCATATAGCATTTGGATTCATTTCCCCATCATCTAGAGATTTTTCTATTTGTTTATATGTAACATTTAATATTTTGACTTAAAATTTGTGTTGGTAACAATATAATCAATTTTTTGTGATTATGTGAGAATCATATCTCAGTAGTGAGCTAGAAACTTATGTGCAAAGCATATCATGGTGAGTGTCATCAAATTTGTAGTGACTACACGGGAAACATATTATAGTGATGAGTTGAGTGCTTAGGTGGAAAGCATATCGTAGTAAGTACAATTTGTTCATTTAATTTATTTCATGGTTAGTGGGTGGTGGTAACATTTTAGTTAATTTATCAATTATTAAGATTTTTGTAATTATTGGTATTATTTTCTATTTATTTTGTTTTTCATGTTTATTTAACTAACTTTTATTTGTAGCTATTCCATGTGTTTATTTTTGTGTAGCAACTAACATTTTTGACTTTTCACATAACTAGGACAACTACAATCTCAACATTGTAATATCCACTTGGGCTACTAAATTTTCCCAAAAGCATAATCATAAGTCATATTTTGGACTTCCAAAGGCCTCCAAAAGATATTTTTAGTTATGATCTAGCAAATGAACATCAGTTTTGGCAATCTTGACAGCTTTTGAAGGCTCAAAACAAGGTGTTTTTTCTAAGTGATATTGGGTGACACTGCTACTAACATCATCTATAAAAATATGATTAAAACACTATCTTCTATAAAATTTTTAGCTTTTATAGATTTCCAATGATGGCCCCTAATCATCCCAAAGTTTATAGACATTGGTTTTGATAATTTTGGTAGCATTTCAAGGTCTAATAAGGTGTTTTGCCTAAGTGATGATGGGTGATGTTAGTTCCAGCATCATCTATAAAAACACCATCAAGAACACCATCACTAGTGGATTTTGGGCTTCTACAAGCTTTTGAAAGCTCACCTTGATCATACCCTAGGCAATAGGCCTTAATGTTGATTAGTTTTGGTAATTCCGATAACTTTGGAAAGTGAAAAATTCTAATTGTCCTACAGGTGATGCTAATGTAGCATTAGCATCATTTATGAAACATCATCTCTATGTTACCATGTTAAAAATCTATGTAGCATTAGCATCATTTATGAAACATCATCTCTATGTTACCATGTTAAAAATCTTTCCAAGCCTTAATCTTGGTCTCATAAAGCCTTTTGACATCATTCCTAGGATGTCCAATGTTGAATTTATCAAGTTCAAAGGTAATTTTGAAGGTTAGGATTGAATTTTAGATTAATTTTGTTGGGTGATGTTGATGCTAGCATTAGCCTTAATATTACTTTCCTTGGTTAATTTTGTAGCTTATTTGATAAGTTTTCTTGTTGATCAGAAATTTTTCCAAGTATGGGACAAGTGATGTAAGTATCAGCATCACCTACCTTAGTTAAATCTACATCAATATCATCAATTTATACTTTAATTTCTAGTTTCTAAAAATTAATTCTAGTCAACTACACTTGACTTTGGGGTCAAATTTGGAAATCTTAAGTCTATAAATACTAGATCAAAATCCAAATTTTAGTCTAATTTCTTGAGATTTAGAGCACATTTTTTGGATTTTGAGATATTAAGAGCATGAATAGCTATCTTCCTAGCATCTTCTATGTGCTCATGGTCATCTCAGCTTCTCCTGGTGATTTAGGAGCTCAATTTAGCATCCAAATTCCTTATATCAATCAATGTAATGTTGATGCTAGTGTTAATGTTAACTCCAGTGTCACTTAGGTAGTTTTTGTATTGCTTGCCCTTGAGTTCGATTTTTTCAACTCCATCATCACTTGTTGGCTAGTTTACCAAAGAAATGTTATATTGATCTTGAATCAATCTTAAATGAAATCTTTAGATTCTCCATTCATATCTACATCTATGAAAGATTAAACTTAACTATCAAAGCCCTTACTCTTCTAATAGATTGAGCCTTTAATATCAATTTTATCTTCATATGTTTTTCATCACCCATTATAGCTTTGGCTATCCATAGAAGGAAAAATTTATTCTGTATAAATAAGACATATTAATAATTAGGAAGGAAATACCAAAACCTTTTCCTTATATTTTTCTTCTAAGTCATTCTAAGCATAATTCTCATACTTGGATTTTACTTGACATCGCTCATAGTTCATTTCAATACTTTGATTTTATTTGCATCATTTAGACATTATCAATTCTATTACTTAGAATTATTATTTCTCATTGATTTTCCCATTATTCTTGGTTTGTGAATGCTAAGATAAATTTGTATTTGATTGGAAGTTCATGTCCCTTCATATCATGATTGTTGATTATCAAGGGTTATATCAATCCAAAGACCATTTACGACCATATGTTAGATACTTAGCATTTGATTCATGGAGGTGCTCTTTCAAGGTTAAAAATGAACAATTTTGCAAGAAAAATTTTGGTGCTAAAAGGAGGGCTAATAGATTTTCTAGTATTTTAAAATTTTCACTTAGTAGCCCATAGGTTCTTTTTAGTAGTTAGATTCTTTTACACTTTTACTACTTTTACTTAGTTTTACTTTCCCATTTGGAATTGATCTTTGGTTATAAGTATGTGTAGGGGAGTCTCATTAACATCATGTCTAGTCAAGATTTTGAATCCTTACAAAACTTCTAGATTCTTAGATTGATGGAGAGATGGAAGATAGTTTCTTTTGACACCCATGAATCAACATGATTACAATATTTCATGTGTAAAGTGAGAACTGAGCATAAGTCTTTCTAAAAGTGAGTTAAGAAGGATTGTAACATATGAAACAACTAATGTCTTGGAAGCATTCTTGCCTAGCCTAAACCATCCATTAAGTTTGATCAATTCAAACATGCCATATTAGCAAAGTACCTAGCCATTAGAGATAAAATTTAGGTATTAACTAGTGCTAAGATTTAGCAAAGATAAGCTATGATGGAGCACCTCATGAGATATCCCAACATCAACCTCAATAGCAGAAATTATCAATTCCTAGACTAACACAATAGGGTGATGACATTAACATTCATGTTGATGATGAGGATTTGAATCCTCATACTTCATTACCTACAAAACTCTTTCCCTAGAATCCTACATAACCACAAAGCCTACTTTTGTAGCATGTCAATCTCAGCAAGTCCATTAATTCATTTTCCATGCACATTTTCCAAACTAATAGTCCTATTGTACTTATTTTTATAGCTCTAGTTATCATTGCTCCACTTACAGTTACCCTGTCTTTGATATATAACTTGTTTTCAAATATAACCACCATGAATCCTACATTTCATGCACAAGTGCAAAATTCCCCTACCTTATTTAACCCATTTCGACGCTTGTCCATTATGCCTATAGTTGAACAACCATAAGCTTCACTATAAATTTTCCCACCTTTCTAGCATATGCCTTAATATAATATTCCATTGTTTATCTTGAGGTCTACTATTGTAGTTCCCTAGCCAACTTTATCTATGCACAATCTGATTTTGAGAAACCCCTACATGCCATCTATCCCAGGTGTTGTACTGGAGAAGATGCTCCTACTTTAAGATTTATCATCCAGATTACAAGTTAATGAGAATTAAACATGGAAAACCACAATGCTACATGAGGGAAGCCTTGTTGTTTTGTTGTTCATCTTTACACTAATCTACTTAGAGAAGGGTCACTTCAATTTACTTTAACCTTTCAAGATCACACCAAATTCAGAATGTATGAAAATAATTCTATTACTAAAAAAATAGCTTTCTTCTATTAATTAAAAGTAAGATAATAAGTACCACAATTTAACAATCCACAAACATCACACTTGCACACTCAATGATATTGTAGAGTATGACGCTCTACAACCATACAAAAAGCATCCTTAATTCAAGGCACAATTCAACTAGATCTTTCTTACACTTACAAGACTGAGATCTAATTGATACAAGAGTCACAATGGCCAAAACATATAATTGACCATAGAGATGTATTCAACACTCATGAAATCTCTCTCCCAACTCTCATGCATACACTCTTCATACCATAAAACATGAAAAAAAAATCAATGTTTATAAATTATAAGATAAGAGCCCCAAAAAATCTTCCTGATGTCTAACTTGGAGATTCTCAACCATTTTTATTCTTTTTCACGTCTTTTCCAGTTATTTTCCAACTTGGAACTACTAACTTAGAATTTTCCTTAGTCATACGGGATGTCTACGGGTTTGGCAAGATGTCTTCTTATCAAATCTAGTTCTTAGAAAAAACATCTCTTGTCAATATAAGACATCTTCTTTGGGTATGAGATGTCTCCTTCTATAGCAAGATTTCTTTCCACAAACGTCTCCTACCTAAGATAGATGTCTTTCCGCAAACATCTCCTATTCTCTTGGGACATCTCTTGTTACATCCTAGCTCTTGCTCAAGACATCTTCCTAGCTTTCTAAACTTGCAATCGACCACATGTAGAGATGAAAAAGAGGTATGGAGGAGGCATCCCTACACTAGCTCTCCTGCCCTTCAAAAATTGAACTTAGGTAAATAAAGAAGTAGAAGTAGAAGTGATCCTCCACTCAATAAGTTTGGTCTCATGAATCCATACAACATCATTAGCAGTTTGATCCATCTAATGGATCAAGTACTTATGCTTGTTCATTCCACAAGTACTAGAAGCTTCTCTTCTCTTGAGTACGATTTCCTTTCTCTCCTATGAAGCTTGGAGTCATTAATAGCCCCCTTCAACTCATTAATGCTACCTTGCATGGTTTCATCATGTATTGGTCCATGTCAAATTACAAGATCTACAACATTAAGAATAAAATACCTACCCATATTGTTTGATAAGTCAATTTCAAAAGCATTATCAGTGATTTTGTCCTTAATCTTGATAGAATCCATCTTCTTAGCTTTCAACTTTCAGAAGTCGACATCTCTCAATCTCTTATTCTTCAAGTGCATCCAAATAAGATTATCAATAGTAAATTTTAGCTTCCTCTTGCTCTCATTCATCTTAAATACTCTCTCTACAACCTTCTTCTCACGATTTGCCTCCACTTGAGCATGAAGATCCTTTATCTCTTACACAAAATCAACACTCAATTGATCTTCTCCATCAAAGCTCCTAACATTATCCACCATTTTAAGATAAAATCCATAGTTAAACTCAAATGGGATTTTCCAAATAGTAATATGAAAATTATTATTATATGAAAATTTAGCATGACATAAATTTTTTTTTCCATCTATTAGGTTGTTTAGGACACAAACATCTCAAAATATTCACCAAAGATTTATTGATCACTTCAGTTTGATTATCAGATTGTGGATGATATGTACTAGAAACATTTAGTTTTATTCATAAAATTTTGTAAAGGGATCTTTAAAAATGACGAGTAAACTTAGAGTCTCTATCACTAATAATATTCAAAGGAATCCCATGCATCTTCACAATATTCTGAAAAAATAAATTTGTGACATGAGATGCATCACTCACCTTTTTGCACAAAATGAAGTGTGCCATCTTGGAGAAATTTTCCACCACAACAAAGATATCATTGTTTCCATTTTTAATCTTTACAATTCCACTTACAAAGTCCATTGACATACTTTGGCATAGACCCTTGGGACTTGACAAAGACATGTAATGTCCATCCACTTCTTTACCTTCTTTGAATTTTTGACATGTCAATCATTCCTTCATAAATTTGGAGAATTCAAAGATCATCTTAGGCCAAAAATAGTGCCTACCCCAAGTTCTAATAGCTTATCTCTTCCCATGTAATCTTCCATTCCACCACAATGCTTTTTAGTCAAAATCTATTTTCTAAAATCAAAATTGGGAACACATACCTTTCCATCCTTGAATAATAATTCGTCTTGAATATGATAGTCCCTCCATTGGTCTATCCTAATCAACAATGGTTCCTTAAGGCTTATACAAACCTATTGAAAATCTAAATCATGGTCATACAAATTAGCAAAAGTAATTATACCTTTAACATGAGGGACGTTGAAATTCATCACATGCATCCTACATACAACGTTAGCCACCATATTAGATTTTCCTTTTTTGTGCTTGAGCACAAAATCAAACTCCTAAAATTATGCCACCCACTTCATGTGTCATCCAATTCATGTGTTTAGCGTTCAAATTATTTTGGAAATTGAGAAATGGAAGTGCTTTATGATTAGTCATCAAAGTGAACTCCTTGGATAATAAGGAATGTGTTAAATGCTTGATTGCTTGAAGAGTAGCATACAATTCCTTTTCATACATGATATATTTATGCCTTTACTCATTCAACTTTTCAGAAAAGAAAGAAATAGGTCTACCTTCTCGTGAAAGTACCCATCCAATGGTAAGTTCACTTGCATCCAGCTGCACTTGAAAAGATTATGGAAATCTAGTATGGCAAGCATTAGTTCACTAGTTATTTTTGCCTTCAACAAGTTAAAGCTCCTTTGGATATCATCATCCTACCTAAAATTTTGATTCTTCTTCATACAAGAAAACATAGGTTAAGAAATACCATTGAAATTTTTTATGAACCTTCTATAAAAACATGCTAATCTAAGAAATGTTCTTACCTCCCCAACATTTTTAGGAGTTCGTTAATCTATAATAGTCCTTACCTTAGTATCTTCCCTCACAATTTGATTTTTAGAAATCACATCCCAAATATGTGATCTCCCTATTGAATAAGTCACTCTTCTTCACATTGATCACCAATTATGCCTTCTCCAACCTAAAACACACTATCCTCAAGTGATCCAAATGCTTCTCCTTATTATAGTTGTACACCAAAATATCATCAAAGAAGACAATACAATACTTACCAGTCAATTTCTTAAGTACATCATGCATCAACCTCATGAATGTAGTAGGTGCATTTGTGATCCTAAATGGCATCATTGATCACTCAAAAAATTCATTTAGTATTTTGAAAGCCATCTTTCACTCATCACCAGGCCTGATTTGAATTTGATGGTATTTAATCTTGAAATTAATTTTGCTAAAACTTCTACATTGGTAAGGACATGGAGGATATAATCCATCATTAGAATAGGAAACTTGTACCTTATTTTTATCCTATTCATAGCCCTCAAATTAATGTAAATCCTTTATTCATCACTATCCTTCTTTGGCACAAGCACTATTGGAACTACACAAGGTGAATTGGATTTCCTTACAAAGCCATTTGCAAGTAACTTCTCTACTTGTTGTTGCAATTTAGCCCATTCTGGTGTGCTTTCTCATTTATAATGGTAGTACTAGGGATAAAATCAATTGGTGCTAAACATTCCTCATTGGTGGTAATTCATTTAATTAAGCTTTGAACACTGATAGAGATACCACCAATTTTGGACCAATGGGATTTATCATACAAATTATAGTGTGATTTGGTCATAAGATTCAAAGATGATGTTGAGTGGATTTCCAAGAACACTCATATGTATTGTTACATTCAATAAAGATGAAAGAGTTTATAATACATATAATAAAAATGGAAACTCGTGTTTCCATGGTGAGGAAGATGAGAAAATATTTATAATTTTTATGTAATTTGATTATAAGAACAAAAAAAATATAAACACACACACACACACACACATCACAATCCCTCTTGAGGACAAGTGTAATGCTTGTTTTGAAATCCATCCTAGGAAAATATGTAACATCACATAGAAAATGTAATAAAAATGGTTCTTAGTCACAACCTTAATGGCCCAATACCATGTTGTATAGTTATGAACTTCTTTGATAAATATGAATCATCATAGCTTGATGAAATAAAAATTAGATAAATATTTATATTATTTTAATGTTTAAAGCATTAATGATGAAATAAGAAAAACCATGAGCTTTATTCACTATGCAAACACTAGAATCTACATCAACCAAATAGTTCCAAGCTACATAAGCAAGGTAGCACTCTAATAGAGTCTAGCCACAATTGTCAAAGTCAGGACTTAAAAGACATATACAAACAAGGAAAGGAATCAATTTACCCAAGGGAGGAAGATATGTTCATAAAAATCAAATGTCAAAAGCCAAATGAAAATGAAAGTTATGCATAAGATATATATGAGAGTTTATCCTAGGTATTTATACTTTTTGTATGAAAACTAAGGAGGTTCATCAATGCCTAGGTGATGAGTGGCAAGGTCCCCCTACACTCAACCATACGAATATGAACGTTACATGCGCGATCCGGTCGAACTCCACAGAATAAGTGCCTACATGCCTTATGGAACGCCTAAGGTTAATCAGTTGTTGTCCTCCCAAGCTTACTTGTATTTGTTACGGTTGTATGGTTAAGTACGCTTGAGGCATGTGATTTTTATATCTTTTACGTTTTATCGCCTAAGCTAAGAGGGAAAAGGTGAAGAGACTAAGTAACTAACTTTAAGTAACTAATCCTTAATTAACCTAGTATTAGTATCTGTTCCCACTTGCCATTTCACACCTTGAACCAATGCAACGCTACTGGGTTACCAAACGCTATTCGTTATTGGGATTACCAAGCGTAACGCACGTGCTCGAAGTGGTCATACTGAATGCACTTAACTATGAGAGAAGGGTTGAGAGAGAATTAATTAACTAATAAAGCATTTAAATGATGAACAATAAATAACAATAATTAAAGTCCTATTTAGCTTAGTCCATGCACTACAAGGTTTATCCAACAGTTTGTCTTTATTTCCATACACAAACTTGTGCTCAGGTACAATATTTACTCGAATAAAGATCCATTCAATTTGGAGCTCCTACTGTGGGCACATGGAAATTATTCTAACTCTGGAAGGAAAAAACTACAAGAGTTTGGCTAAGGTCTAGATGTAGATAGAGAAACAAGGGAGAGCTGCCTCTTATTTATAAAATTGGTAGCACGTTGCGATATCACGTACGCAATATCGTGGCCCATGTGATATCATGTCCCATCATACCCCCATGACTGAATAAAAAATCGTCCTCGAGTTCCTTACAAAATATTGGGAAGGTATGGGATTATTGACTTTAATGGGACTAATGGTGAATGTGAACGGATCATCATTATAGAATAAGATAAAACTGGTGTTCACGACAACAAGAGTGAACACTTTATACATTTCACATGAGGCCTTATTTGGCAGCTGAGAGAGAAAAGAGAGAAGAGAGAAGAAGTCTGTTGATACCAACACTAATATTTCACCTTTCGTTATTTATCCATAAGCACGCCATCGATCCTGCTCCTTGCGTAGCTGCTTCAGCACTGATCCATTCCAAGTGTTCCCTCCAGATCCAATCTGTTGTTGCATGATTACCATCTACACACACAACACGGTCTTATATTAGCAAGGGTAAATGAATCATAATGCAATTGATACCTTGCTTCAGTGTAAGGTCCATTGGCTGAGTTGTGACATGGCTAATACGGATCTGGAGATATACTAATGATGACTATTGAAGGTGTAGGGGTTAGGAGGGAATCAAAAAATTGAAAAAATTGGACCAAGACCCCCATGACTGAGAGCGAACCTTCAATAGTGAAAGAATGGAGGAAAAGAAAAGAAAAGGAACAAGGAAGATGGAGAAAAACAGACAACTATAACGTTGATGAAATGGATGTCAAGATGGAAATGAAAAAAATAGAATTAATTGTAAAAATGTTAAGGAAAAGAATTTAACTGGTGTACCAAATAGGAATGTCAGTGGGCCCTCCCCAAAGCAGGGTCATACCCTTAATGCCCTGACAAACCCACATTCAAAGAGTCTGTAGGCTCTGGGAATGTCATTTGAAACAAGAGTTAAAGTCTTAATCACAAGAATTTACCAAAAAGAAAAAAATGCATCAACCAAAATATACACTAATGATACAACCGATAATGAGGTGAAAAATGGAGAAAGAAGGATGGAAAGAAGAGAATGGAATGGAATCTCAAGAACAAGGTGATGTACAACCCCTTGTGTATTTAATGATTAATGTGACTTGGTAGATCTCATTCCAAATCCAACCTCAAAAAAAACCACATTCAGTGACTTCACATTAACACATTCGGCCCATCCATCCACTTGAGTAACAAGAATGCCTTCACCTAAGAGCCACCACCATTCCGACGAAACGAAGAAGAAGAGAACAGAAAGCGAGAAGGGCCTTAGTTAGAGGGAAGATGTTATTTTTGTTCCATAACCACTGCTTGTAGCCCAAATGATTATTTTGTCTAAGGGATGTGCTTTGAATTCTCACCATTTTTTAAATGTTTTTGCATGAGAACCACACCATGTAAAGACTTATTATTTTTATTTGCTTAGCTTCTTGATAATTGGGTAACGTCAAAACAGTAAGAAAACTCATGAAGAAAACATCCAAGCACCCAAGAGAATGGCCAACATGAATGCATCAAGTTCCCTTGAAGCCACACCCTTTTCTATCCTTGAGTCCTTCCTTAGTTTGAGAAATGCCCAGTCACCGATTCATTGATAGTTCTTATTATTTTGAAGAAAGGGGACTGTATAGTTCCAAGCCAAGAGAGAGACCATAGAAGTTTATGGATGCATGGATGATATGGACTCATTTCCTGCTATATCAAAAGAACCATACCTTAGTATCAACATCATAACTTAAAGGTAAAAACCAAACATTAACAACCAATAGGAAAATAGTTCATACCATCATGAAGAGTACTGATTGGGTGACAAAATTACAAGATGGATAACACACACACACACACACACAAGAAATGAAAAATTATAACGATGTTGTAAAACAAAAACAAGAAAAGTTAAAAGAAATTTGTAAAACAGAAATGTGTAAAACAAAAATGTGTAAAACAAAAACTTAAAAGAAAATGAGGGCCTCAAATGCTTAGCATAGGTGGCCATCTCCCCCATGACTGAATTGAAAGGGAGAGATCAGAAATAATGAGCATTTGTTTGAATTTCTTACGAGTGTCCAACTTCTCCCAATTGATGTTTTTAGATTAAGGGGTGGAAGTTGGTGATGCTCATATTCTAATGTATCTATGCTTCCATTGTGGTTGCAAGTTGTTCCCCCAGTTAGTTCCATGAATATTGGTGGGCTGCTCTCTTGATTAGCTATCAACCATGGGGTGTTTTCTTGTGGTGTGGTTGCTACATATAGGCACCTTTATATCTGAGTTCCTTGGGCACACCAGTTGCATACAGGAGATGAGCATTCTTGTATGTCATCACCCTCAGAGTCATTGTATGTGATGCATGGAACTTTCTTCCTCTCAATCTTTCCATAAATATTTTCCTTAGATATTTCCAAGGAAAGATCGCAGATCCCTAGGCATGCATTGATGGTGTTGAGCCATGCCCTTCCCATTATAATTGGGAAGTCCCCTTTATTATTGTTGACTTCTATCACTAGGAAGTCAGCTAGGTATGACCAACCACATACAATGGTAATAATGTCCTCCAAAAGTCTCAAAGGAATAGTGATGGACTGGTCAGCCAGCTCTAATTGGATATTGCTCTTCTTAAGTGGGGGCAAGTTCCAGGCTTGATACATTTCTTGTGAGATTAAGTTAACTCCAGAACCTAAGTCAAGAAGAGCCTTACGTGGTTTGTTCCTAGCGACTTGGAGGTAGATTAAGGTACTTCTAAGATTAGAGAGTTTCTTGGAAAGGTGGCCTACCTTTATCCAGTTAGTAATGGTATGTGTTAACATAACTGTATGCGTTGAGCTCTGTTGTTGGTTTGAAGGGAGGTCCGAAGCCTTTCTTGATGGAGGAGTGGTTATAGACTCAACCACTTGCAATTGTGAGAGTTTGTTTGGGCTTTTGGTTTTGAAGAAAGATCTTCTCTTTGTACGGTTATTAGAACTAGCAGCAGGTCAAAGGTTTACAGCTCTCGTAGCATTACGTTGCTGTGGTTGAGTGGGGAGTTCCCCTTGCAACATTGGAGTGGGTGGTTGTGGAACTATCGATGTAAGAGATGTGGATGGATTCAGAGGATGGTATGCATGTGGAGTGTCTCTCATAGGAGAAGGAGTCTTAAAATACTCCCAAACTTAGTAGTAACGTTGTGGGGTTACGTGACCCATAGAGTTACTTGGAGAAACCAATTGTTGCACGTAATAGCCATAAGGATCTGGTTGCCGGTAAGGGTACTGTTGCCTAGGTGGTGGCATCCCCCATGATTGTGGGTATTTCCATTGCTGGTGTTGCCCAATAGTTTGTGGTGGAGTTCCACTTGGATAATATGCTAACGGTTGGTGGAATTGTCTTGGGTTACCTTGGGGATAAGGTAACCTTCGGGGTGCCTGCTGTTTGTTAAGTCTTGGGTTGAGTGCCTACACCCTAGACTCTTGCAGATGTGAGATTATTGGGCAACATTCCTTAGGATGGTCATATTGGCAGATCTCACATCCATCATCATTGTTTGTATCCAAATCCATAACCTCATCGGCGATAGTCATTTTTCCCTTACCATTGTTACGTGCATGGCCTGAATCTCTCCACTTTTTCTTATCATGGTCACTACTTCGCTCCTTAGACTCCTCTACGATTTCTAAAATAGTTTTGAATCTACTATCTAAGAAGTCCCACATTTGATCTACCTTAGTTAACACTTCGGTTGTTAACTTTTGAAGCAGCAAGGTTTTTTCTATTCACCAACTCCTCGAGTGGTGACTCATCCTCTTCCTTACAGAATCTTACTCCCTTCTTTCGAAGGGAAGGATCGTGGTTATACTCTTCCACGCTTTCTCTTTTCCATAGCTCCCCTTCTTCCTAGCTACTTACTTCAATAGCCTATGAACTTCATGGGACCTAAGTTCAGATAATCTCCCTTCGGCATATGTCCCAAGGGTTCTCTTGGTTTCATGTCTTAGCCCATCTACAAGGTGGCGTAGTTGATCCCGTTGTGCATAACCATGGCCTAGGCAACGATGTAGCAATGCATAGTATTAGCCCATGGTAGCATCCAAGGGTTTGTGATTACCATGCTTCCATCCTTGGATTTGCTTACGCAAGTTGGACACTCTAGAGTACGTTTGGTATTTATTGTTAAACAGTTCTAGCATTGTACTCCATCGTCTAATGGATTCCAGTTCTAAGGACTAGTACCAACTCTCTACTTCTTTTATGAGTGTCCTAAGGAACAAATTTAACTTCTGCCACTCATTTTCAATGTTTTGCAAGGTGCAGGCATTGTGGAATGCTTGTAAGTGATTCTGTGGATCAGCATTGTATCCTCCCTTGAATTGTGGAATATTATTCATGTCTAGTCTCTTGATCTGACTATCTTTCTAGTGCCTTGTAGGTATTCCCACAGCCTTCGTAATGTCTAACATACTTCAGGTTGCTAGTAGGGATTCATCATGGTCATCTCTCTCATGACATCTATGATGCCTACGTGGTTCCCTACTTTCCCTTCTATGCCTTGATTCTCTAGAATGCCCTCATCCTCTCCCTTGACTCTCTCGTCGAGGTCTCTCATCTTGCTTATCCTTACCCTTATCCTCACGGTTGTGCTCTTTGTGACTACATCTATATGTGGAAGGAGAGGGTGAATGATGCGATGAAGGAGAAGAAGAAGGGGAACCATCGCCATGACGATGTTTCTTACCTTCTCTTCAGTGGTTACGGCCCCGATCGTGATGACGATCCAAATGCCCATCCTTGTCTTGTGCTTATGTTCCCTAATTGAACACTTCATGTTCATGGGGATCAGAACCAGGGATGTGTATCGTGAAGTATAGGCTCTGATACCCCACCTCCTCACTATCATTAAGAGGGGGAACATCATTTGATGGAGAACCTATTATAATTGGTTCACCATCTCCAATTTTGCTTAGGATGTGTGGGACCCCTTTTTCCTTCAACAATGTATGGTGGCTCTCCTAGTACAAGTTCCTTAAACATTATGCTTCTATGGGTTGGTAGTCCCTTATGTTGTAATCGCACGCAATGTATTCAACGTATAGCTCTATCATGCCTATCTGTGCAAGAGCATGAAGGAGCATGTTAGGGACAACTTTGTCTGGAGGTAACACTACGTTACCTTGCAAATCTCATCAACGTAGTTGTTCACCCTGATGGAGGATAAAAGTAAAATTGGGTATATACTCATCAGGATGGGTATATACCACTCGATACTATTGAGGAACTGACAGTTCGCAGTTATGTTTGTTAGACCACCGAATGTCTCTTGTGTGATCCCTAGGTGGTGAAGTGCTTTTATGAGAAGATGACATTGTTATCTTGTCAATGTGCTATTGACCGTTGTTTAAATTTTCTTTTGATTAACCCTAAGGGTTCGTTTAAGCTTCCCAATGATGTGGATTATTTCTTATGTTCTACTTAGCGCACAAACACTTAGTCCCTGGTAACAACGCCAATGATGAGTAGTGAGGTACCCCTACACTCAACCATAAGAATACGAGCATTACACACATGATCCGGTCAAACTCCACAGACTAAGTGCCTACATGCCTTATGGAACACCTAAGTTTAATCAATCATCATTCTCCCAAGCTTACTTGTATTTGTCAAAATTGTATGGTTAAGTAAGCTTGAGGCATGTGATTTTTATATCTTTTACGTTTTATTGCCTAAGCTAAGAGGGAAAGGGTGAAGTGGCTAAGTAACTAACTTTAACTAAATAATCCTTAATTAACCTAGCATTAGTATCCATTTCCACTTGCCATTTCACACCCTGAACCAATGTAATGCTACTGGGTTACCAAACGTTATTCGTTACTAGGATTACCAAGCGTAACGCACGTGCTTGAAGCGGTCGTACTGAATGCACTTAACTATGAGAGAAGGGTTGAGAGAGAATTAATTAACTAATAAAGCATTTAAATGATGAACAATTAATAACAATAATTAAAGTCCTATTTAGCTTAGTCCATGCACTGTAAGGTTTATCCAATAGTTCGTCTTTATTTCTGTACATAAACTTGTGCTCAGGTACAATATTTGCTCGAATAAAGATCCGTTCACTTTGGAGCTCCTACTCTGGTCACATGGAAATTATTCTAACTCTGGAAGGGAAAAACTGCAAGAGTTTGGCTAAGGTCTAGATGTAGATGGAGAAACAAGGGAGAGTCACCTCTTATTTATAGAATTGGCGACACGCTGTGATATCGCTTACAATACATCGCGTACGCAATATCGCGGCCCATGCGATATTGCATCCCATCACTAGGCATCAACAGAGGTCTATCAATACAAACTTAGCTAACTAGAAGATACTTTTAGCACTTTGAATTAAACTTGGACAAGTAGGAAGGTGTATTGATACCCCTACACTGATGCAAGATAGTTAGCATACCCTCCTCCAAATCAAACTTTGTATAATGGATCCTAGTTGAAAGCCAAAGCCTAGGGAGTATGTCAAAGGGATCGTACGAGATTTGAATCAAGCCAAAATCAACTTAAGGAGCTTAGAATCATGCACATAATCTTAAAGTATGACATAGGAGGCTAGGATACATCTTAGGAGATCAAGAGCCTTGACCAAACATGCTATGTTACAAAAATAGGGCACATGAAATACTTTCCAAATCTAGGATTTACAATAGACATAAAAAATGTTATTGGATGTCTCATAATTTCCCCATGACTAAGTAAAGCTAGTTCCATCACTTTAAAATCCAAGACATAAAAAAAATAGACATATGGAAAGATCAATGTGTAGAAATAAATAAGTATAATACATACCATGACTATATTACGAAGCAAGCCACCTCACCAAGAAGTGTCATGGGATGGTGATTAAGAATAAAATCCCCCTAACATGCTTGCATGAAATAGGAAGAAGTCAAAAGGATAGGAATTAACTTCACATCATTTGCATCTATGTCTCCTTTCATGTCATCCATCTACAAACCATCTCTTGCCAACTCCTATGGCACTCATTTAAAAGATCTTAAAAGTGCACATAATCAATCTAAAAGATAAAGAGCATGACTTCAACCTCTAGATATCTCTCTCGAGGGAGGTATCTCATGTATAGATGTTAGATTTACTAATTAATGTTGTTCCTTCTCTTCTTTCCACGTGCCTTGCCACCCTGGCTTTACACGTGCCTTCACACCTGCTTAACACCTGCCCTGCATTGATTACAGACTGCGCAGACCCTGTCATTCATACGGCGCAAATCTCCTCTCTTATCGAGGAAAGCACGCCTGAATGGTACGATAACATCAAAACTTATCTTTTGCAAGGTGAGCTGCCATCTACATTAACACGCGCACAGAAAGACGCAATCCGTAAGCGAGCTAGGCAATACGTCATCATCGGAGACAACACTCTTTGTAGACGCTCCTTTGATGGCGTGTTGCTTACCTGCGTTGACAAAGACCAGGCGCAGCACATAGTCGGCGACGTTCACGAGGGACTGTGTGGCGGCCACGTAGCACCAAGGGCTATGGTCCTGAAAATCCGACGCTTAGGATACTACTGGCCACACATGGAACGAGACTGCCTGACAAAGGTCAAAACCTATGACACGTGTCAACGGCACGCAAACCTCATCCACGTGTCACCCACAGAATTGCATACGACACAGATAACATGGCCATTTCAGCGATGGGGACTGGACATCATAGGACCCATCACGCCAAAATCTTCTGCAGGGCATAGCTTCATTATTACCGCTACTGAGTACTTTACGAAGTGGGTAGAAGCTGTCCCCCTGCGGAAAATCACATCCCAACAGGTTTGCCATTTTATCTTGGACAACATCGTAACCCGATTTGGCCTCCCGATGACTATTGTGACCGACAATGGGCCACAGTTTAGTAGCGTGGATACCAAATCCTTCTGTGACAACCTAGGCATTAGGCAGTCTTTTTCCTCTCCTTATTACCCGCAGGCAAATGGTCAAGCTGAAGCATCAAACAAAATAGTCATCAATTTGCTCAAGAAAATGCTCGACGACAACAAAAGGCGGTGGCACGAACAGATCCTCTATGTGCTATGGGCATATCGTACTACGTGTAGGACAGCTACGGGTAGTACGCCCTATGGCCTGGTTTACGGATCTGAAGCAGTGCTACCTCTTGAATTGCAAATTCCTTCTCTGAGAATGGTCCTCTCCACCATTATAAATGAGGCTCAACACACCGAGGCTCGGATAATGGATTTGGATTCAGTAGAAGAGAAGCGGATACAGGCTCTTGCTGCGATTGAGAAATATCAGGACAAACAGCGCCAGAAACATCGCCACAACCTTCAACAGCGCCCGATCAAGAAAGGAGATCTTGTTCTCAAGGCTGTGCGTGAACCAGTAGGCAAGTTCTCTGCAAACTGGGAAGGCCCTTTCTTGGTGGTCGACGCATATGGCAACGGAGCATTCAGATTAGCAGACGTCAACGGCAACGAATTAGCAAACCCTGTAAATCACGTATACTTGAAGCGGTATTTCATCTAGCAGCCTCTATGGTGTCGACAGCAGGTATGATAGTACCCGTCCGCTACGACGTAAAACTGGCACTGATCGTCCGCTACGACATAAAACTGGCAGTGATCGTCCGCTACGACGTAAAACTGGCATGCCTTGCACGCGTCCGCCATGACGCTAAACTGGTAAATGGTAACCGTCCGCTACGACGTAAAATTGGCACTGTTGTACAGGTCTGCCAAGACGAAAAACTGGCATCTCTTGCACGCGTCCGCCACGACGCTAAACTGGCACAGGTAAATAGCCGTCTGCTGAGACGTAAAACTAGCATAGCTCTGTCCCTGGGTCATGACGCGAAACTGACATCCACAGCACGGTCTGCTGAGACTATAAACCAGCCTTACCACCGTCCGCTACGACGTAAAACTAGCGCTTCTCGGTCTGCCCGGGCTTTAAATTGGGACCATGGTCTACTGAGACTTAAAACCAGTAACGGCAGTCTTCCAAGACTTAAAACTGGGATGTACAGATCGCCACCATGTTCAAGCGAGCGTGATCATTCTTGTGCAGCTGCGCAGCAGACGGGGTGGGATACTGAAAAAGTCCCAGTGTCGCCACCTCACCGGCATCCTACTGATTCCTCGGATAAGCAAAGAGGCATCTTACTGATCCCTCGGAGATTCCGCCACTGCACCCGCCGCAGTGGTGGTACCTCTAGGAGTTTAGCCTTGCCAGTCGGAGCCCCAACGAAATCCTCGACGGTTACGGCCCCAGGAATCTCCGCCAATCATCGCTATCAGACGCTGGCTTCTCAAATTCATCTGGCCGGTTCCTGGTGTAGCCAGTTAGCTGCACTGTGTCTGATGCCTTTTTGGCGAAGATACGTAGCGCCGAATCATCAAGATTGGCAGCTCCGCCCGCGTGTCCCGGCTCCTTCTTTACAGCTCATTTATTTAACATCAGACAGCGTTGGTTTCAAGAATCTTGCCTTCGGTGCATGAGCAATGGTGTCCTTTGTTTTCTTTCGTAGTTGCAGGTTACTTGCCTTGGAGGATGTTTTCCAAAGGTGCGTTCCATCTGAGCGGTGAGGTACAACAGCGTGTCGAAATGGCTGCTCAGGTTTGCCCGACCACTTAGCTCTGCACGTCTACACCTCGCACAATCTTACCCTTAACTCTTGTTTTCCTCCATCCCCACCACCCACTTCCCATACGCAGAACTTACATACGCCAGTATTCATTTTTCCACATTCACGCTAGCAGAGACATCACAGAAAGTGATGCGCAACGCTTCTTTTGCATGCATTCCTGCTATAACCGGTAACAGAGAAACCTCAGGCTGACGCGCTACGCTCGTCTGAAATCATTCTTGTTGACCGCGTATTTCATACCCCTGCCATCCATAATGCATTTTGCATTTTCTCCGAACCTATTTCCAGCTATATCCCTCTATCCCCCATACTCGCCAGTCTTGCTCTTCCATGTTGACAGGGCAATACTTGAGTAGCCATGGATGAATGCTGTTCTTGCTTTGCCAATTCGGTGTTTCGCATTCTTTGTCGACGTCTTTCGGGTAAGCCCTCCAACCGTCAACAAAGAGGGGCCATTGAAACACCGTGAAAAATTACGGGTCGGCCTCAGGCACAGATTCGCAATTCAAGCGAGAGCGCGCTCCAGCTTGGTTCTAGGACAAGTTTACGCTCTATTACGCATGACAGCGTAATGAGTGTGATAAGCTCCAAAATAGTCAAAGGATGAATCTAGAGAAGCGCAACAGTTTGACACTTTTCCTCGTGGCGCATGAATAACTTGTTTTTACGCTCGTTATGCGGCGGTGCGTACCATTGCGTATGTTATCATTCAAGTTGCACATTGTTTTACGCTTCATTACGCACAGCTGCGTAGTGAGCGTAAGGCATACACTGTTTACGCTTCATTACGCGCAGCTGCGTAGTGAGCGTAACTTATACATTGCTTACGCTTCATCACGCGCAACTGTGTAGTGAGCGTAAAGTTGTACATTGTTTACGCTTTGACACGCGCAACTGCGTAGTGAGCGTAAAGCAACTCTGAGCTTATTGTTTTTACACCAGATTACGCTCATACACGCAACGCAATGCGAATGAGTGTAATACAGTTTGAAAGCAATTAAAGCACGCTCGGCATGTGCCTACTCTTCACACGCACAACACGCAAACAAGCGTGTTGTGCATAGTCACAGTCTGACTTAAAAGATCATGCCAGCAGGGCCCGTAATATCCGGGACCCACATCATCAGGGTTGCACCTTTTCCACGAAGCATCGCGGCCTATAAATACCCCAGTTGACAAAGATACAGAGGTTGGCAAATCAGAGAAGCAAAAAGCATATTTCTGAGCACCAGAGCACTTAGCACTTTGGAGCAGAGATACAGAGAACAGCGCTTTGGCAATCGTGGACATCATCACCTTACAGCCGAAGCAGAGTACAGTTCAATTTGAGCACCGGTGACAGGAGCAATCTTTCTGCTGGAAGGACTCTATCAATCAGAAACAGTTGATCGGTAGATGTCAAAGCTTGGCCTGCCTTGCATCTCATCTTTAGCCCACGAGGTAGATCGGACTTCTGTTTAGACCGTTTTGCTTATTGTTCTGTGCTTTTTTTACATCCTGTAATCGGGGATTCCCCAGTGTAATTTCTCATACGAAATATACATTCGTAAGTCAAAGTGCAGATCTTGAAGCTTCGAGCTTCTCTTGTGTCAACCTCCTTTTATCGTGTTTAGCATTATCGCCGTTGCAATCCAACTACATCGTTTTCCCCTCGTTTTACCACTCTTCGAAACAGAT
>MNCI01002529.1:52019-103977 GCA_015680685.1 Gnetum montanum | reverse complement strand
AAACTGACATCCACAGCACGGTCTGCTGAGACTATAAACCAGCCTTACCACCGTCCACTACGATGTAAAACTAGCGCTTCTCGGTCTGCCCAGACTTTAAACTGGGACCATGGTCTACTGAGACTTAAAACCAGTAACGGCAGTCTTCCAAGACTTAAAACTGGGATGTACAGATCACCACCATGTTCAAGAGAGCGTGATCATTCTTGTGCAGCTGCGCAACAGATGGGGTGGGATACTGAAAAAGTCCCAGTGTCGCCACCCCACCGGCATCCTACTGATTCCTCGGATAAGCAAAGAGGCATCTTACTGATCCCTCGGAGATGCCACCACTGCACCCGCCGCAGTGGTGGTACCTCTGGGAGTTTAGCCTCGTCAGTCGGAACCCCGACGAAATCCTCGACGGTTACAGCCCTGAGAATCTCCGCCAATCATCGCTATCGGACGCCGGCTTCTCAAATTCATCTGGCCGGTTCCTGGTGTAGCCAGTTAGCTGCACTGTGTCTGATGCCTTTTGGCGAAGATACGCAGCGCCGAATCATCAGGATTGGCAGCTCTGCCCGCGTGTCCCGGCTCCTTCTTTACAGCTCATTTATCTAACATCAGACAGCGTTGGTTTCAAGAATCTCGCCTTCAGTGCATGAGCAATGGTGTCCTTTGTTTTCTTTCATGGTTGCAGGTTACTTGCCTTGGAGGATGTTGTCCAAAGGTGCATTCCATCTGAGCGGTGAGGTACAACAACGTGTCGAAATGGCTGCTCAGGTTTGCCCGACCACTTAGCTCTGCACGTCTACACCTCGCACAATCTTACCCTTAACTCTTATTTTCCTCCATCCCCACCATCCAGTTCCCATACGCAGAACTTACATACGCCAGTATTCATTTTTCCACATTCACGCTAGCAGAGACATCGCAGAAAGTGATGCGCAACGCTCCTTTTGCACGCATTCCTGCTATAACCGGTAACAGAGAAACCTCAGGCTGACGCGCTACGCTCGTCTGAAATCATTCTTGTTGACCGCGTATTTCATACCCTTGCCATCCATAACGCATTTTGCATTTTCTCCGAACCTGTTTCCAGCTATATCCCTCTATCCCCCATACTCGCCAGTCTTGCTCTTCCATGTTGACAGGGCAATACTTGAGTAGCCATGGATGAACGCTGTTCTTGCTTTGCCAATTTGGTGTTTCGCATTCTTTGACGACGTCTTTCGGGTAAGCCCTCCAACCGTCAACAAAGAGGGGCCATTGAAACACCGTGAAAAATTACGGGTCGGCCTCAGGCACAGATTCGCAATTCAAGCGAGAGCGCGCTCCAGCTTGGTTCCAAGACAAGTTTACGCTCTATTACGCATGATAGCGTAATGAGTGTGATAAGCTCCAAAATAGTCAAAGGATGAATCTAGAGAAGCGCAGCAGTTTGACGCTTTTCCTCGCAGCGCATGAATAACTTGTTTTTACGCTCGTTACGCGGCGGTGTGTACCATTGGGGATGTTATCATTCAAGTTGCACATTGTTTTACGCTTCATTACGCACAGCTGCGTAGTGAGCGTAAGGCATACATTGTTTACGCTTCATTACGTGCAGCTGCATAGTGAGCGTAACTTATACATTGCTTACGCTTCATCACGCGCAACTGCGTAGTGAGCGTAAAGTTGTACATTGTTTACGCTTTGACACGCACAACTGCGTAGTAAGCGTAAAGCAACTCTGAGCTTATTTTTTTTACACCAGATTACGCTCATACACGCAACGCAACGCGAATGAGTGTAATACAGTCTGAAAGCAATGAAAGCACACTCGGCAAGTGCCTGCTCTTAACACGCACAACATGCAAACAAGCGTGGTGTGCATAGTCACAGTCTGACTTAAAAGATCATGCCAGCAGGGCCCGCAATATCCGGGACCCACATCATCAGGGTTGCGCCTTTTCCACGAAGCATCGCGGCCTATAAATACCCCAGTTGACAAAGATACAGAGGTTGGCAAATCAGAGAAGCAAAAAGCATATTTCTGAGCACTAGAGCACTTAGCACTTTGGAGCAGAGATACAGAGAACAACACTTTGGCAATCATGGACATCATCACCTTACAGCCGAAGCAGAGTACAGTTCGATTTGAGCACCGGTGACAGGAGCAATCTTTCTGCTGGAAGGACTCTATCAATCAGAAACAGTTGATCGGTAGACGTCAAAGCTTGGCCTGCCTTGCATCTCAGCTTTAGCCCACAAGGTAGATCGGACTTCTGTTTAGACCGTTTTGCTTGTTGTTCTGTGCTTGTTTCACATCCTATAATCGGGGATTCCCCAGTGTAATTTCTCATACGAAATATACATTCGTAAGTCAAAGCGCAGATCTTGAAGCTTCGAGCTTCTCTTGTGTCAACCTCCTTTTATCGTGTTTAGCATTATCGCCGTTGCAATCCAACTACATCGTTTTCCCCTCGTTTTACCACTCTTCGAAACAGATTGCTTTCTCTCCACGTAATTTTCATCGTTTTTACCGACCCGTAAGTCCCTGTCTGATTGACAAGACCATTTAGGGCGCCGCGGATTCGTTTTTCCAGCATAGCCCTCGCGCGAATCCGTGGCTAAAACTGTGTACGCCAGAATCTCGATCGGTATTTCCAGCTGCTGACGTTTTCTGTCGTTACAGAACCAGATGAACAATGCAAATGGAAAGAACAAGAAGAACATATGCTATGAAAATCCTAAAAATCTAACCAAGGGTCAAATCAAACAAGCCACAAAAGAGAGTAAGAATATGGAAACATTAGAATTTATTCTAGATGACATTTGAACTAATGGGATTAGAATAATGAAAAATAAATAAAGTACTCCAAGGTCAAATAAATAGGCACAAGAGAGGTAAGATGAAAAAGAATTGTCATGATCACAGCTTGAAGCTTGTAGAATTGACATTTACACAAGTGAAAGATCAATTGAGTGCTTTATGCCATGCAACCACCACCATAACTAGGAGATAGGAGTTCAAAGATTCAAAAGTAAATCCTTCCCATAGTAGAAACATGTTTTTCTTGCTCTTATGAAACTTGTTGATGGAGCACCGGTGGATTCCCAATAACTAGTGAGACATCAACATCAAATGCAAGTCCATCCTCTTGGATGGTCAAATCTCATCCTTCACTTTTCCTAATCAACTTCTTGCCACACAAAATAATGGAAAAAATGGAATGGAAATGAAATGAATGATGGATAAGAGAAAAAAGGTAAAAGTGAAGCATAATTGGATTCCCAACTAATCATTTAATTAGCTCATGGAAGTGTGTAAGCATGTCCTACATCCCATGAGAGATCCACTACTACATTCCTTTATTGCTACTTGTATACATAGTAGGGATAGATCTTCAAGTCTCCCTTCTATGTGCAAGGTCATAATGACTACTACTAGTGACATCTAGCCTTGATTATTCTGTAGTCTATCCATTGGTGAAATTGAATCAAGATAATATACCACAGATTATTTAGAAGTTAAGATTTTGGTTTGGTTTTCTTCCATGCATGTATGTACAACAAGCTCTCTAAATTTAGCTTTACTAAAAACCTCTTATTGATCCCTCTAGCTATGTTAACCAATCCCAATCCTACTATTAATTACAATGTCATGACTAAGAAATGATAAACATGACCATGGCTTAGGTCAAGGATTGTGATCTTGATTGTTAGAAACAAATGGATTTAGGATTTATGTGGAAGTAGCAATTGATGTTACTAGAGTTCACTAAGAGAGATACTTCTAAGCCTTCATGTCCATGGGTAGGTATGAATAAGATATTGTCTTAGATTATTAATTTTGGAGGATCAAATGACCTAAGAAATACATTGAACATGAGATAGACTTTACATCATTATTAGTTCAACCACTCATCTTCATCTTGCTTGAGCTATTATAGGATTGGTTTGAGATGGTAGAAATGACAATTTGCATGAACCGAAGAGCTTGGAATCATATCACTCTTTCCATTATCTCTTCTTCTTTAATTTTAAATAATTTTCTTTTTCTTTTTCCTTTATTTTCATCTTTTCTTTTCTTTTAGTTCATTTTATCATTTTCTCATTTCATTATAATTTTATAATCTTTGCTTTTTCTTTCATGAGAAGAGGATTTTTGATGGGGCGTGGGAATAATGGGAATTATTAGAGTGCTAGATCACCACCTAGAGTTTGTAACTTTCATGATCATGAGAATTCATCGCTTACTACATGGCACACATAGGTCTACGAGATCATGAATCTCTTCTAACCAATATGGATAGGCATGACAAACATGTGCACCTTAGTTTAATTACATCATTTAGATTTATTCAATGGTCATAGGAACCCTTGATGAAAAACCCTTTCCTTTCTAGTAATCAAGTACAATTTTGGGATTCTAGAGCTTATTGCCTAAGATGTATACCCACCACCTACCCACAATTCTCATTGTAGTAATTTCAAAAACTCATGGTTTCACTAATGAATTTGAGTCTGGTTCACCAATTATGGATAAAAGAAAAGTGGATGGATGAATTCTATGGTGTGAGCATTTCATATATCAAGGCTCCACTTTGAACCCATTTAGCACTCTTTCATCATCATCACATCTGTAACTCACTCATCTATTTTTGACTTATTGAGTAAGCATTCATAAAGGAAATTAATTAATTTTCCTCATGTTTTGACAAAACACACTTAAAACATATGAAAATAAAAATTGATTAATTATTAATATCAAAAATAGATATGCATAAGAAATCATACTAAAGAAATGATAACTAAAAAATGATAGATCTGTATGCTTAAAAAAACATGGCTCCAAAATCATACCAAACCAATAGAATAAGAAAATTAAAGAATGATATATCATTAGTTTCAAAAAATATGCACACCAAACAAACAAACCATACTATACCATTGAAGCCATTATGTGGAGGACTCTTTCTCCATGATTGAGTTCATGGCTAGCACCTAATAATCTTATCTTTGATCAACATCACCCAATTGTTAAGGAGGTGGTTGAGATGCTTTGAAACACTCCATATGTTGAACTGGTTCTTTAGAAGAATAATTCTCTTCATTCAATTTATTTAAAGATAATGGTGAAAAATGGAATGAGGATGAATTCTCATAGATAGTTGTGTTCTTCTTTCTCTTACAAAAATACTTTCATTTATGAGGTTATGAATTTCATGCCATAGAAGAAACATGATGATTGTGATACTATCCAATAGTATATGATGATGAAAAATGAGGGTAGTACCCTAATTAAGGAGATAAACATGTTTTCATTATGGCTGATATAAAATTCCCTCATGTAATGGTATAAAGGGCCAAGATGAACATTGTTGGACATGTGTCTACTGAGATAGTTGTGGTGGACATGGTTAATATTGAGAGGATATTACATGAGTTATTTGGTTCATAGCCTACTAAGTTTCATAGTAAGAAGAAGGATGACATGAGGAAGATTATTATGATGTAGAGGGAACACTCCAAAGATTTGGTTCCATTACTTACTGAAGTTGTGACTAGAAAAATGAAGCACAAGGATAAGAAATTTGATCATGGTAAGGCCTTTTACCCCTTTTTTTACTTTTACCAACTACTTTAATGAATTTTTTTTCCAAATCCTTGAAACTTGATGTTATCTTTTGATTTAGCATATTCCAAAACTTGTCAACAACATTGGCAAGCTTTGCCAAAGTATTTTTCCTTCTTATGATTTCTTGAACAAGGGCTTCAATAGGATCAAAAGGTCAAATCTTACATTTAACATTCTTTACATTCTTTTGACATTAGGGATTTATGTTTTATTCCTCTACATTAGCATTCTTATGTCATTCACCTTTCAATTTAGCTATAACATTTGGTACATTTGCAAGTTGAGCCATTGACCTCCCATAGATATTATCCATGACATACATATCCACCATTTCATGAGTTTGTAGCTATAATCCTTCTATCATGTGCACTAATTGATAAGATTTGTTGAACCTATGATTTGGACATTGATTGAGCATGCAGTTATACCATTCTATGGCAACATCTAATGATTCATTGGTATCTTGCTTCAATCCTTATATCTTTTAAGGTTTGCAACTTAGGCATAAGATTAAAATTTGACACTGAAAGATTTTAACATGTCTACCTAAGAAGAGATGGAGTTGGGTGGAGGAGCTTGTTACCATGTTTTAGCATGATTAGTGAGTATGTGAGGAAAAAGATGGAGTTTCTACCACTCAACATTCAACCCTTGTAGCTCACAAGCGATGAAAAATGTTTAAACATTAAGCTATGGATCATCATTTAATTACCCACCTCATGTGGGAATGGTAGCCATATTAGCTTTTTTTTTCATTCTTCTCTCCTCACCTCTTTTAGTGGAATGCAAATTGCTTCATGAATTTAACCTTCGTAAATTCACAAAAATAATGGCTTATCCAATTTATCAACACCTTCATACAAATGAAGGCAAGAAAAATGTGGAATGGATTGATTTATATTACCACAAGTATTACTCAAGTCCCATGTAAAAAGATGCATGAACCTCCTTTACCTAGAATCATGCATGTTGTAGCAATGGGAATATCTAGAGGAATGTCCTACCTACTTTCCAACATGTATGTGCTCATACTATTTCTCTATAATCATATCACGAAGCTCATAAGTTTTGTAAACATCGTACTCTAATTGTTAGACAAAGCCTCCTTGAAGGTAGTAGGTGTAGCTCCTCTAGGTTCTTTGGAAAATTGTCCATGTGCATCACACCATCATCCTAATTTATCTTGATGAAATTATATCACAATAGGAGGTGCTACTTCATTCTCCATATTTTTGAAATTGATTTGGATTAATTAAGGCTTTTGCTTCAATCTATTTTCATTGTTAAATTCAACCATGGTTACTTCGGTTCTTTACTTTTTACAAAATCAAAAAATGAAAAAAAATTTAAATACACAAGTATGTCGATGCAATTTACCAAATGTCAATGCAATTCACCAATACCTTCACTGACAATGATGCAAATGATAAGGTCCCACTAGTTTTGGACCAATGGGATTTATCATACAAATCATAGTGCAATCTAGTTGTAAGCTTTGAAGGCAATGTTGAGTGGATTACCAAGAATTCTCATGTATATCATTGCATTTACTAAATATGAAAGAGATTATAATATATATGATATAAATGAAAACTCATGTTATCATGGTGAGAAACATGAAAGAATACTTAAAATTTTATATTTTATAATTTTTATGTATTTTATGATTATAAGAATAAAACAAATATAAACACATGCATGTCATAATTCCTCTTGGGTACAAATGCAACACAACATTAAAAATGTAATAAAAATGGCTCTTAGTCACAACCTCGATGGCCCAACACCATGTCATATAGTTATGTTCTCCTTGGATAAGGATGAATCATTCTAGCTTGATGAAATAAAAATTAGATAAATATTTTTATTATTTTAATGTGTAAGGCATTAACGATGAAATTAGGGAAAATCATGAGCTTTATTCATCATGCAAACACTGGATTCCACATTGACCAACTATATTCAAGCTATGTAAGCAAGGTAGCACTCTAACAAAGTCTAGTCACACTTATGAAAGTGATGACTCAAAAGACACACATAAACAAGGGAAGACATCAACTTACCTAAGAGAGAAAGAGCTCTTCACATAAATCAAATGTCAAAACATAAATGAAAATGAAAGTGATGCATAAGATATGTATGAGAGCGCATCCTGAGTGTTTATAGTTTTTGCATGGAAATGGAGAAGGTATGTCAACACCTAGGTGTTAATGGAGGTCTGTCAACATAGCCCTTGCTAATCATAACACACTTTTGGCACTTTGGTCTAAACTTGGATAAGTAGGGGGCATATTGATGCCTCTACATTGAAGCATAATAGGTAGCACACCACCCCTACCAAATCACACTTTACATAATGAATTTCAAGTAAAAGCTAGAGCTTGAGGGAGTATGCCAGAGGGACCATAAGAGATTCCAATAAAGTAGAAATTAGTTTAAGGAGCTTGGAATCATGCACACAACCTCAAAGTATGACATAGGAGGCTAGGGTGCATCTTGGGAGACCAAGAACCTTAACCAAACATACTAGACTACAAACATAGAGCACATGAAACATTTCTCAAATCTAGGGCTTATAATAGACATATAGAATGTCATTTGATACCTTATCAAACACCTTCAGAATTTTTTTTCCAAGCTTAGCACACCTATTGGAAGTTTTTCCTGCATAACATCATGGTTAAAAGTAATAGTTGACACAACCAAAAAACCAAAACTAGCCTCATCATATGCCTTAATATATTCCCTCTCATCTAGAAGAATTAAGGAAGCTTTAAGTAAGCTTTGTTACCTCACTTGTTCAGTTGTAATTGGAATCAACTCATGGATTTCATCAAGTTTAACTATACTCCATAGATTCCTTGATCCATGAAATTGAGTTCCATTATCAAAATTCCAAGGCCTTCTAAGAATTACATTAGTACAATCAATTGATATTACATCATATTTCATGACATCATGATAATTCCCACTTTTACATTTCAAGACATATTGCTTTCCTACCTCTTTAGAGAATTCTCTTAATAACCAATGTATCTTATAGGGTCTAGGATAAGAATTTGTTACTAAACCCAATCTAGCAAATGCCTTGGAAGAAATAACATTTTCTTGGGCTTCCACATCAATCAAAATATGAATCCATTCCCCACTAAGTAAACATCTAGTCCTGATTTGAAGCAAAAATTTTCTTGATGGATGATCTCCTCTATTTGCATTTTCCATAAATGCATAAGAATTCAACTTAGAAACTTTTTCAATTTTTGAAACATTAGGATTATCTCTTTGAAGAGCTTCACTTCATGTCTTCTCTGATTCCATGGTTTATACATCATTAACCTTGGCTACCTTATAAAGTGGACATTCTCATTACTTACGTTTCCATTCTCCACATTTGAAGCACTGAATCTTTGATGAAGTGCTTCCTTAATCCTTGCCTCCCTTGCCTTGGTCTTTCTTGGCTTTGCACTTTACCAGCTATTGTCTCTAATACATTGAATATAATAATCATTTGAGCATGTAATTCTTTCTTTCCCATTTTTCTTCTTTTAATAGGCCTTTAATTAATGGGCCTTTCTTATCTTTGTGTTCATTTTTTGAAGTAATTTTAATAGTTGTTTCTATAGGTTCAATTGCTTTCCATATTTACTTTGAAAACATCTTTAACCATTTCCTTCCATAGAATGAAGTCTTGAGTCCCATTGAATATAATGGGGCATTTAGCTACTTTGATACCAACATAAATTTGTTAATGATAGGATCATATTTTAGTAAAGATTGAAGTTCTAGATATTTTTTTTATCAAAATGATGATTTTTTATTTTAACATATGTCATGGTTGACTAATCATGAGATGACCACAAGTCATGATTTAGTAGAAATATAAAAATATGTTATTCTAAGGATTCTACAAGTGGAGCACAAGTCATGGTGAGCTAATCTAATGACATCATGATTGATTCATGGGTTGTGATGTATTTACATTAAAAAGATCATCATCCAGAGCTACAATGCTCATCCCACCAAGTGAGGTCTCGAGAGGGTTAGTATACAAGCAAGAGCCTAACTTCTTGAAGTGGTTACACTTAGGCTTGAATTTAGATCCTTGACTTATAAAATAAGAACTTTATCATCACTCCAAATGATAGTCCCTAGTGTATTTGTGTTAATTTTTGGAATGAAACACAAGTCATAGAGAAGGACCACGAGTCATGGTTGATAGTAGAAGTTGGAAATGTTAACCACAAGTAGTGGTTACCTCATGGGATGATACATGGGCTGATCATGAGTCATTTTCTATTGACTAATGATACTAGGATTCATTATTAGGTTATAATAAGAGGAAAAATTCTGATTTCTATAGATTTTGAATTTAGATTTGATTGCAATTTGAATTGTCAATGTCACACAAGGATGCAAATGAAACTAAAGTGTAAAAATGAATAAATTAACTTTGAATTTCAAGTTCAATTGAAATGAGAAGATGTTGTGAATTTTAATCTTCCATATGATGAAATTATCATGTGTTAGGATGCAAATCTTAATCTAGAATGAAAATTGTCAGTAATGTTAACAATAATAATGAGTGATGATGATGTAGTTAGCTTGAATGAAGAGCTGATATTAATAACTAGTTTGATAATAACATTGTTTGCTATTGATTTAGAACAAATGCTTTATAAAATATGTATAGTTTCTAGAGCAAGTAAAATCTTGGAGGAAATTCATAACCAATATTTTATTGCTCAGAAATTGGTCATTACGTTCATGTATGACCTTGGAATTTATAGAAAAAGATTAAGGTCATACTTAGGGAATTTGAAGTGTCATTATACATTGTAAAAATAAAGAAAATTAAAAAAAAATAATGAGGAATTGGGGCTAATAAAGTGTACATCCACTCATCAATTCATAGAAAACTAAAAAAATATTTAACTTAAGAAAAATAAAGTAAACCAATTAAATTTTATCTTTAATGGTTTGTCTTCATGCTGGAGATTAATTAGCATTGTGCACTAATAGTAACACTTCACATTCTCTAGCTCCACCTACAAATAAAAAAAATGCTAGTCTATATGACTAGGTGAGAATAAACCATAAACACTTCAATGCAAGAATCAATGATAAGATCATGAAGTTAAAGCTACCATACTAGGATACTTATCCTACATAATATAGTTAGCATGCAATTTGAGCATTCATAATACATAACCTAACATTACATATCTAAGTCAAAATATATCAAAAATCAAAGGCCCACTCATTAGACCATCACGAGTCCCAACCAATACATACAAGCCGTTATCCAAGTTCTATCTAAACAATATTATAAAATATACATTACAATCTAGATTTCTATCTACTCTTGGCTTTAGAGCCTTAGGCGTTTTGGTTTTACATTTCACACCATTTTGGTTTTAACTCCTAAGTCTTTTTGAACTTTCTCATTCTTCACCATTATTGGACATTATACCTTAAGACTTTTGGCCATTTATTCCTAACATTTTTTTTGGCACCTATGCCTCAAGACTTTTGTTAATATAATTCATTCTTCTCAAGTTTATCTATATCTCTATCTTTATCTCATTGCTTAAGACTTTTGAGCCATCTTGGCCACAATCTATATCTTAAGATTATTTCATCATCTTAATCTCTTATCTAATAATTCTCTTTAACAATCTTATTGCAAATACATTCATCATATTATATGCACATTACATAATCAAATCACATGATTCTACAATAACACAACACAATAATTCAATGTTGAGACCTTGATAATTAACCATCACAAATCATTAACAAATCCTTTGATATAATTCTTCTCAAAATTAAATATTTTGCTAAAATATCTATTCTTCTCATCCTCATGTTTTCTTCTCATATCAACATAATGTCAACTACTTTTTAATTCTCTTAGAATTCTTTTATTCCAAGTTGCAAACTAACCAACCTAAGACAAACATGCTTGAGAAAAATTGACATCTAGCTAATCTATTAGTACTAGTCAATCGGACAATTTGGTTGTCCTTTGATTACTAGTTACCGAGATTAATACTAAGACCAATCTAAGATTAGTATTATATTTTTAGTCAAATCAACTTGATCTTCCAATTAATTGCACCATGGATAAGTTACAAAATGAAAAATTTGTTAGAAATTAGAATCCACCAAAAGAATGCTAAACCTATTAATCCCAATGATTGATCTACAATGATTACAAATAGATTTGTGTTTATTAGCATCAATAAAGAGGGAATAATTAAATTTGCAAGCAATGCAAATGATCATACTCACTTTGAATTGGAAAATGAATGGTAGAGATAGAAAAGAAATATGATAGAAATTTCCTAGAAAACATCTCCTTCATTAAATAATTTTCAAATTTTTAAATCTTTCAACAAAATTACATATGATAACATTCATACTCCAATCATATAAAATAAAGATCCATTTTCCTCCAAAATCCACTGATGCATAAATTAATACATCTATTCAAAATCAAAAGGAGCAAAATGAGCACATGTTCATATCATCCATTATACCTCATAAAAATAGAAATATATAAACCTATGGATTTAAGAATGCAATGAAAATGCAAATGGAATTTTCTTACCTCTTTATCAACTATGAAATATTTACTACTAAAATTTCTACTAAATTCATGCATAAACCTTCATCAAGAGAGTAAAGAGAGAAGATAGAAGAATGGATTCAAGAAAGACATTCCAAAAAAGAAATAAGAAATTATCAAGTTAACATATTGGAAGGCTTTGAATTGAGGTCTATAATAATAGAGGTTTGAACTCAAATAGCTTTGACATGAGGGAGAAATTGCTCAAGATTGATGCTATTGCTTAATACTGCTATTTTTTTTAAAAAAAAAAAATTGCTACACATATCTTGAGTGACAACCTCACATGATAGTTTTTAAAATTTTTTATTAACTTATCATTGGAGATCATGACAATGAAAAGACTAGTGGAAATTTTTGTAAAATTTTTTATCTTTAGCTATTGTAACACATCATGACAATGACAAACTATGATATCCAAATCCTCCTTCAAGAGTTGCTACTATTAATGGTAGAATTCATGGACTTGGAGGGATTTCATTAGATAATACCAATAGGTAAAGTCTTACTATTGAAAATGAAAGAACATCTTAGGATGTCTTTAGAAGCCATGGGGAAAACAACTAGGATCTGATACTGCTGTCAGGATGTCACAGCAGTAGGCTTGAGACTAAGGTTTGAAATGGCAAAGATTTGAATTCAAATGGCTTTGAAATGAGGGAGAAATTGCTCAAGATTGATGTTATTGCTAGATATTATTGGGGTGATGTCTAGAAATAATGGCTTCCCTTGTTTTTTTTTTATTTAATGAAATTGGATTGCCACACATTGCTTAAGTAAAAAACTTGGTTGATAGTCTTGGAAAATCTCTATTAATGTATCACTAGAGATTAAGGCAATGACAAGCCTAGGTAATAAGCTTTGGAATTTTCAACAAACAAATCGCTGCAGCAATTAAAGATAGTGCTTAGCCACCTTCACCGCAGTGATTGAAAAAGCGGCGCTTAACTGCCCGACCAGGTGTTTAAGCGTGACTCCAATAAAGAACCGTGTCAATTTAGAGCGGTCTTTTTCAGTGACTCAATGCAACTAAGGTGCCTAGTCTTTGTGCTGCGACAAAGTCACCGCAACTGTAGAAAATGGCACTTGTTTTAATTGCAACACCTAACAAATCATGAATAACTTCAGCAACCCTCATCAATTGAAGTCAAACTTGAATTGAATGCAAATTTAATTTAGATTGCTTGATTTCTTCAAGGAAATTCTACAAGAGTATTGACTTCAATTGAATGCAAATTTAATTTAGATTGCTTGATTTCTTCAAGGAAATTCTGCAAGAGTATTTTCGATTTGGGGCTTCCGATTTAGGGTTTGGACAGCAGAAACTTCTAGAATATATCCTACCAGAAACTTCTAGAATATCTCTTGTGCAGGCTGTTACATTTGCACTGCTGGTGAATGGTCAATGATTTTCTAATCATAGATTTGCATATTTAAACTTTTGCAGACTTATCTGGATCATAGTCGCTATGAGATTCATAGTTGCATTATTTATAGCTTCCTTTAAGCATATTTGGCACAGCGGTAGAACTTTATTTTGCGATATTTTTGCCGGTATTGACCCAGAACTAGATGCCCAAGTGGAATTTGAAGCATTCCAGAACTAGATGCCCAAGTGGAATTTGAAGCATTCCAGAAATAGAGAAACATCCCTGGCTGTGTTGGCAACCAGAGGTTAGTAAGTTGGAGAGCACTTACCTATTTTTGTAGTTTAATAAAACATAGTCTTTAAGGCTTTTATCTTGTAATCCAACCACTGGATTTTAGGTTTAATGATTCAAATAAGAAATTCTGTTCTCGTATTTTTCAGATTCAGTTTTAGCTCCTCCTTGCTTGGATCCATTTTATACTATTGTCTAAACTTTATCCGCTCTTTCCCTGCTCTTTGCAGAATTTGGTAATTTTTGTGCAAACAAATTGTATTGTTTGTAGAAAGTAGAGGCATTTTATTTTCAGTAGCTGCAAATTCCGTAATTTCTATGTAACCAAATTGTATTGTTTGTGTAAAGTAGAGGCATTTTATTTTCAGCAATTTTAGTTTAACTCACAAACAAAGAATATTTTGTTTTCTTCAAAGTTTAGATTTTATGTTTAAAAAAATTTCTCATTTTAAAATTTTCTCAATTTCGTGTGCTGTGAATTTTCAGCGATTTTAGTTCAAACCAAGAATATTTTGTTTTTTTCGAAATTCAGATTTTATTTTTTAAAATTTTCTTGATTTCATGCACTATGAATTTTGTTTTCTTCATTATATAAAGTTTCAGATTTTATTTTTTGAAAATTTTCTCTATTTCATGGGTTGTCCTAGACTAATGAGCTGATTATGAAATTTCTAATAAACAAGAATTCTTATCTACAAAAATGCATATGTATTCTTAACTAAAAATTTTAAGAGGGTTTGAGCCCATTATTGTAAATAACCAGAGGATCTTAACATTGTATGCTTTGTTCAGAAAATACAAAAAAAGATTGATTTCCAAAAACACACAGCAAAGAGCAGAACAAGAAGTTTATATAACTTGCAGGGAGTAAATAATTTTCAAAACCATATATTTTATTATCCAAGGGTTCTAACATGGAGAGTATTTTTAAAGCATAGCTACTATATACCTCATAACTTGTTTTCTGCCTATTTGAGACCCCAAAAACTCCTCATTATGATTTCCTAACACCGTAGCCATGGAATACCAACCTTAATCATAGATTTATATGTCAAATTCACACCAACCTTAATCATAGATTTATATGTCAAATTCACTGACTCCATTGCATAATTGAATTCCATTACAAACTTGTTATTAAAAAAAATTCATTGCATCATCTCAATACAATCTAAAAAAGCTATGTCATGGCCGATCCTGTGATCAATCTCCAAAATATTTTTAAACATGTTATTTAGAATTTCGTTATATGAATTTTAAAGATTGCTTAGAAGAAAAATCATTAATTTCTAAATTTACAATCTGTTGAATAGATTAAAGGGTTCAAACTTTACATCAAAACATAAGAAAAACCTTGTAAAAATAAATGGTGAAATGAAAATTGATTCAAGAGATTCCTATAGCATCTCATTTCTTAGATGTTATCAAATACTTGAATAAAGTAACATCAAATTATGTGATTTATGAGGTTCTTTATTTTTTTCCTATGCAAATGATGAGGATGTATATAGATGGGTAAAATATTTTTGAAGCATTTAGGGGTATCTTAGTGTTGTGCATATCACTGATAGAAGCATTCCTAAATTTTTAACACTGTTTATTTTCAATTTTTTAATAGATGGCTCATCGAATAGATCTTGCTTGGGAACATGTTCATTTTCAAGATCCTGTTAAAAAGGATTCACTTAAAATTATATGCAAATATTATGGTAAAAAAACTGATTGTGGGGTGAATAGAATGAAATATCATCTTGCAAAAATGTCAGGGCATGATATTGCTGCTTGTCCAAATGTGCCTCTTCAAGTTGAAGAACAAATAAAAACTTATCTAATGCAAAGGGAAAGCAAGAAAGAAAAACAGGTTAATCTTAAGAATTTGCTTGTGGAGCATCAAATTCAAAAGGCAGGTGGACAAGGATTTGAACATGCTTTTGGTATGAGTTGTGTGAGAGGTAGAACTATGGATGCATTTGAACGTTTGATAGGTCTTAGTAATAGTGGAGCTTCTAATGATGATGTTGCTACTTCTCCTTTAATACAAGAAGAAAACACTAGTTGTTCAATTTCTTTCTCATTGATGCTTCTAGCTATCAGCCAACACATGGACGACTTGTTGGTGTTACTCCACCAGGCACAGGGTCTGGTGCACAACAAACTATTTATGCCAGCTTTAAAGTGAATCAATATCGTGTTAAACAAACACAAAAAGTGTGGGCACAAGTATCTTAGAAAATTTTAATGTTTAACTTATTTTTATAAAAATTAAAAATATGTTAACTAAAAATTTAGTTTTCTTTGCTTTTTAACAAAAATTTTTTTTATATGGTACGATACTAATTGGGACTGTACTTATTGCTTGCAGGTGTTTTATGCTCATGGGTTGCCATTGCACACATTTAACACTCCTTTGTTTCAACGTGCATGTGAGATTATTACAGAGTGCGGACCTAGAAACTATATTTCACCTTCATATCATCGCGTGAGGACATCTTTGTTACAAGAATGTAAAGATGTTATTGCTACAATGATAGAAGAGAAAAAGCAAGCTTGGGATAAGTTTGGTTGTAGCATCATGTGTGATGGTTGGACAGATCGAAGAAATAGGACTCTTTTGAATATCATGGTGGGATCAACAAATGGTACTGTATTTTTTAAGTGCATCAATGCATCTAGAAAAGTGAAGAACCATGAATATTTGTATGAGGTTTTAAAAAATGCTATAGAAGAGGTTGGGCCTAGAAAGGTAGTCCAAATAAAAAACTATCAATATTAATGTATTTCTCATTTTTAGATTTATTTGTATTGGTATACATTTCTATTATTTAATTTGAAACTTTTATTTTCTTTAGGTTATCACTGATAATGCTAGTGCCTTCAAATCAGCAGGAGTACTATTAATGAGTAAATATAAACACATTTGTTGGATGCCATGTGCTGCACATTGCATTGATCTTTTGTTAGAAGATTTGGTTACTAAATTGCCATGGGTGTCTAAGGTAAATATTTGGTTTCTTTAATTGTTTAACTCTTTGTTAGATGTGTTTTACACACTTTAAATATTATTATGCTATTTACTAAATTTCAAGTGATACAAAAAGAAAAATTTGTATCAAAATTTATTTATGGTCATCACCTTTTACATGATCTCTTTCTCAAGTTTTCAAATGGAAAAGAAATATTGCGACCAGAGACAACCCATTTTGCTACTAATTTCATATTATTGGAAAGCATAATTGAACATAGATGTGCTTTGATGCATACATTTGATTGCTCAACATGAAGATTTGATAAAACTTTTGAAGTCTTTTGAAAGTTGAATGAGGCAAATGTTGTAACTTCTATTGTTTATGGCATAGTTGAAGCACCAGGAAAATTTTGGTATGAGGCAAATGTTACAATAGAGGTATAGTTTTCAAAGTTTTTATTGAATATTTATGATTTTCATGCATTTAACTTTTTATTTTTATCCTAAAGTTATTATGCATGATTAGGTTGTTAGGCCATTGGTGAAAGTTCTTCGAATTGTGGATGAAGATAAACCTTCAATGGCTTATATCTATGAGGCTATGGATAGAGCAAAGTTAGGCATTATATCTTATTTGAAAGGAAATAAATTAGAGCTTAGGTATTCAACAATTTCAGAGATAATTGATGAAAGTTGAGCTACTTATATCATGATACACATTTTATTTTTAATTATTTTAAAATAATATTTTAATATTTTATGATTAACTATTGATTTGTAGATGGTATCAACTTCACAATCCTTTGCATTCTGCTACACACATTCTTAATCCCTTATTTAGATTTGGAAACCTTCTTGATAAGAAAGAAGATTATGAATTAAAAGATGATTTGCAAAAGTTACTAGACAAAGTTGTTCTTGATATTGATACAAGCATAGCAATAATGCTCTAACTTGAGAAGTACAAAACAAAGACAAGAAGCCAATTCAGTAGAGAACTTGTAGACAAGTCAATAAATTCATTGACACCAAGTAATTAAAAATTGTATTTTAAATTAGGAATTTTGATATGGCACTCGCAAAATACTAATTTAAGTTTTTATATTTTCCTTTTGTATAGTACAATGGTGGAGTAACTTTGGAATAGATACATTAGAACTGCAAAATCTTGCCATGCGCATTGTTTCTCAACCATGCAATGCATAAGGTAAGTTATATTTTAATTTTATTTTTAATTTGGTTATTTTTAAATTTTAGAAAATTTATTTTTATATGTTTTTATGTTTTTCAACATGTGAGTGAAATTGGAGTGTATTTGAACATATACACTCTAAAAAGCGTGGCCGGTTGACATCTCAATGGCTAAATGATTTAGTATATGTACATTACAACTTAAAAGCTTCTTTGAAAGAGCTAGGGACAGTTAATCAGGATGACTTTGATATAGATGATATTCATCCCTCTTTGCCTACTATAGAATGGGTTGGTAATGAACTTGTTACTGATAATGATGGAGTTGCAGTTGATCCTTCAAATGATCTAGATGAATTTCTTGATGACATGCCTCTTTCTACAATGTTTACTCGATGTCAAGCTCTTGTAAATGCATTACCTGTAGTGAGACCAATGTCATCTCAGGCAATTCATCATGAAAATGAATGTCAAGATTTGAATGAGGTGGATGCATCTACTTCACATGTGCAAGAGTAAGTTAGAGATCCTTTTGATATTTATTTAGAATCACATGATGAGCAAGGATTAAAAAATCCTAATGATACTTTTTATCAAAGTAAAAACAAAAAACAAAAGAAAGCATAGAACATATGCTAGTTTTAGCAATCCAAAATACAATGTTATATGGATTTCATATTTTTAGTTCTTTTTTAAATAGAAGTATCTATTNAGTTCTTTTTTAAATAGGAGTATCTATTTCTATGTTCTTTTTTCTTGCAAAAAGTAACAATGTTTTAGAACTAAAAATATGTATGAGAAGATATAAAATTGTGTCTTATACATTACCATATATTGGTTTGAAATAGTTCAATTTGTTTTTAGAGCTTTTCTTAACTTGTGATTTAGTTAAATAGTTTTTGCACAATAATTAAACATCCATCCTTAATGAATCTCATTTTTTTGTAGAGCAGTTAACTACCAATTTATTGAATTTTTTCAATAAATTATTTAATATGCATTTGCTCAATCAAATTTACCTATTTGGAGGTTTTGCAGAGTTTGTGTATGTGCCACTTTAAGGTTTTGTTGGCCATGATACTTGTTACATAGTTACCAACTATTTAACCCAACCTATTTTAATCAACTACTTGGTCATGATTTTTTTTATATTTAACTATATTTATAATTATTTTAAATTATTTAAATCCAACTCTTTGACCAACTATTTGACCAATTATTTGCCGACTAGCCGACTCCAATGCCTTTATGAGGATGCCAACTATGACTCGACTACGACAACTTAAACACTGCTTCACCGTATGTCATGATTGCAATGTATCCTGATATCTAAATCCTGCTTCTTCAAGAGTTTTTGTTGTCATGGCAGATCACAAACGTAATGTGAAGTGATATGCAAAATTGACTCTCATCAATATGATCACACCTGCACATAATAAAGATAAATTCCAAGCCCAATTGAAGAGAAAACATGAACCAAGCTCAATGCATGAAAAAATTGTAGGAGGTTAAATAACATTTCCCAACATATAATATTCATAATTAAGTTCATCAAAGATTTTATGGGTTCACGTAAAGATAGTGATCGGATATTTTTTTAAGAAAACTTCAATCCTTGTAGGGATTTAGATGCAAAGTGCCTTGTCAAACATGAAATACATCAAAGACTAATGCTATTATAGCTTCTAGTTTTCAAATTAACTTCAAATGATGTGAGAAAGGGGAGATTTAGAAAAACCCCAAATTGAGGGAGATATAAGATAGAACCATTGATTTAAATATAAAATTTGTATATCTTTTTTATACAAAGATTCTAAACAAAGAAATAAATGCAATCCTAGCTAGAGATGGAATTTCTAACCAATAAACACTTTTGACACAAGATCTAGACATAGCTACTATAAACATAACTGTAAAACTATATTCTAATATCATATTCCTTAAAATATACTTAAATTATTTCTTTTTATTTTTCCCTTTGTACTTATGGATATCTACTACTTTGCATGTCATTTATTTTGGCATCCTATTGATTTTATTTTGATGCAATTTAATTTTTTCTAGGTAATGTCTTTCTAGCCTAAGCCTAGGTTAGGGGTGCTATAAGTTAATACTAGAGCTAAAGGTTTGATAAATATTCCAAGATTTATGGTGTAGGAATGCTACTAAGAAGATCTCATGAGACTTTAAATAGGAAAAATCCTAAATAACCGAAAAGGAAGTCTCATAGGATGAATTAATGCATGAGATGTTCACCTATTTGAGAAACCAAAACTAATCAAGTACCACTAGTCATCATCAAAACAATTGAAATTAAGCTAAATGTGATAAAAGATCCATTGGGCAAGTTCTCATGAAACAATCTAGGCATTTTAGATCATCAACTTTTGATAAAGTAGAGAATCTCATAATAGCCTTGGAATGGCTAAGAAAGATAGAAGATATTTTTGAACTTATGGATTATGCCACAATGCAATAAACTTGGTTTATTGTCTATTAACTTAAAGGTGTCACCAACCTTTGGTGGTAAATAACTAGGATGATAGCTTGGGAAGACATAGAGGTAGTGATTTTGTAGACATGTTCAATGAGAGATATGTGTCCAAGAAATTTAGGAAATTAATACCAAGGAGCTTTTAGATTTAAAGAAAGGTGATCTCACTATTTCAAAATACGATGCTAAGTTCCTACAACTAATGTAGTTTGCTTTCTACCTTCATGAGGATGAAGATGAGATGACAAGCCACTTTATCTTAGAATTGATTGAGCTAATTTATATAGCTTAGTTTCACTTGATTTAATCTAGTATGATTTGGCTTGCACCAAAGCTTTGACTATAGAAAGAAGTTTGGGATTGGACAATTAGAAGAACCAAGAGCCAGGAAAGAGAAAGAATCATCCTCAACTAATCAAGCTTGAAAGTTCTAAGAAATTCAAGATTTATGGAGGAAAGAGAGATCCTAAGGAACCTACTTGTCATGCATGTAGATAGTTGAGATACTTTAGGAGTAAGTGCCTGAATTTTCATGCTTGTCACAAACCTAAATACAAGTAATGGGAGTTTTTGAATAGACTAGTAAGAAAAAAACCAATGTGGCTCTAACAAAAAACTAGTAGGATAAGAAGGATGGTCAAAGCAAGAATATAGGATACAGAGGTAGAATTTATGCTTTGATAGATCATCCCTTGTGATGAGTGGCAAAGTACCCCTATGCTCAACCATAGGAATCATGAAATGTTCATGCATAATCCAGTCGAATTCCACAGACTTTATAGTTTTTTGGTGCACTAGTTCTCTAGGAAGTAAACTGGGTGTTAAGAACATTCATTGTCTTCCCAACTACACTTGTGAAGCTTAAGGGTATGGTTTAAGTGTAATTGAGGCACATGATTTTTATCATTTTATATTTTATGGTTTTAGTGCTTAAAATAAACATGATAAAGAATAAAGTAATTTAATGCCTACTTTAATCTAATTAGCTAACTATTATGTAACTAGTCATAACATAAGTATCTTGTCCCACTTATTGTACACATCCTGAACACATATAATGTTGTTGGTTTACGAAGTGTTAAGCATTGTTGGGATTACCAAATGTCATACGCATGCCCGAAGTAGTTGTACTTATGTGTTTACTTAATTACTATTTAGCTTATCTTTCTTAATTACTTAATTAGCTTAATTACTAAGAAACATTGAATAAATAACTAAAAGCATTAAATGTATGAATAAAATATTTAAGCTATATGGAATGCTAGAAGGTCTATCAAGAAGCTCATCTTTATTGTCACACACACTGTCATGCTTAGGTACAACAATGCTCAAATAAAGATTCGTACACTCAATGACTCTTGCTGCGAACACTTGAGAAAATATTCTAACTTTTGAATGTAAAAACTACAAGAGCTTCACTACAACTATGAAAATATTATGCTTAAACATAATTGGTTGGCATGTATTTATATGGAAGAACAGGCCCTACATTGATGGGGTCATGTCAATGCCTCAAATGATGCATCAACAAGGCCTACTTGACGTGACCTAGTTGACGGGGCCTAGTTAATGAGGCCTCATCAACACAGCCAATCTGTGACTCATCATACCCCCACGACTGAGTGAAAACTCATCCTTGAGTTCTTTACAAAATTGGGAAGGTATGGGATTATTGACTAGCACATGACATAATAAAACTAACATGACAAGATTGAGTGCCTAGTTGTATGAATCAACAAAATTACAAATTGTGGTGTTCATGACACAAAATTGAATACCAAACAAAAATTCAGATAACATGTCCTCTAATGGCATGAAGACAATCAAAAAGATCACACGGTCCCAGGCAGTGGTGGCTCTGACAAACCTTCTCCAACTTCAGGCACATGTGGTGGTTGAGGTTGTTATGGCTATCCAACTGCTATTGCAACTTTTGGCAGTAAACAAAAATCATCCAAAAATGCTTTCATTTTTTCATCCTTACTCCTAGGATTATGCACAGTCCACGCATATTTGCCAAGGTGGGTTGGAATGGGCACATCCCAAGGACAGGGAATTGCTGGAAATAGCTCCTTAACATTAATGAACTAGGTGATGAATTGTTTGCACTTTATGTTGAATGCCCTGATTGTATTTTGCAACTCTTGGTAATCATTTATTCTCCTAGCTAGGTTCTTGGTAGTCGATCATTAATCAGTGAATGGTGCCTTAAGAACTTCAAGTTTAGTGTTTGTCATCTCAAGCTTTTGCTTAGTGTCCTTGTCATGCTTGAACTCAACCTCGTACAATAAGTATGAGTTGGCCACCTATTTTTCAAGTTCTGATCATGGCCGTCTAGCAGTTAGCATTGCCAAATTTGCATATCGAAGATTTGCTAGTTCCATATATTCTATCATTTCTTCAATTTGAAACTCCTTCATGTGGATCTCTACATTATTATAGGCATCTATCTCATCAATGATAAGTTTTCACAATTCTCTTCCTTGATGGAGTTACTGGAGGGCCTCATTTACTTTTGCCTTAGCCACTTGGATATGTTTCTCATTCACCTCCTTTTGTAGGCCAACCTGGTCTCTATAGTGAATCTTGACTTTCTCAAATTTGAGAGCCTCATTTTTCTAGGTAGTAATTTCAATGGCAGATTTTTGGAGTAAGGCACAAACTTCCTTCATAGGTAGATTATGATTCTTTGCTACCAATTTCCTCAATTCCTTATTTGCTTTGGCTAGCTGTTCCTACTACTAATGGATGAATTCTTGCATCTATTATTTTTGTGCATCAACATTTTGCAGGCAATGGTTTTCTATGGTCAGTGTTTCATTTTCCTACAATGTATGAACCAAGTCCTTTTGAACTAAATAGGTCTCTACTTTAGCTATGGACTAGTTGAAGATAGACATCATCATCCCTCCTCAACTTGTTTTAATCACTTTTGAAGCTGTTGAAAAGTTTTATCTCTTATTATTATAGGGTTGAGAACTGCGGGGCTAGCAAAGTGGGCACAAATTTAGTAATTTCCACGGCCAAGCGTTGATTTTGTACTTGAGCCATTTTAAGTTTTCCTTCTAAGATGATACATTTTCCCTTTGTTTCAAGTAGCTCTAACTGAATTGTAGTAATTTTATTTGAAAAATTAAAGATGTTCAAAATTGGTTGCCTAGTCCCCACCAACCAATCCAACAACTCTTCATGTTGGGCTACACTTAATCTTCCATTGAAAGTTCCTGTGGACATCTGCACATCTCTATGTGCAAAAATGTCTAGTACAAATGTTGCAGGTTCATTAAGTGCATCAACGATCCTATCAGCAACCACTTCTACAATTGTCTCCTACCCTTGGTGCTACATCACTAGTACAATTGCCCCCTCGTCCTTCTCCCACACACTGGAAAGGAGGTGACATTCCTAGATATTTCTAGTAATAGATGGTGTTGAGAAAGAGACACCATCACCTCTTGAGCACTAGGATTTGATCTTATGGGTATTTGTTTTTGTTGGGTCGATAATATTGGTTCACCTTCCTCCATTTGACTAATTATTTAAGCCACTTCATTAAGATGACTCATCGCAAGTCCATACATAGATGGATCCCTACCACTCATTCCAACATGCTACCCTTGCTATTGCAAGAGCTACTCTTGGATTTTTTTTATAGGCATTCAATGGCAGCATAGGCTTCTAGCATTATTTCTTGAGTAGGTGGTGGAGGTGGTGGTTGCTGCTTCTTTAGACATGGTAGACGTCTTGTCCTTAATCATTTTGAACCAAGAGGCAATGGGAGTGTGCTTGATTATGTCATTTGCATAGCAGTCTATCCTTGCCCTTTTGCAAAGTTTTCTAATAAGTCATGGAAAGGGCAAGGTTTTCTTTCCACATTCATTCTCTTTGAAATGTTTTTCTATCTCTAAATAAATTAATTATGGAAGGTTTCCTAGAAATTTTCTACTTAGAGAGGTGCATACTCGAGCGGAGAAGGTAGTCACATTACTAGGCCTCACCTTTGGATTGAGGTAATAGTCCACTATCTTGAAGTATACATGCTCTGCCAATGTGAGCACATCAAACTCCTTACAATTAACCCCATAACACCGTTGAGTCCACTCTTTTTTCATCTTTGTATTAGCTTGTGTAGATAACTCTACCAATTATGTTCCAGAATCAAGAAACCCAAGAGCTTATGTGATGGCTTTAGCTAAGTAGGACATCCAAATATCCTTAATTTTCACATTAGAACCTACCCTTCTATTTTTCCAAAAGAGGTACATCTCTTCCATGTATCACTTCCCACTAGAAGTGATGATTGGCCACATGGGAGAGGTTTGTAGCTGTGTCTTTACCTCCAATGGAGCATGCTCTAAAAATGGCTTGAAGTTCAGTTCTTAGAGAATTGAGTGTTGAACATCATGGGGTTTGATTATGTCGAGGTAGGCTTGTGTCAGTGTGACTTCAAGTCTCGATATTGGTCTTGGTGCCTCTCCTCACTATGATTGTTCTATTGTAGCCTCTTCCTCGAGAATCTATCAAACAGATTTCACTTTGGGCTTCTTCTGAAGAGGTCCCATTGCATGGGTTTCCTTTGCCTATTCTAGGGCTTATTCTTGCTGGTCCCTTCCAACTCTAGGTCGTTTCTCCCTTTGTTGAGATGGTCCTCCATCCTATAGTCGTTTCGATCTTGGTGCCATCTATAATCACCACATGACCATGGGTTAGAAATTATTGTGTAACATGAAACAATTGGGATACCTTATCTCATTAGGAAGGTTACACTTGGCTAAGTTGTGATTATGGTTGATTTAATCAATTTTAATCATTAGGTAATTTTTGTCTTAATATTAATAAGTTATTATAGTCATACCAGAGGGTGTTAGAAGGGTCAAACTCTCAAAATTTGATGATTTAATATCATTGTATTCATTAACCATTTGGGACAGTCAAAAAAAATTTCAAACAATTGTCATCAGAAACCTTAAGGTTTGCATTCCCCATGACTAAGAGCATACCTCTAGTAGCTACATGATTGAAGAATGAAGTGATTTGGACTAACGGTTGGAAAGTTATGGGCTCTAGAAGGTTTTGGGCTCTAAAAAATGGCAAAAAATCCTCTCTTGGTGTGAAGAAAATGATAAAAATTTCAAAGTGTTTGGTAGTAGTTATAGATTTTTTGCGTTGCATTGATGTAGCCAAAGGGGCCTTATCAATGGGGTCAATTGTGTCAACTAGGCCTAGTCAATGCAGTTGTTGATTACCATTGACTTTGGGAAACTTTGAAAATACAAGGAGTTTTTGAGTGAAATGGGAATCAAATGGAAACCCAAAAGGCCACCAACATGATGAAAATAGTAGAAGAGGATGTTGGAGCTCAGAAAATTCGAAAAGATTGAGAAAATGGTTGGACAATGAAGTTTTATGAAAATTTAAGGAGCATAGAGTTGGATGCATAATGGGGCATGCAGAAGATATGATTGTAGCAATGCCTAAGGTAAAGATTTTAACTATCTAAACTAAGAGATATAAAAGTGGGTCCTCCCCATAGCAGGCACATGCCCTTTTTGTCCTTGCATAACTTTAACTAAGGAGTATGTGGGCCCCACAGTTGATTAATGATTATGAAAAATTAAGGACCAACCAGAAAGAATCTATCCAAGAATTCCAACTCATAAAACTAAGACATCAAGCATAACATGAAAATTTGTAGTGAGGTAAGTTACGAGTAGCATAGATGGATGATGGAGAAGGTGGGATGGAATTCCAAATTGAGGTCATAAGAAGGCCCTTATGGAGTTGTATTTAAAATGACCTGAGAAGATCCATCCTAAGTCCAAATCAAAACCAACCACATTCAGTGACTTTGCATCACCACTCCAAGGCCGATCCATCCTCTTAAGACATAAGAGCGCTTCCACAAAACAACTATTATTCCATAAAGAGAAGAAAAGAGAAGCAGGAAGTGAGAGAGGGTCTTAGTTAGAGGGGACCTTTAGGCATGGGTAACATGTCTTTCTAGTCCCATAACTAGTGCTTATAGCCTGTTTATTTGACTAAGGGGTGTGCTTTGAATTTCCATCTTGTTTTTTTATATTTATTATTATTTNTTTATTTGTCTAAGGGGTGTGCTTTGAATTTCCATCTTGTTTTTTTATATTTATTATTATTATTTTCATTTTGGATGAAAACCACACCATGCAAAGACTTTATTTGACTTCCTATTATCGGTTGACATGGAATGGTAAGTAGCTAATGAAAACATTCGAGCACCCAAGTAAGTAAAAGAGTACAAAGAGTATTAAGTCCCCTTGAAGTCACACCATATGTAATCCCTTGAATCCTTCCCAATTCTAGAAACTACCAAGGTCATCCATGTATTAAAGTTCATTTAATGAAAGGAACCTCAAACTTCCAAAACAAGGAAAACCATAGAGTTTGTGGATGGGCGAATGAAATAGACTCATTGCCTATTCCATGAAAAATAAACCATGTCTTAGTCATCAAACATTAGAATTCAAAAATAGAAGCTAGACATTAACAATTAAAATATTAAGCACAAACCACCATTAGTAAATAGTAATATTGGCATTGTGTCCTGTAGTAATAAAGCACTTTTATTAGCAAAAATCATGAAAATTCACATAAAAATAAAGTAAAATATATAATAAAGTATAAAATATTCAAGAAAGATAAAGCATACTAATGATGTTGTAAAACAAAAATTGAGAAAATCAATAGAATGAAAAACCAAAAAGAGGTAAAAATCAACAAAGTGTAAAACAAAAATGTATAAAAAAAAAAGTGAAAAATTGAGGAGCCATGTGTATGGTTAGCATGGATGGAAATCTCCCCCATGACTAAGTTGAAAGGAGGAGACACAAAATATAGAGCATGGTTTTCCATCCAATGAGGTAGTAGTTGTACTAGCTTGTCCCAACTCTAGGAAAGGTTTCACTTGTCAGATGTTGACCAACTACTTTATGTGTGGGCTCTCATGTTTGTAGATTAACATGGACCCAAAGGGAAAGGTTTTATCAATTATATAAGGTCTCTTCCACAATTTTTGGAACGTTTTTTTTTTGTACATGTGTGGGGTTCTAGTAGAGAACCTTATCTCCAAGTTAAAATTCTACTTTCTGGATTCTAAGGTCATGGCACTTGTTGTTGTATGTCTTATGTCTTATGCACTTCATTCAAATATAGGGCCACCAATCATTTTTCATCTAGCACATTCAGGTTGATCAATCTTTCTCTTTGTGCTAGGCTCAGGTCAAGGTTCAAGTCATAGGCTATTGAAAGTGTACAAAGCTCGGATTGGATTGGAAGTGTTGGAAGTTTTTTGTACATTAGCTTATAGGGAGAGTAGCCTATGGGGAGTTTCCACGTGGAGTGGTAGACCTAGAGGGCATCATTAAGTATTGTGCTTCAATCTCTTTTATATTTACTTATAGTCCTTGTTAGGATCTTTGTGATCTCCCTATTGGTAACTTCTGCTTGACCATTGGCTTGGTGGTGATAGGGTGTTATTAATTTATGTTCAACCCCCAAGCATTGCATGAAATTTTGAAAGGTGGCACATATAAAATGGATTCCATTGTTAGAAATTAGTGCACGTGACACATCAAACCTATTTTCAATATGTTGTTGTATAAATTGAGTAGCAGTGAATGATGTACAATCGATGGCAACTACTGCTTCTATCCATTTGGTGCACTAGTCAACTACTATGATGATGTATGCTTTTCTATTGGATATGGGTGTGATAGAACCCATGAAGTCTATGCCCCATATGTCAAAGGATTCCAATGGTTGAATCCACTATTGAGGATCCTCCATTTGAGCAATCATCCCACCATCTCATTGATAGCATTCACAAGATCAAACAAATTGGTGGGCATCCCTGAAGATTGTGGACCAATAGTATCCTACCATCAAGATTTTTATAGTCGTGCATCTTCCCACATAGTGGCCTCCATAAGGGCCTTCATGAGCATCCTGGAGAATGCATAATTGGTTTGTATCAAGGACACACCAACAAACCAGGCCATCGATGCATACCTTATAAAGGTGTCTGTTGATTTCCATGAAGTACTTAGATCGATGAAGAAATTTTTGTTTCTTCCTAAAGTCTAGATCTTGTGGCATCTCCTGAGTGAGAAGGTAAGGGGGGATGCCATCATACCATTTTGATTCGGTGGGCACTTGGTTATTTATTGCTCCTGTAAAAAGGAGTTCATCTAAAAATTGATCAAAGAGCAAACTCTCCTCCTCTTTATTATTTCATCTTAACCAAGAGAGATGGTCAGTGACCATATTTTTAATCCCTTTTTGATCTACCATTATGAGATCGAATTCCTATAAGATCACAATCCATCGTATGATACAGGGGCTCATTGTTGGCTTGTTCATTAGGAAATGAATGACACTATGATCTATGTGCACAAACACTTTATAGCGAAGCTCATAGTGCTTCAACTTTTCAAGAGCATATATCATTGCCATTAGTTCTTTTACAATTATGGTGTAATTCAATTGTGCACCCACAATGCTTCAACTTGTGTAGTGGATGCAATACAAATGTTTCTTATCATCCAACTACATAAGCATAGGTTCCAAGGCATAATTAGATGCATCTGTCATTATAGGAAATGGTCTAGACCAATCTGGTGCCCATAGAATTGGAGTTTCTACAAGTTTTTCCTTTAGTTGTTGGAATGCATGTTCACACTCCTTGGTTTAGATGAATGGAGCATCTTTCTTTGTAAGCTTGACCAATGGCTTTGCAATGTTAGAGAAATTCTCTATAAACCATCAGTAATAGCCAATGTGTCTAAGGAATGATCAGACATCTTTGAATGTCTCTGGTTGATATGTGATTCCTTAGATAACCCTTATCTTCTTAGGATCTATCTCAATCCCTACTTGAGTAATTCTATGCCCCAATACTATGCTTTCCTAGACCATTAAATGGCTTTTTTGCCAATTAAGCCTAAGGTTTTTTTCAACACATCTTTTTAGTACTTGCTCAAGGTAATCCAGGGCTTGCTCAAATGTAGCCCCATAGGTAGAGAAGGCATCCATAAAGACTTTTACCTTGCTACCAATTTGCTGTTGAAAAATACTAAGGACCAGGCATTGAAATTTTGTAGGGGCATTGCATAGACCAAATGACATCGTGAAATATGCAAAAGTACCCCAAGTACTTGTGAATGTTGTTTTGGCCTAATCTTTTAGCACAATCTAGATTTGGTTATAGCCACTATAACCATCTAAGAAGCTATAATAACAATGCCTAGATATGGTGTCCAACACTTGGTCCAAAAATGGTAATGGGAAATGACCCTTAAATGTTGCCATATTCAATAGCCTAAAGTAGATGTAGACCCACCACTTAACATCTTTCTTTAGCACAATTATGAGTGGGCCAACCCACTCACTATCTATAATGGGATAGATGAACCCCACCTTGAGGAGTTGTTCTATTTCCTCTTTGATGATCTGCTTCAACTTAGGGTTCAGCTGCCTCTACAGCTTCCTTCTTAGCTTCATGGCTAGGTTGGTGTAGATACAATGCTAGCATATCCTTAGATTAATTCTAGTCAATTTAGGATATGACCAAGCAAAGGCTATCGACCATTTGTTGATCACTTTCAAAAACTTGTCTTTTTATTCAAGAGCAAGATCTGCATTGATTATAACTGGCTTTCCATTATTTAAAAATGCATACTCCATGCTAGTTGATCAAGTTTTTAACTCTAAGGGTTCTAGCTTGAAATTATCAAGGATTTTCAATTCTTCCCAATAGGTATCATCAACTTCATCATTAGAGAGTTGGTAATGAACTTGCTCAAGTTCATCCATGCCCTTGACATAGGCACATGTTAGGCTCTCAATAGGTTCCATGCATAGTGTGCTACTATCAAAGTTAGCTGTCAGCCACTGGGTGCCCTCCTATCTACATATAGGCACTTTTGGATATCAGTTTCATGTGCACACTGATTGCATGCTTTAATGAATGTACTTTTAATGGACCATATTTTCTGCATGCAATTGCACCCATTATTATTGTAGTGATGCATGGAACTCGAGTAGATGATGAATAAGTTCTATGGTACTCTAGGGGATAATATTGATGTTGGAATGAGGCATGGCAAGCTAAGCCACATGAAGAAATGGGTTGTTGAACATAGTACTTGTATGAATCTAGTTTCCCATAAGGGTACTACTGTTTTGGTAGTGGCATTCTCCATGCCTATGGTTGCTACCACTACTGGTATTGCTCATATGGTTGTGGTTGAGCTCCACTTGGATAGTAAGCTTGTTGTTATCGGTGGAACTACCTTGAATTACCTTGAGGATAAGGTAATCATTTGGGTGCTTTCCTTCATGATAGTTGAGGATTTAGCACATGCACCCCAAACTCTTGTAAGTGTGACACCATAGGGAAAAATCCCTTAGGATGGTCATATTGAAAAATCTCATATCTAACATCATCATCGGAGTCTATTTCCACAACTTCTTCTACTGTAGCAACTTTTCCCTTACCTCTTTGATAGGCACGTTTAGCTTGTTTCTGTCTCCTATAGTTGCAATCACTATTGCACTCTTTGGATTCTTTAGTAATCTTCATGGTAGTTTGGAATTTTTCATCCAAAGAGTTCCATAGTTTATCAGCCTTTGCCGAAATATCATAAACAGATTTTTGGATGGCAAGGTTTTCCTACTCACCACCTTGTCAAGTGGTGACTCCTCCTCATCACAAAATTGGACCTTCCTTTCCTGATGGGAGGGTCCCTATTAAATTATTCTACACTTTCCCTCTTTTGCAACTCATCTTCTTCTTTTACTACCTACTCAATTAGTCTTTCTATCTAATGAGGTCTTAGTTTAGGTAGTCTTCCTTGGGCGTAAACCCCAAGAGTTCCTGTAGTTTATGCTCTAAGCCCATTTATGATGTGGTAAAGTTGTTCCCTTTGAGAATAACCATGGCTAGGGAATTAATGTAAGAGAGAATAATATCTTCCCATGATGGCATCTAAGGGTTCATGTGTTCCCTATTTCAAACCTTGGATTTGCCTTCTCAAATTAGACACTATGGAGTACGTGTAGTATTTGTCATTAAATAGTTCTAGCATGGTAATCCATCTGTGAATGGATTCTAGTTGTAAGGATCAATACTAACTTTATGCCTCTTTAATGAGTGTCCTAGGAAATAGCTTCAGTTTCTACCAATCATTTTCTATGTTTTGTAAGGCATAGGCATCATGAAAGGCTTGTAGATGGTTTTGCAGATCAGCGTTATATTCCCCCTCAAATCTTGGGATATTGTTCATGTCTAGGCACTTGATCTGACTATCCTTCACATCCTTGGTTGGAATTTTTATAGCCTCTACAATATTCAACATGCTTCAGGTCCATCATCATCATTATTTTGTTGTCACTGATGATGTTCCCTGTTACCCCTTCATTCATTGTGGGCTTGGCAATCAGTATTATTGTTTTGATGTTCACCTCTACCATGATTATTCCTTCTACAATGTTTTTTAGAACCAAAAGAAGAGGAAGAAGAAGATGTAGATGCAGAGGGAAAAGAGGGAGAAGGACTACCATGATCATGGTATCTATTGACTCCCCTTTAGTTGTCATGGCCACATTTGTCACGTTTCTTAGCATCTTAATGCTTGTTCAAGCCCCTACCTTAATTTCCTTCTTTATCTAAACCTAGTTTGTTGATAGTGGAATGCAGATTCAGGTTCACATCCCCATCACTAGTAAGAAGGGGTGGAGAATTTTCATGTTGAGAGCCCCCAAAGGGAGGGTCCTCATTGTCATCTTGATTAAGCAATAATAACGGATTGATGAACCATTTCCCCTACACAAACTCATGTTACTTGTCCTAGTGTCAATCTCTCTAGCATTGTGTTTCAGTGGAACAGTAGTCCCCACAGTCATAATCATGCACAACATACTCCTCTTGAAGATCATGGATGCCTAACTTCTTAAGATTTTGAAGTAGCGTCACAAGCATAAATCAATCGGGAGGCATTACAATGTTGCCTTCCATGTCATGCCATTGCAATTGTTCATCCTGATGCAGGATGAAGGTGAAATCAAGCACATACTCATCTGGATGAGTATATACCACCTTGCATTCTTGAGAGACCTGTAGTTTAGCAATGTCATATTTGAGAGAAGAAGACATTTTGCAAAAAAATAAAATATCAGTGTGATTATGTGCTTATATTATGTGTGAAAATGATGTTAACTGTAGGGTTTGTTCAATGATGTTAATGATGTTCACTAATCCTACATAGCGCACATTTCAACAGAAAGAGTCCCTAGCAACAGCACCAATGATGAGTGAAAAAGTACCCCTACACTCAACCATACAAATCACGAAGTGTTCACACGCAATCCAGTCAAATTTCATAGACTCTATAGTTTTCTAGTGCACTAGTTCTCTAAGAAGTAAACTAGGCATTAAGAACATTTGTTGTCTTCCCAAGTACACTTGTGAAGCTTCAATGTATGGTTTAAGTGTAATTGAGACACATGATTTTTATCATTTTATGTTTTATGGTTTTGGTGCTTAAAATAAACAAGATAAAGAATAAAGTAATTTAATGCCTACTTTAATCTAATTGGATAATTATTGTGTAACTAGTCCTAACATAAGTATTTGGTCCCACTTACCGTACACATCTTGAACACATCTAACGTTGTTAAGTTACCATGCGTCAAGTGTTGCTGGGAGTACCAAACATCATACACATGCTTGAAGTAATCATACTTATGTGTTTACTTAATTGCTATTTAGGATATTTTCTTTAATTATTTAATTAGCCTAATTACTGAGGAACATTGAATAAATAACTGAAAGCATTAAATGTGTGAATAAAATATTTAAGCTATCCAAAATACTGCAAGGTTTATCAAGAAGCTCATCTTTATTGCCGCACACAATGTTGTGCTTAGGTACAATAGTGCTTGAATAAAGATATGTACACTCAATGACTCTTGTTGTAGGCATGCAAGAAAATATTCTAACTTTTGAATGTAAAAACTGTAAGAGCTTTGCTACAACTATGACAACATGATGCCTAAACACAGTGGATTAGCACATATTTATATGCAAGAATAGGCCCTGCATCGATGGGGCCTAGTTAATGTGGCCTAGTCAACAAGGCCTTGTCGACATGGCCAATCTGTGACTCATCACCTTGGATGAACAACTCAATACTATCATGGATACAATAGTTAATATTTTTGGTTCTCTATTCTTGATATTGTTTAACCCTAAAGCTAACCACTTTTTTATTGATCCTAGGGTTATGAGTTATTTATAGCTTAAGCTTATACCTATGTTACCTCCCACAGTGGTACAATTAGCCAACTCTCCTAGAAAAATGGTTAAATAAATTTTTCCTTCAACAAAAGTGATGATCTAGGGGCTTTAGTGGAGTACTAACCTCATACTCATAAACCTTAGAGTATATGATGTGATTCTTGGGATGGACTAATTATCTAATTATGAAGATTATTTAAATCATAGAAATAAGATCCTCATACTTTAATCCCTTTGTGGAAAAGAAGTTACAATCTAAGTAAGAGATAGATCAAACCGAACTTGGTGATAGCCAAAAAGTTTAAGAGTTTGTTTAAGCAAGTCATAAGTGTTATATAGTACCAAGTCATGATGAACCTAAGGAGGATATGGAAGAGATTCCAATGATTCAGAATTTTATAGATGTTTTTAAGAATGAACTTCCCATATTACATCCTAATTGAGACATCGAGTTTGAGATTACTCTCAAGCCTAGAACCCAACCAATTTTTAAGAGACATCATAGGATGTCTCCCATGAAACTTGTGAAACTTAAGTTACAACTTCATGAGCTAATAAATAAGGGTTTGATTTGACCCAATGTTTTTCTTTGGGATGCTTCAATTTTCTTTGTTAAGAAGAAGTATGAAAGTTTAAGGCTATGCATAAACTACAAGTAGTTGAACCATGCGATAGTCAATAACTAGTATCTTTTACCTAGGATTGATGATTTGTTTAACTAGTTGAGGGGAGTAAGAGTTTTCTTTAAGATAGATTTGTGTTCTAGATATCATTAAGTTAAAGTAAGAGAAGAATATGTGCCTAAGAAAACTTTTAGAATATGATATGGATATTATGAGTTCTTAGTCATGTCCTTTGGGCTCATTAACGTTCTAGTAGTTTTAATGCCTTTGATGAATAATATGTTATTTATACCAATTTATTAGTATCTTCATTAATGACATCTTGGCCTACTTTATTGATAAGAAAGAACATAAGAAACACTTGAGGATAGTGCTACATGCTTTAAGGGAATAACTCCTCTTTGCTCATGCTTCTAAGTGTGCCTTTTAGAAGAATGAAATTTAGTATTTTGGTCATGTGGTGTTAGGAGTAGGTATAGAAGTGGGACCTTCAAAAGTATCAATAATTAAGAATTAATTTATTTTAACCATACTTAATGAAGTTAGAAGTTTCTTGGGCCTACTAGTATTAGAGCATACTCCTAAGTCAAGGTACAATAATTAGTTTCTTAACTTAATCTATCAATAATTATAACTGGTTGTGATGGTTTAGTAAAAAGTCACAACTGCTTATGAAGGATAAAAGAACACAAGTTCATACTTCGTAATATATATAATGTAGAACAATGATGGAATAGTAAATATAGTGGTGAAATAATATGGAACAATAAGGAATAACAATGGAACAACAATAAAGAAGATATGAATATGAAGTAACATTGGAACAACAACCACAACAATGTTCGTAATACATAAGCATTTACGAACCACAACAATTCATAAAATTATAAAAGACTGAATAGTAGTATGCAACAAGGAAGGAAGATATTACGAAGCATACAAGTTGTAACAAGAACCAAAGCTCCAAAACCAAAATGTTATTAAGTCTTTTACAAGAAGAAAAAGTGAAGAAGAATCTAGTTTCCTAAATAGGACAAGAAGACCTGAGGTGGGAGATTTGTAATTTGGTCTAGTCTTTTAAAGAGGAAGAGAAAACCATCCAAAAGAGGGATAGGCTATGATTGATCTAGTAGTCCATAAGAGGTCAAGCTATGGATTGTTAAAGGAGTCCAAGAAGGAGCCAACCCACATAGGACTAACCAATAGGGAAAATTCCTACAAGACCTATCATGAGTAACAATAAAAGGTAGGCATCGTAAGGATGTAGCCAAAGAAGGGGAAAAGAAAGAAGAGAAGATGTTAACATGTAGTGTTGATCATTCATAAATGGGTTTCAAATTTTAATGTGCAATCTAAAAAATATGCTAAAGTTTCATGTTTTGTCGAGTTATATAATCTTTTGTTGATTTTTCAAAAAGTTAAGAAATTATTAATCTTCTCAGTCCCATTAAGCATATAGAGTATATTTCTACAACTTTTGGTTTTCATACACATTTTTTGGTTAACATTAACTTTTGTAATCATAAAATGGAATTACTATTACAAGCAAAAGAAAAGACTTATACTCAGCAAATTACATATTATAATCTTTCTAATTTTTGCAACTTTTACCATTGCAAAGAATATTTAGTTAAGGCTTATTCTTTTCTGCTCAAGAAAAAAGATTTTAAACAAAAGAAAAAATGTGTTGAAGTTGAAGATATAAAAAATTTAATTAATGTCAACAATAAGAATGATCAAATGGCTATAATGAATCTAGAGAAGATAGAAGCTCCCATGTATATTTTTTCTAGTAGTAGAGAAAGTATTAAGCATGCTAGAAAGATGGCTCATAAGGTAAATTTTTCCTTGTCTGCCAAGAATACTATAACTCAAAGATTAAAACTAGTGTTGAAAAGAAGGTTATAGTTGATGATAGATTCTCAATGTAAGATCAATAACAATCAACAAGTTAAATATCTTCCACAAATGGTACCACATTCTTGCTTTGAAATAAATATTGTTATTAAGCTATAGCTCTCTATCTCAAATCCTTTTGTTATTTTAATTTCAAGCATGAATGTTAGAAAGTAATGTAAATTTTGTTAGGGCTAGGATCTTCCTCCCTACGAATAATTAATTTTCTTTTGTTATTTTTTCAAAGTATGAATTGTAGGGTTGTACACTTGAGTAGACAATCCTAAAATCAAAAAGATTTTTCTTTCCATATTTTTTATAATGACGTCTACTTTGTGTCAAGCTTGTAATGTACTCTAAATTTTCTTTGATTCTTATTAGTTTTGGTTTTGACATCCCCTGTGCTCTTATTATTATTATTAATGCTTGCTTAGAATATTTTCTATTTTATTTGCTAAAGTGATAGTATAGAATAGTACCTTGTAGATAGCTATGTTGGGATTCAAAACTTAGACCTTGTATAGTTAATGACTCTTATATAGCTTGCTAGGTAGCAATTAAAAATTATACGTATAGAAAAACCTTGGAAATAGATTCTTTTAGAAATAAATTTTATGTTTTAATTTTAGATTCAAGCTACATGTGTTCTATGAGCTATAATCACCCAGTAGCATAAGGATGTCTTTGTGAGTATAAATACCTAGCAATCCTTCAATTAGAAATTATCCATTTGCTTCATCAATATTTGGGAGATAGACAAAGGTGGAAACCCTGCCAATTAGGAGAAGAGCCACAACCAAGCCTATGCAATCTTTCAAGATCTATGGAAGTTATTTCCTTCCAAGTTTTCATTTTTTAGATTTCTATTATATTCAATATTTGATCTCTCACTTTCACTTAGGGTTAAATCCATTTTAGGAAATCTCACTCACACAAGGATTTGATCAATAGTGCCTCCTTCCAAGAAGAAAAATTTATTACAATGCTCATTTATGGGTTTAAGTGTCACAAGGTTAATGTATATTTTTTTCTAATGGTATATGTTTGAAAAAATAATTTTGGAGATGCATGTTTTTTTAATTTGGATTTCTACTTTTTTGATGAGATGTCATTATGAATTTCATTGCGTTTCAACCTGCTTTGAAACTTGTTACTCTCTGTCAAATTTTTGAAATGTTTTTCAAGGTTTCTATTTCATTTTAGAATTTCCAATCCAATTACTCTTCCCGTAGCTTGCATACTAAAGGAGAAAATTTTAATCATGCTAGCACGGATCATAAGATGCTTTTATAGGGATGTATGACTATAATAAGTTTTGTCACAACAAAAGTCATGATGTTCTCTATGTGCACATGCCAAAATGCCACTAGCAAGAACAGACGAAGCAAAGGGTCATTTCAATCATTAAGATCTTAAATGCAAAGTTTTGACATCAAAAATGTAGTTTTGACTTGAAAAATGAAAGAGAGATAAACCCTAAAATCTAAAAATCCATTTGGGAAAATTTAGAATTATTCTACAAATGACAAACATTTCATTTGATGACGTATCCCCAACACCTTGGGTTTTGGTTTTGGTTTATGTTTAATGATTCTTATGGGTGAAGCATCTCATAGTAAGCATCTTTTGATTTTATTTAATAATTTGTATGCATGAAGAATCTCATGGTAAGTATATGTTTGTTTAGTGGAGTTAGTAGAAAAGGAGTGATTAATTAGTTTAAAGAGATCTTGAGCCATTTGACAATCATTCACTATTTGTAGTCGTAAAGTCTTTATGCATATGGCCCTTTTCCCATACAATGAGGATGATTTGATCACCTTTGGTAAACAACAGAAAATAGGGTGGTATTTTGATTGATTTTGGTATCGAATTTAATAAACAATAATTTAATTCATGCCGGCACGTTTTGGTTTGTTTGGATTTTATTTAGATAAAATCTTATTGTGCATAATGAGTACACATTCAAACCTTAACATATTTGAAAATGGCATTAGCTTCTAAAAAATTTGGAATTGGGATGCTGGTCAAAGTTCACTTTAGTTTATTGGCCTTATAATGTTATTTATTTGACAATTTAATATTTGTATGGTTATTTGGGACAAACATTTTGGATGCAGCAACCCCTACGCATGGTTATTTAGCTACCTAATATTTGGTTCCAAAACCCTTAAGGCAGTATTTATAATTTAGTTTCCCTACTCAGTCACATGGACTAACTTTCTCCTTTATTTATGCCTCCTAGGTATAATAGATTTTAGTGAATATGAGTAGAGAGAGAAGCTAATGCTTAAACTATATTTTTATGCTTTTTTAGCATTTCAGTTAATATTTAAGATGTGTAATTTCTAAATTTTAATATTTAGTAGATGTACTTTGGAATGTCCTTGGGTTAGCACATGTAGACTTTGTACTTGTTTGTCTTTCATGGAGACCCAACTTTACTTTTCAATATTTATTTAAGTTTTAAGATTTGAACATTTAACTTGGTATTTGTTATTTGAATATCATTTTATACGATAGATGCATCCTGCGTTTTTGATACTGGATATTTTTGCATGGGCATCAAGGTCATGCAAATTGTTTACACCTAATTAACAGGGTAGATTTTGTATGCAAAGGGCTCTTGGTAATGTAATGTTATAATTAAATTGTTTCTTTTTGTTTTCCCATTTGCACTTGTTTATGGATGCCTATTGCTTTGTCTATCATTCTTTTGGCATCCTATCAATTTTATTTGATTGCAATTTAATTTTTCTTAAGTAATACTTTTCTAACCGAAGCCTAGGTTAGCGAGTTATATATATGCTTGAAACAAGAACTAAAACATGACAAACATTTGTAAGATTAGAAGAACTATTGTGAGATTTGAGAATTTAAATTGTGAGAATTGTGAGAAACATGAATGAAAGAATATTAAGAATCTTAATTGATTATGAGAACATAATGATGCAATAAAGCAAGATAGAAAAAAAAGAGAAAGCACATAAAGAACTTAGAGAACCACCAACATACTCTTCTTCTTTTAATTCATCTCCAAAATGAAATAAAAGCTCTCATCAAGCTTACATGGAAGGAGAGAACTCCTTTTTATAGCTTTAATGGTCCAAAAGTTGCCTTAATTGGGATGAGGCTTACATGAGAGAGCATTGGCCCTTTCTAAGGGAAATGTGTATAAAGCTAGCATAAGCTCTTAATATAAACTTTAAAAAATTAATCACCTAAAGATTCCACATGACTCCAAAGTTTAAACTAGGAAATATAACATGAGAGTAACTCTAAGACATGGAAAAGAACATAACATGAAGAACATAAATAATAGTTCATAAGAGAAATAGATCTAATGCTTGTAGAACTCTTCTTTTAATATCCAAAAGTTTCTTTTGCTTTGATTATTCATTGTTCCACAAAAGTCTCATACTTTGAATATCTTCTAGATGTCGCATAAACCAAATGATAAAACAAACTAAGGTATAAAAAGTCATTGCTTCTAATATGAGAACTATGACTTAATCTTGCATTGATTGTTCTAGTCTGACTTTATAATTTCCATGAGCTAACCAAAATATTCCACATTAAAATTTTACAATAGTACCTTTAATAAGGTTTTTAATTAATTTAAGACTTTTTATTAATGATAAACATTTAAATGACTATATCTCCTAAACAAAAAAACCCAATTCCAAATTCGTTTAAAGCTACAAAAAACTAACAAAACCTACTACTATCTCTTCCAATCAAGCATACAAAAAAGATCATGCCTAAGGTAGCATATAGAATCAAGCACCATATTAATAACAATATAATAGTCATACCTAATGACTTACCCATAGTGTGACTATTCCTATCTACAAAGTCAAACAAGATTAGTGCACATCTGTCAATATAAGTATAATCCATAACGATATATTATCTTACTATATGATAGTAATATTGAAAGTAATCCATGGTACATCAAAATAAAATACACATGACCATCATAATATCATAATTCTCAAACCAAATACACTAGTTTCACAATTCTAGCATGCATCAATGCACAATGAATATGCACCAATTCTTGTTTATATTATCTACTTAAAGTATCTAATTTATAGACATCAATAAACAAATCTAGTCATCCCTTCATCTTCCACTCTAATAAGAGGTCACTGCTTATGAATGCAATGTGGTCATTATACTCTTAACAAATTTAAATCAACTTTCATGATCACCAAAACTTAAAATGAAGGATATAGGACTTGAGATAAAGGATATGATATCAAGGGATTTATTGAATCTTTGATACATCATTTTGAGTTTAGACATGATATACAACTTGTTACATTGATAAAAACAAAAATGATAAAAGATAAAACTCAACAAAAAAAAAAGATAAAGATAAAAGGAAACAAACTAATAAGAAGGTATCCATATAACACATCACTGTAAAAGCATGTTACTCATCTAAAAGTAGGCCTCTTATCATGAAAATTTGCTAGGGAATAATCTCAACATTTGACTAGAAAGGCATGTGACCCTTGTCTAAAGATACTTCTTTACTAAGGTTAGCATTTGTTAAGTTACTAGAAAGGAATACACCCATGTTTGAAGGTGTACCCCTAACAAATGAGCCAAGAATACACTTTAATAAGCACATTTCATATGGTCCCTATGTTCAAAATAATAATTGAATATAATGTAGCCAAGTTTGTTCTAAAATTGACTCAATGATGATAGTCTGAGGATGATGTAATGGGATGTCACTAATAAGTAGTACATTTTGGTTTCAAATTTATAAGATGTCATTTCTTAATCACATCTTATACAAATGAAGCATTGAATTTATAACCAAAGCACCTCATGGTCTTGCTTCTACTTTCCTATTCTAACATCTTACCTCACTATTTTTTTTTTTTTGATAAATTCCTTATAAATTGTGATAATATGTTATGCTTTTTTGCAAACAACTTATAAACATTCTTTTGATAGTGATTTTTATTGACATTAACCTGCTAGGGTGACTTATCCTTGGTTAGTGACTATCCAAGGATATAAGAAGGGAAGAGCTTGATATGGGGAGGACCTACAAGTTTTGGAAAAGGTTTGTGCAAGATCTAATAGCTACTATTGTGGCTATTGATTTAAACAAATGTTGAATGGTATGTAGGGAACTACAAAAGAATATAGTTGAAAGGGCATTTCAAAATTCTTAATTGCCACAATAGAAAAGTCTAGCCAAGTCCATATGGATCTTGCCAATAAAAGAGTTTCAATGAGATTTTTAGACTAATGATACCAACTTTCTAGAAATACTACATCATTGCATGTAGTCCTTTGAAGAAGGCAATAGAGCAACAATGATAGAATTATCACATGAATGGTAGAAGAAGTTGTTGATGTAGTAGCAAGTCTACTACACAATGAACTTAATGTTCACACGAACCTTTGAAAAGCTAAACAACTTCATCACAATGATGAAGTGCAAGAACATATAACCCCAACTCAACATGTTGAAGTTCTAAAGTACTGTATTAGAGCAACATGGTTTTCTCACCTACTAAAATTCAAAACAAAAGGTTCTTACATTTTCCAACGAATTCCAAAACGTTAGTATAAAGTCTAAAGGATATCTTTGTTGGAAGCTTGATAGAATTGATTTTGACAACCTTTAGTCAATCATTATCATTGACAATCTCTAACCTTGAGTATAAACAATAAACCCTTGGCACTTCATTGTCCTAGTAGAATTAATATATTGATTGATGTACAATTGCTTTATTTTGATCTAATTTTTTCTTGCTATGTTCAAATTATTTTTTGCTATAACGGAAATCAATGTGTTACATTGTTAATTATCACAACTAGATGAAGGATTCAAAGTCTAAATTTGCTTATAATCGAGTCATTGTATACACTGCAAACTAATTTCAAAGATGGTGTGAAGATAAGGAATGGTTTGATGATACGACTTTGAACAAGTTTTTTCTTCACAATTGCAAGAATGCATTTGATCTGTGCAAGAAAAACTCCAATCCGTTGAACTGTCAATTACCCAAAATGAAATTCTCATTTTCCTTGAAGTGATACGGCTATGATCTGTGCAACAAATATTTGAGGACTTCATAAAAGGAAACCACGACTCCCACTGAAGGCCCAGCCCGAGCTACCCTTGGACCCATCCCTGCAAACAAGCCCTGTCCTTTCCCATCTCTGGGCATGATAATGTTTTCATATCAGAAAAGAATTCAACCCAAAAAAAATTATCCCATAAATATTTAAAATATATATATTCAACAACTTACCGCCAAATTTCCAACAAGGTTTTCCTAATACTTGTTCCGATCACCTTGCTTGGATTCTTCTAGGAAAATAATGCATAATAGGTTATTGCATAGAGTTCAAGCTGATGGCTTATTCCCTCAACACTAAATTAAAATAGAAACTATTTGATGGACTGTCCAATAGCATTCAATTCAGAAAATTGCTTGATGCCACAATCATGATTTTATATTTTTCAAATACACACCTCTAACTGGCGACGTGTCTTAGCAACATCCAAAGGACAAGTAACAGCCGCAGCAATTCCACCAGCTATCACTCCAGCAGAGAAGTTTGCTCCCAAAATAACTGGCACATTGGCTTCCGACTCAGCTAGACTAAGAAGATGCCGACGCAACTATCAAAAACAAAAACATGAAAAAAAAAATAGGTTCTCTTCAAAAATAAAGATCATATACTCTGATTGATAAAAATTTTTGATAAATAGGTTTAAATATTAAATATATTTACAAAAAAGATAAAGGATGCTGTACGTATCATAAATGAGTTGCTCTATAATGAATGTTCATATGTCTGGAAGCATAAATGCTTGAAAAACACAAGCAAATGGCTGCCTGTTGCAATTTTTATAACAGGTTGCAGATTCTAATTGTTGAGGCACCATCCATCTTATGACCTATGTTATACCAGTATATATTCAAAGTTTGGGTTCCAACCCCACTAAAAAAAACACAACCAAATTACCAAATTCAATGACGTGAAACTTGTTGCCAAGACTTGCATCCTGTAATTCATCACTGATTAGTTTAATCCTAACGGCTATGTACTGATATGATGCAAAGTGTATCTATTATTTCTTATTCCTTAATGTGTATGCAAGAGGGTCAGTTGGAAAGCCTGTAAAGATGGGAACAATCCACGAACTCCATAAAATATTTTTGCAACAATAAATTAATCAGTCTTAATTGGCTTGATCAATGAAATTATCATTAATGTATTTGATGATCTTGTTAACAATCTTCTTTTCAAGTGATACTGCTGGATGTCGTAGCCAACATAAAAGATAAACCTAGGAAAAATCACCTTCCGATAATGTTTATAAGGCTTTTATTCAACGTCCTTTCCTAGGTAGAAAGAGCTACCACCCAAAACCCCCTAAACATGTCCCAAAAAAATACAAGGATAATGTATGTCAAAACAATCAACAAATCATTATGGCACAATACATATTAGAAAATCAAAACATCAGCAATAAATAAAATCAGATAAGCAATTAGGCTTAAGCAGTATATATATATATATATAATGTGAAAAATGACCGAGAATCTGACCTGGAAAGAGTGCCAATATGACAAATGATATATCTCAAAAGCCGCTATACATCTACGGTGCAAATAACTGTAAAATGAAGTAAACTTGAAGTCAGGTTTAAGCCTTCTAGTAACAGTGATAAACATGATCAACAATAGGACGTAGCAGGGTACTTTTCTTATGAATATTAGTGACTGTATAAATACAAGTAATAGCGCCATTAGAGGATGATGGGAAAAAACCGGTGAGCAGTCAGCTTCAGGGCATAGCTATGGCTGCTCAGAGGATTTCAACTCTGAGGCATGCTTGGCAAAACAGGGATATTTGTGCTGTGATCTTTGTCAAATCATTGGGATTCTTGCCGAAATTACTCAGGTGGTTGTTCAACTAGGGTATGAAACAAAAAGAAAAATTCATTACAGGTACAACCAAGGCTTTTCAACAGCAATTTTGGAGAGAGTCAAGCAAATAGATTTTCACGTTAAAATTTTTTTTTCAAAATAAAAAACCTTATGGATGACGGATAAAACAAACTTGGTAAAAGAGGATTTATCAGGAAAAGGACCATGCATTCTCACAAAAATACTGATCATCAATGGCATGCTCCTTGTTAATATCTGAGGAAGAATTTGATGTTTTAGGAAGAAGGAAAAAGCGGCATTTGTTGGACACTATTGAGATAATCATAATATGAAATGAGTAATTGAGTTAAAAGTTGGAACTCTTGCATTATTATTCTAAAAAATGAGATTCTCCTTTGATCTTTTTATGCCCACAGCTGAATGACTATTGTATCAGGCAATACAGAAATCTCTCCATCTTCACAGACAAAAGCCTTTCAGGGTTTCACTTTGTAAATATAGCTCTCTTCTCTTGGTGTGCAACTTTGCGGAATCATGGCAGTACTCTTTTTTGTTGCTATTTTGGTTTCCTTTAACACTGATGGTACTGTATGTTTCTCTATTCTAGATTTTCAAGCCTTATACAGATGTACTATGATCGGATATTACCTTTTTCCGAATGTGCCCCGGGTTCTATAGATTCGGTTTCCCTTTTCTTCCAAAAAAAAATTCTAGTTGACCTGCAATGTCAAGTCCTCTTTCATTTGACTAGTTCATCCATGAAAACTCAATATTCAAAAAGAAGACATTTTTCGTTACAAAATATTTGGAAATGTACATGGGTTCAAATTGGATCTCAATATTTAGGATGAACAAATCTTCAAACGAATCATGGAACCTTTAGATGCATACCTTCGGTGTGACAGATTTACGAGGTCATTACCATATTTATGATCAACATCTAGGCAATTCAAGATTGTGATCTGAACAATTGCAATCCGGATCTATTCTAGATCGTGATCAAGTTCCAAATCACGATTCCGAATGATTCCAAGCAATTCCGAATCGTGATGTGATTCCTAATGATTCCAGACAATTTCAGAATCTTTTAAAACACCAATTAGAAGTTTACACTTTTTTAGGATTAAACATTAAAGCACCATCTCAATAACAAAATTCATAACTCAATACAGCTATAAAAGTAGAAAGAATGAGCATAGAACATTCTCAATATGCGTCATTAGCAGTTTCAAGATTTTTGGCACTTGTGCACATTTTTCTGCAAAGAGCAAAACATTTTTTGGGAGTTCAACAACACATTCTTCTTCAACTCATTTTGAATCACTTCAACAGTTGATTTCAAACATTCCTCAACTCATTTGTTTTAGTTGACAGTTAATGAATAGTGCAGTGTAACTTACATTTAAAATTTTTTGTGATATATATAGGAGTATAAACAATGAATTTATGTTGATGCTCATATGTAATGCAATGTTGTTATATTAATATGTTTAGAAATTTCTATTTTAATTGCATTTACTTTTGAAAATGATTTAAAATCAATATTTTTAAAAATCACAATCCCATGTGATTTCAAATCACAATCCACAATCTGGAATCATAGAAATAAAAAAACAATCTACGATCCAATCCGACATGATTTTCATAAGTAATAAAAAGACTTTGGTTTGGGCGACAAGCAATAGTACTATTTATTTCTAAGTTTTGTCTAATTATTTATTATTTTAAGTTTAATATATACACACACATATATATATATTATTAATGAATGAGCATGTGAAAGTCTAGTATTATTTTCGAATAATACTAGAAACTTAATGTAATGTCGATCCATGGTTTATTTTGGCGTTTAGTTGGAATTTTTAAATTATTGAATATTTAATTAATTAAAATACATCAAAATATAAAGTTATCAGATCACACTCAAATTTGGTGGACTAATTCAGTTTTACACCCATAGTATAGATCTACAATTAGTTTTTCAATTCGAGTCTAAATTTTGAGATTTTAAGATTAAACGGTTAAAAAAAGTACCTTGTAAGGCAATGTTTTCCTTAATTCAATTAAAATATTAATTTCTAGCATGGTAGCTATGGCATGTTTATGCTTGTTATGACCAACTTGATATGTGTAAAATGTTGGATGTACAACATGTTTAATATTAATGATTTGTACTAGATAAATTGTGAGAAATGTGGAAAATAGATAAAAGGCCAAAAAAACATAGAAACCCTGGTAGCTTATAAAGTAAAAAGTGACTTAAAACAAGACAAAAAAGTGGGGCCATAAGAAAAGTCAATGAGGGATGGTGATTTATGCTCTATAACATGTTTATGATAATATCTATTTTACTTATATGCTAATTGTCTAATTCATATTAATGGCTCAAAAATGCACAATGGTCTCATTAAATAGGGGCCATGTGACTCTTGAGTGTTGTCACTCTCACATGTCCACTCCCTCATGAGAGTTTGTTTGTCCCAGTTAAGTAGCAATGATGCCATCAATAAAAAAAATTTGGAGAATGGATTATCTAGTCTTTGCCCATTGTGTAAACTCTTGTGCACAGATCTTTGTCCAAGCTTTAGGGTCTCATCCATCCTATAAATAGGAGGGTTTGCTCACATTTTCACCTTTTCCGAGAAAGAGGAGACTATGTTAGTTTAAGGAGTGAGGAGTTGAGGAGAGCAGGAGTGGTTATTCATTGCCTGTTCTCAACCATCTTTTGGGCTGTTTTGAGTGGTCTTGTGGAGGTTGATTTTGCTGTTGCTGTTGGAGCCTTTTGTGATTTATTTTTGGGGACTGTTTGGCTGATCCAGGGGACCATTTTCTCTGATTTTTATAAGAGGATTTCGACAGCACCTTGGACTTGCAATTTGAAGCTGATTTCTTGAGGCTACTAGTTGGACAACAAGCCAAGGTTGAGGTATCTTCTGTTCCAAATTGGCCAAATTCAACTTTAGAGTGTATTCTAAACCCTTGTTGTACAAAATTTTTAATAGGTGTTTGACGTTGTATTGGCTTGGACAAGTGAGCATTATTTCATAAGGGCATGTGAGATTTCTTGTGAGTTTTGAGTCATGCATGGAGAGTCTCATATGTCTTGGATCTAATCTTTTAGCATAAATGTTTTGGGCTTATGAGTTAGCATTTTCTTTGTGTCGTGCACTTGGTATTTCATGTTTTTGTGATCATTTTTTTAAAGAAAGAAATGGCCCCCATCATTCTATACAAGGCTAGTGATTTGTTGTGTCGACTACAAGGGCTTAGTTCTTGGAGGTGTTTGACGGTGTTAGCCCTACCATTTTATCCAACCCCAGTGTTCTTCTTGTATGGGTTACACGATAATGTAGGGTTGGAGAGACTTGGTGTGTGACAGCTAGATGGCTAAAATGTCCATTGAGAATTCTTTTAAAAATAAAAAGAAATTATGGATATTGATGATTTTTGTTATCTTTGTGAAGTGCACATGTTCTGTTTTGTTGAGTATTTCTGTGTCAGTTTTTGAGGGGTTTTCAAGAGCATTGTCATATCCCAATTCATTGTTAAATGGTCATTTGTTCAAGCCTACATTTCTCACAATGTGAAAACATGAGAGGCTGGAAAATTTTGATAATAAAGATTTAAAAAGTTTGGCACTGTGTTAATGCATCATGGTGGTCAAGCTGGGTTGCAAATAAGCAATGGCACATTGTAGATTTTATTTGCACCTTTCCTTTCCATTTGATATTCAAGCACATGAAATTTACTTTTCTGTTTTCCAGAAATCAAATTTTTATGCCCTTGATAAGGATCAGTCATAACTAAGGATAGCGTTACTTTTCCATGGATCTTATTTTCTAGAATTTGTGTTTCATCTTATCAGTAGCAAAAAAGAAAGGAAAAAAACGTTGTGTTTATTCTATACTATGGGAAAATAAATGGGGTAAATATTAGAATGCAAATCTCTTTTCCTCTTTGCAAATTTACCTCTTGTTAATATAAAATAAATCAGAATTCCATTTCTCTGGTTCTTTTCTTTTTCCCCCTTTTGGTTGGAATCTAGCTGCTCAAGAAAGCTATAATTTAGAATTGCGTTGATTTAAACTTGGGGATTTAAAGTTTCTGTTTGCTTAGGAAATAATTTTGAGTTTATTTAATAATGAAGGTTCTCATGCAGTGATAGAGTTGCCTTCATGACTACTGTTTTGAGTTTGGATTTATCGTTGAATAGTCAATACCTCTTATTTGATGCACTCTTAAGCACCTGTTTGCTGTTGCTAATATTTGTCCAAAAGGCCAAAACAAAAAAAAGGTAATAATGTGAGCTAAAGAATTGAATTACAAATGGTCAAGCTTGAATTAGAATACACCTGTCACTGTGCTGATTCTCCTTGTTTTTATGCTCCACTTTGGCACAATGATCAGATCAAAATCACTCCTTCTTTTGCACATAAATTAGATTTAGTTCTGTTTTCTGATATATCAGATTTTAGTTCTTGAATCACAAAGATTTCTAGCTAAATGCAATGTTATTTTCAAGGCTTCTTTTCTATTTCCCTATTTGCTCAAAATTCACATTTTAATACCCATGATGATGACAGCTGAATTAGAGACTGTTATTTTCCTTATGGTTTGCAGACTTTTGGTTTCTTTGATTTATTCTAACTCTAGCTGGATCTGTAAATCTGTCATGTGTTTAATAAAAAAAATTAGAGACTTACTTTTCTTGCAGTTGATGTGTTCTAGCTTATGTGTCTCATCACCAACAATACCTTAGTCTGTACTCTATTTATAGTATGCATATACTTCAGAATTGTTATCACTTTCAAGTTATGAAGGAAAACCTTGTTAAATTCCCACCTTCACAAATTGTGTTGATAACTATAATTTCAGATCTATTTTAGGCTTCAATGTCCTCTCTACTCAGATATTTCTGCCAAAAATTCAAGCCCTACTTCAAGACTTTGCCAAATTTAGGATGCTTAAAGTTGGAGAAAAACATTGGTTGAATTTCCCATGAAAAGCAAACCTAACGGTTGTAACTCCATTGTCTGATGTGAGGTAGTTCTTCTATACAATTTAAAACATATTTGAGATGCACAACTACCTTCTTTCAATTGTGTGATGAGGATAGTGGAATCTTAGAAGCCTAGAAGTCTTCATGGAGTAAGTGTTTTATAAATAAATGTTTTGTACATTTTGTCATGGTTAGATTTTCCTTCCATACAAGGTAAAACATTATATTTTTTCTAGAAAAATCGAGAAAAATTAGCTCAAAACAATATATGTACAAAGGCATGGAGCCTAGGGCAAAACCTCCTAACCATCAGACATGTAAACAAAACATTTCAGCCACAACAACCCCAAAAATGCACACTGCACCCAACAGCACCAAACACTAGAAAAACCCCGCACACTCGCACGACAATGACAAAGAAGCCCAAACCGCACTAGGGCCAAAACATGCCCCCACACCCCTCAAACCACAACCTAATCCAAAATCATGCCTTCGGCACCCTTGCCTCATGCAGCCCCATCTCATCATCAAGCACCTGATCGACCTGCAGTGCCCACGCCAATGCCCCAAGATCTTCCTACGTTGTCACTTTTTCTTCCCTTTTCCAATGGTATTCCACCATCTGCTATAATTCCTCTTGATGCCTCTCCAATAGATCCACCATTTGCTGTAAATCACATATCCTCTAAAGGTCCACCTCCCACTCCATTTGCTGTAAATCACATATCCTCTAAAGGTCTGCCTCCCACTCCATTTGCTATAAATCATGTATCCTCTAAAGGTCCACACCTCCCACTGGACCTCTACGTACATCTTGTGCCACCAATCTTCCCACGCTACTCTCTCCTCAGCACACACCTGATCCGCTGCAAGCCAACAAGCCTCGGCCAGTTGCTCCTAAGTGCCTGCATCATGTTCCAAACCCCCTCACAAAGTCTCCCTAGAGAGCCCCAACCCTTCATCCCGGTCAGTACCACAAGGAGCCACATCCTCCCCATTCGTGTCCTGCTGCTCCACCGTGAGCAATATAGTCCCCTATGCCAACCTTCCTCTCCTCCTTTGATACACCAGTCTTAGCTCCAACCGCAACTACCTAGGCATCTCCTCTAACCCAACCCTCCATAGCACTAAGATCACCCTCGAATGCTACCCAGGCCACTTCTGCAACATGGAGTCCAAAAAATACCGTGGCATATTAACCCTAATTCCATGCCTCAAGCACCTCAAAAAAATAAAATGCACACCCAAAAGCTTGTGGGGGTAGCCTGTCTACACAAAAAACTGATCCACCAACCATCGTTGCACTCTACCACACCATCGTCAACCCTTTTTTTCCAAATGTGCCCACTCCATGGAAAAATTCAGCGGTGTAGTCTTGATTGCAGGGCATCGGGGTGATGACCTCCCCCTCCGCCAAGACCCCCAGGACCTCCCCCAACGTCGCCTTTATCATCTTAATCCTTTTGCCCCAAAACCATGTTTCTTCCTCGACCTAGTTATCATAGAAGCCCTTCGTGGACAGCCCTAGCTCCCCCTCAATTCACTATAGCATATCAACCCATCCCACCCTCCTTAGCATCTACCAAAGCTCAGCGGAACCCCAAGCTCAAAAATCAATCCTGGTTCGTCACTTCAGTCCACAAGTGCAGCCCAGCTCTAGCCACAAAAATCAGCACCAGTAGTCTTTGCCCATGAAACACCAAATGATTTCACTCTTCCATCTTGCCCACAACATAGCCAACGCCTTAGAATCACCACTTATGCTTATCGGTGGTCCAATCCCAACCTCCCTCCAGACCTCCTACATAAACTTGCAACCATACATAAAATGTTCAAGCATCTCTGAGGTTGCAGAACAGAGAGGGAAAACAACATTTATATTCAGCCCTCGGACTCTTAATAAATCCCACACTAGCAACACTTTATGCCTGATGAGCCACCCGAAAGCCTTAAGCTTCCCAGACAGCCTCCCCTACCAGACATCATTCCACCCCACCTCTAGTGGGTACATGGCCTTAATCACCTCTAATGGATGTTGTGCCAATAGCACCTTAGCCTCCATCTTTGTAGCATGCCTGCATATATTCTTCCATAAATATGAGCTCCATGCTTCAACCTCCCACCTGCGATATTTTTACTATAGCAGCCTCACCCACAGTGCCTACCCCTCCTCCTATCCCAACATCCTATTAACTAGAAGTTGTAAGCCCAACTTAACCTCATCCCTGAAGGACAACAGCCTAATTCCCCCTATCATTCTTAGTCTCATCATCAGCTCCTAGCATACCAAGTGGAGCTTCCTTCCTGCCTTGCCACCCAACTAGACAAACTGCCGTATGATCTGGTCAATCTTTTGAATAACCCCTTCCGGTGGGCTAGCCATGGACGCCACAAACCTAGCCATAGCCAAAAGCATTGTTGAGGCCAGACACATCTTCCCTTTTCTTGTTAAGAAATTGTTACTCCAATGAGTCATCTTTGCACGCAATCTCTCAACGAACCCTGACCACGCTCTCTTAAACTACCAGTCAAAGATCGGCATCCCCAAACATGAGTCCTCCAACCAACCTAGCAAAATCCCCATGAGCTACACAATCCTTCCCCGTGCCACCCCCACCACCCACGCCCACAC
>MNCI01002529.1:41426-51992 GCA_015680685.1 Gnetum montanum | reverse complement strand
AACCAACATTGTCATATTAATCAAGTGAATGGCAAACTTCCCCTTATTGATTTCACGGCCTAGCTCCATCTCCATCCTATCCAGGCCCTTCTTGAGCACCTTAGCGTAAGGAACCGCCACCTAGGAAAAAATGATGGTGTCATCAGTGTAGTGAGCAACAAGATAGTGAACACCAGCAACATTCAACCCTTATATCCCTTTAGCCAAATAGTAGCCTTGCAGCATATCCATAACCAAGAGGAATAGTAAGGGGGACAATGGGTCACCTTGTCTCAGCCCCCTTCCCGACACCTTGAAACCCCACAACCTCCCATGAATGTCAAATGAGTATCTTCATGAACTTTGCATCTGAATGCAAAGAGTCACAAACGCAAGGTCAAAACCTTTCAGAAGCATAATCTCTCAGTGCAATCTAACTCACTATATCATAGGCTTTGGTGATATCCAACTTTACAGCCATCCCGAGGAACCTTGACCTCCGCAAAGAGTGCATAATCTCTTGAAGTAGGAGGACCTGGTCTTGCAAGAAGCAACCTTTAACAAACCCCACTCCCACCAACTTCTGCATTAACGGCACCAAACAATGAACAATGAGCTTGGAAAATAACCTTGACAACACCAATGGGCTTGAAATGTGCCAATAAAGAAGGATTGACACTTTTGGCAGCAATACAATACTCAAGCAATTGAGCTCTTTACGCAGCTACTGGCAATAAAGCATGCTATTAAAAGCATCCAACAAATTAGCCCCCATAATATCATTAAACTCCCAGAAAAATTCAATGGGCCACCCACCAAGCCCTAGCACCTTACTAGCCTACATCGATTTCATAGTTGCATCCAGCTCCATCCTAGAAAATGGTTGCCTCAAGCCATGGTTGTCCTCGTCAGTCAAGACCCATTGCACTAGAATAGAGATCTTTGCCATTGCCCTTGCCCTCCAAATGTTCTCCCAATACACCTGCATAGCCTCCACCACTTGCATCCCTCTTCCCGGTCCTTCCCCTGCCTCCCCCGCAAACATATGCTGGAGCTTCTTTTTCGTTGCCCCACGACCTTTGGCCGTGGCAAAAAAGAACCACATATTCCAATCCCCTTTGTGTAACCAAGAAACACAAGCCCACTACCGCCAATAACCTTCCTCCTATCTATCCAACTCTTGTAGCTCTCCCAACAGCTCTCGCTCCTCTTTAGACAAGTTGGTGCCATTTTCTTGAAGCTCTGGAACCTCTTAGAGAATAATCAGCAACCATGCCTTGTATGCCTTGAAACCGTATTTCTCCTCCAAGGCTCTGGCCTTGATTCCTTGCTTCAATAGTTTTAGCCCTCTTTTCGGGAAAACCCTCGGCTCATGGGTGATTGAGTACTCCTACCAGATATCCTGTACCAGCAGCCTCAACCAAGGCTTACCCAACCACATGCACTTGAAATGGAAAGATCTCGGAGCCTGCCCTTGAATAGTTCCAACCCAACACAAAATAGATTTGTGATCAGATGCCTACCGCTCCTTCCCCATGACCTAACTATCAAAGACCATTAACAACCTCATACTCACCCACACCCTATTTATTTATTGTTGCTTTAATATGCTAACCCCATTTATTTATCAGTAGATATATTTTTTTAGTTGTGCAAAGAAACAAAAGAAAATATATGGCTGATCATGTATGTTTATTTGCTTTCTATAAAATAAACCCACATGAGACCTTTAGGCCCTAGAATAAGTAATTCACCTAAATTCATAGCTAGTAAGTAGGTAATATTTGTAAGGATCATTTACTAATCATATTAATAATAATGTATTGATCCTCATATCTTGAATGGATGGGTTGCATTGTTCACTTAGTTTGCATACATCCTACCCTAGATGTGGAGATGAACACCACTATCCAACCCTACCCATACATATATGCTTACTTCAATTTAATTTCCTAAGCCATTGGACCCAAGAGGGTTGACTTGCACAACACCCAAAGCTTTTCAATGATGTAAGCACCATTCATAAGTGTATGCCCACCTACCGTACAATCCCCTGTCACCTATCTAGGGGGTATATCCAAGTGTAGTCCAAAAATAATGGTTGAGCCGAGCCTTGTGTATGTAGTTTAAAGCCCAAAGATAACCCAACTCATGGCCAAATGGTCACTGGAATCTTTAAGTTGGATGGCCCTCAATGTGTGAATGCAATGCAACATTGCATGGGCAAAGTTGTTGAAACCTATATATTTTTAATTCCCAGCTAGTATTTGAAGCCCATTATAGATTAAATGATCCTGTTTGGTGGAAACATAGTTGAGGTGTTTGGTGGAAACATAGTTGAGGATTAGGTTCAAATCCAACCACCTCTGTTGATGCTACTTGTAAAATAAAACATGAAACAAGTGAGTCACACAAATGTTTGATGTATCTAGCTTCCTAAGTGATGGAAAGTGTTACCCATCACCCTTGGCTACACTGGTCCTTAAGGTATCATGGTACTACTAAAGATAGACAATACATAATTAATGCATCAATCGTTAGAATTATGAGGAGTGCTAAGGTTTTATCTCATCGCTAACTTATTAAGTCTAATGAGGGAAGGAGGTATGTAGGCCTTGTAATCAACCCATCATTATATGTGCCGCATCCTTATTAGTTGCTAGTGTAAGCATAGCCTCATGTTTTAAGAGAATTGTAGAAGAAAAAAAAAATTGTACTGAATTTTAGAGGGTGGTTACTAGGGGTCCTACAAAGGATGTTCTTCAAAACGTCATCATCATCTTATATTTTCATATGCCTTCTGTCTTTTCTTTGCATTAGCTTTCTACCTAGCTAGGCCATTTCCTCAGAGTTGTGTCATCAAGTCTATTTTGACCTGACAATCTGATCGTCAGCATACTTGATGTTCTACTGCTTTTAAATTTGATTCTCTTCTACTTAATCATCTGTTGCTTCTTATTAGACCAAACTGCAACATTTAAAAGCAGTTTTGTTTCAACCATTGCATTCCTTCCCGATGATGTGTCATTTGATCAATAACATAAATAAGAAAACTAGAATTTACATAGTCACCATATCCTTCCCCCAAACCTCAACTTCCAAAAAAAAATTATACAAAGAAATTCCAGTGAAAAAATGGGATGAAGTTGACTTTGTCCAATAGATGCCAAGGGTCTCTATGGACACAATCATACACTTGAGTTTCATTTCTGTACATTCCCCTTTCCAAAAGGTCATAATGTATGACAAATTCCATTAGAAGATGCTGTCAAATTTATGATAGATGTTCTTACCAATGGCCTAGTAGACATACTGGCAGGCTTCAATGTTTGCTTTTATCACAGCCACATAGGAAAATTGCTCATCTTCATTATAGTGACTGCATCCCAACAACATGGACTAAGTTATTAAGGTAGGTTAAGGATTTGATGATGATTTCCATGGTTGGCTATTGGCCTAACACCACAGCATGAATGTGCATCTTTATAATGACACTAGGTGACAAGTCTTGGCATAGCCCATTGCGATCAAACCTATGACTTGCACACCCACAAGCCACATGCTCCAACCAAGTAAGCTATGCCTCAGTAACACATATAACAATTACTACATAACAGAAAATATTCTCAAATATATGAAACTGAAATTGACTGTATTTAATTACGTCCACTACAACCTTCTTAGATTGTTCAACCACACCAATTCCAGAATTCTTTTTACAAGAATTTGTACATAACTCGGTGTTGCCCAATATAATTAAATCTGTGACCTGGGACTTCCATATCAAGACCTTTAGCACAAAGCTAACACCTCATTGGTTACACTTGTCTAGCAGAGAGATTTTAAAGGAATTTCAAGGTATACCATCGTCATTGCCTTCAGCCATTTATCCCATTAATTCAGAAAATTTTCAGATGTATGTTATTGCCAAAATATCAAAATCACTAATATTATCAAAGAAAATACATTATATGGTAAACCCTCCCATTTTGTATACTTGTATTTTGCAATTCTATGCTGCAATGTATTTCCCAGTCTTTCTCCAATACATACATATATAGATTCTATAAATGTCTAAGCGTCATCTAAGCAAAAAAGTTACCGGTTCCAGAGTAGCCCAGCAAATAGCAGAAAATGACACATCACGTGCTAACTGAGCACCTGCTCCTGTCCAGAGAACACGCAATCCTTGTTCTGCAAGGAATAAAATACAAAACAATAATGAATATCTCCTAGCGTTGGTGTACATAAATACCTATTCTAGCTTTTCAAACTATTATAAGATTTTTCTTTCCTGAAGTGAATTACTAAAGCTACATGAACATAAGTATGGTACAAATATGAAAACCTTGGTGACAGACAAAGTGATAAACAAATCATGAAAGCCACTTAACCTTGGTGACAGACAAAGTGATAAAACTAACAACAGACAACAGTTATGAAAAGATGATTTAGATGGGAATGGTACTGTCAAACGGCTTAGCATATTCTCTTGAAAAGATAAAATAATACTCTGATATATAAAATTTTAGTTGATTAATGTGAAGTCATGAATAAATTCAATATCCAATAACCATCAAACTGTATTATGTCACAATTTTGAACTGTACAAGCAACTGCTGAGATATAATGTGAAACTGATAATATCATATTTGCCTACCCTAAACGTATTAATAATGCCTGCTGTAAGATTTGCAAATCTAAACAGAAAATTCTGCATTACAAGATGTCATGTAGTGTCTTCTATTGTAAACATTTTACTCACAGAATGTTCTAAAAGACTTAATCCAGTCTGCAATGACCACCAAATGTATCCATGGGAGTTGTATACATAGCATTTCATGATGGTCAGTTTTCCATTCATGGGTTAATTCAAGTTCCGTAAACCAGTGTTTACTTGGTAAAACTTTGCATGGGAAGAGGATTAAGTTAAGAACTTTCATTAACACAGTGAATTACTTAATTAACCAATTTTGTAACAGAAGTACATTGCAATTGCTAATCAATTCCTTAACACAACTTGTATTATGAAATTGTTAACTTCTCTAGGGTTCATTAGAGGTTCCGGCTAAATTGAGTAGCTCAACTTCTTGATAACGTAACTAAATGTTTAGTGGTCTAAGCTTGAAAACTACATCTTAACTGAGCCAAAGGCTTCTAAGTAGCTCAATAATCAATATGGAGTCATGGCTGGTTTCGCAATCTTCCATTGCATTGCAAAGTTCTCCAAAGTTTGAACTAACATAGTACTTCACAACTCCAATTCAGTTATGATAAGCTGCTACTTCACAGCTTTAGCTCTCAACAATGCATAATGCAGTGTATATTTACTTCAGTGAATGAATGATTCATCGGAATGCTTCTCCGCAACTTGCACTTTTGATTCTTGTTCCATTTTGGCATCTTAGCGTGAATCCTCCATCTCTCGTTTCTCTTCTGAGTTAACTACTTCCGCAGAGTACCTTCTTTGTTTTATAAGGTGCTGAAAACAACTAAGTGTTTTTCCATTTGACATCATCATGCCATTAGAAAGTTCCTGAATAGTTTATGATTCACCATAAAAAGTTATCTCCTTTCACATTTGGGTTGCACCATTTTGTTAGGAGTTAACAAATGCCTTTTAATCAATTATTCTGTATAATTAGTTAAACATTCTCATTTAATTGATAAAACATGTTAGTGAAGTGCTTTTCAATCGCTATATTCATGCAACAATGAACCTTCATAAAGGCCAGTTACGCAATTCATCACTTTTATAATGCCATTCAACTGATATATTCTACTCCCCTTCATTTTACCAAAGTTAACATAGAAAAGAATTAAAATCAACTAACCAATTAGATGAAATAAGTTCCGGTTCTTGGATTTCTAATAAAATCACAACTAGAGGGGCAACTCACACTGAAGTTGTGGTAGATGCCTGAAGATGAAATTTGAATGCCACGAGCTGAATGTAACTCGCAGCTAGGTTGCAGTTGCTCTCAGGAATTTAGTCTGCAGATTTTATCAGTTCCACAACTCACGAAGGTGATTGCAATATTAACCGCAACTAGCAGCCAGGTTGCAATGATTACCACAACTCACGGTTAGATTACGATGAATTTCACAACGGGACTACAACTTGTCTTCTACAGAAAATTACAAATTTGAAGATATGGCAGGTCCCAATATAGGTCACAATGAACTGTGAGTGCAGTTCAACTCGTAGAATAATAGTAGAAACTGAAATTCAAAGGGTTTGAATTGAAATCAAATGATTTCAAGATGCCAAATGCTTCATGCTTACTATGCAACCTCAAATAACATGGGAGACTGCCCAGAAATCATAAGCAACTTGAATTAAATTTAATAATCAGTACTTTGTGCTTGAATGTTGCTTCAATGTGGTACTTAACGCAAGGAAAAAGAATGGTACTTAATTGTTATTCCAAATTTGTTACAGAATTTGAGACAAAAATTTGGCGAAGTTTCGGTAAGAAACTTTTATTCATTCCAATAAGAAATCGCATACATATTTATAGACTTGGCTTTGGGGCCACTCTATGTTCATGAGGGAAGACTTGTCCAATTGAAATGGACATAAATAATGCAGAGACCTTAGGTTTTGGGGCTTTTCTCCTTCACATCCACCCGTGAAATTTTACAATTTAATAAAATATGTTTGGGATGACTCTTGGAATTGTAACTACTGGATAATTAAAATAATCATGGTTTTACATGCCTTTGTACCCTAATTACAAAAATAACTAATTGCCTAACTAATCTAGCATGTGGTTCAAGACTTTGTCTTCATAAGTTCTTCATGGCTTCATGTAGGAATGATGGAAATGATAAAAATTCACACTATCTCTAACAAACTTTACAACATGAGATAGAAACAACAGCAGGCAAAGAACCTATTCTTTATTCTAATATGGAGGATTACAACACTTCGTAAATCCGTGGTCATTAAATCCATGGTCAATCACTCATATTTTTCATCATCTGCAGATACAAACAAGAGTTCTAGAGGAGGATTAGCAAAGAACAGAAAAGATCTTCATAGCAACAGGCTTAGGTGGACTTGTACCTTTCAGAGGCAATGGAGCAATTTCCTTGAAGTCAATGACTTGACCTTTGCTTACCTCATTGCACGCCTTTAAAACTTCATCAACATGAGTTGCTTCTTTGATCTTCATCTCCTCCATAAGGCGTTTTACCTCAGCTTGGAGATCTTTCATTGAAGTCTTCCTCCCTACAACTCATCCTTCGTCTCTACCAATTCCACGTCCAACTTCAAAATGAGCTCAAGTAAACTAACATTTGTGGTTGTGGCAATGTTGGCCTTGTCCTCTTACCTTTGGAGAAACTTTGCCAAAGTTTTCTCTCCATGATCATTCACTAGTTGCTTCCATGCTGCCTTTCCCCAGAGACTCTTGTAGAGACACTTTTAAAATCTTCTTCCTCCTTCTTTGTTGCCTCTAGCTCTTCTTGAAGTTTTTTCAACTCTTCCTTCATAGCTCCTCCAAAAGTTCCTTATCCTAAATTGATCATCTAAAACAAAGTATAAAATATCATATCTTTTATATCCTTAATGACCGTTTCCCTAACCACATAGGCATTGTTCACAGAGTTCTTTGGACAGGCCAAGAAGTAGATTAAAGTGGTATCAAAATTGCCTTTCCATGTCCTCCTTTGCTTTTCAGCCATCTTGATCCATAACTTCCTGCTTAGCCAAAACTCAATATCATAATCTAACACAATAAAAAGATAATACCAAGTTGCCACAAATGTCTGGTCCATGTGGATGCAAATTTGGTCCAATTGATGATTAATGCTCAAGAGCTCATCATAATCTTTAAATACAATGAAATTCCATACTTTATCATCGATATGCATTGAGCTCTCCATCCCCTTCACTAGCAAGCATTTATACCAAATATGTTCCAAATCCGTTGGATCATCTGTCATTAATGTATCCAATATGATTAGGATTTTCACCTATCATTCCTTCTCTTGTTTTGTCATCTACTTCTCCATGTGCTCCTGAAATACCTTGGTTCACAACTAACGTATGTTAAGCACCTCCGGATGTAGCTCAACATAGGCAGTACTGAAGTACCAATATGTAGGAGAAAAAACGTGAAGAAACAAGTGGGAGAAATCTCTCATCAACTAGTCTTGCAAATCTTGGATGATCAGTATACCCTAACCAAAAATGTTACACCTTCTCAGAAAGCAAGTGAATCCACTTCACATTGCTTATACTTATCACACCCAACCTGTCTTGCAGATCTACAAATTTGAAATACAATTTGCAGATCTTCCTATATGTAGTCTTCAAGATAGATAACAAAACGTAGATGGCCTTAGGGTTCTGGATTACCTCCATTTCCTATGGTGATGTAACAATGTGCTAGACACTATGAAAATGAATTTGTGCTACATCACTCTTTGAACATAAAAACCTGTTCGAGGAGACATCCTTAAATATTGCAAAGAAGGTTGGTGGAACCATGGGTACCTGCACCTCCACACCATCAAGAAAAGTATAGCTGACCATGCATTCATTTGAGGACAAGAGGATGGTACAAACTTCCTCATTTGATAGATTGTCCATTGCCAAGGTCTTCTCATCTAGCTCTGATAAACCTTGCACACCAAAACATTTGCAATGCTTATCTGCAAGCTCTCCATAACTCTATCATGTGAAATAGTGCACTACGATAGTGTAATATTTTACTACCTATAGTGAAATTGGGACAACCTTGGTGTCTACCTTCTACTACACTCAAAGAAGGCTACTAAGTTGAATGACACCCTGCCTCTTGTAGAACATGGACGAAGTTTCTTTGTAAAACTTCATCTATTTGGATGTCTTAGTCATAGTTGGCTTTGATGATTCTCCTTCCCCAAGCGGATGCTTGCCCTTGGCACCAACACAGATCTAAGCCAAACTGACACAAATTGGAGCTTTGCAATTACAAAACACAACACACCAAAGCACGAAACATGCAACAAACTCTACTCCATCAACCTCAATGGACTCTAAGATTGCCAAAAGATACCGAAATCATTAGAGATCAACTAGTGTGCATAAGACTTGAAAGCAGCAAACACATGCAAGAAAATAAGAGTCATGATGCACTTATATAGGTTTCAATTAGGGTTAGCATTCGTTTCAAAAGATTATGGCAAATATACAATCTCCTGTCATAAATTGTGAATTCTGTAGTTGTTATTACTTTTTCTTTTAAGTAGACATTGTGTGGAGTGGTTATTAATGAGGACATCAAGAAGATCAAGAACAGCCAATGGACAATAGGTGTCGGTATTGATTTCACAGGTCATTAAAGCTCACATGCTTGTCATCATTGCCTTGAAGTTAGTGAAATTGCCTCAGTCATGTTTCTTCAATTAACAGATGCCTCAACCATTCAATTCCTTGTTCAATTCTAACAACATAAGCATATAGTTGTTACAAGCAATTAGCATTCTCAAGAGACAAGACTACAGCTAATTATTCTAACATTGCTAATAATTAGAACATTGATTTTGTCTTCCGTGAAATCATGTTCCATTTATTCTGCCACTTCACATGTGTCTGTTAGTTTTCTTCTACTACCAACACCAATTTGGATTTTAATAACCATTCAATTTTGTGCTGCAAGTCCCTCAAGGTGAATATTGGCTGCCCCAGATGGTTCCTTGCTGTAGCAACTTGCCTTCTCTTCCAAAGTTCTATCTCTAAAATATCATTTGCATTGCTTCCACGTTTCTATTGTGAGTTATCTCCTTTGCATCTCATCTACAATTTTGTTGAGGATAACCTCCATAACCATTGGAAGTAGTTGTTCAACATAAAGACACATTATTTCACTGCACCATTGCAATAGTTCTCAACTTCTCATCAGATCTTTTTTTTAGTAAAGTTCGGGATTTATTAAAGAAAAAAAATTGTATGTACAATCAAGACCACCACACCCGTCAGGCACCAACCAAACAGAAGCCGGCCACACAAGCCAAACTAAGATAGAAGGGCACCACCAACCGAGGCAGCCACATCCCCCATAAGCCCCACCCCACCCCAAAACAAAATCCCCAACATGGCCAAAACAAGCTGGCCCAGCCCCCCAAAACAAGCACATAATTCCCATGCCTCAATAGCTAATGCCACATCCCCAACGCCATGCCTAAGACCCCCTAATCCAACTCAGTAACCCAAAACCATACCACCATAAATAGTCAACACAAACGATATACCACCCCTTGTGATCCATTATGCAAAAACGAGGAGACACCAATCTATTGTTGCAATTCCCACCTGAAGGCTCCCAGGTCACCCTTGTCCATAATCCACTCGCTCTCCTGATCCTCCATTTGCCACCGCAACACAACTTCTCATCAAATCTTTTTTCTTTTCTTTTCTTTTTTGAGAAAATAATCAGGATTATATTACTGAGAAAGAAAGACTATAGTACATGAGATTACAAATCGTGGGCCATCAGCAATGGCCCTCAATGGAGGGCAAAAAACCCCTAAGTCACAAAATATTCAGCACCCTATTAGTCATGTTATGACCAGGAAACAGACCCAAGAAAAATCGAG
>MNCI01002529.1:30481-41322 GCA_015680685.1 Gnetum montanum | reverse complement strand
CCCCCCCCCCCCCCCCTAGGGGTTCGTCGACAGCCGCAATGAGGGCGCTCTAGCTCATGGAGAAGATCCAAGGTGTTCTGGTAGTCTTCGATGTCCATGAAACTGGCCGCCTGTTGGATACCCTGCATGGCCGACTCCCACCTGTTCCAATCCGTCAGCGAGGTGCCCCAATTAGGATCAAAACACACCAAGGTTCGGCGGATATGGTGCCTGAGCTCACCCCAGGAGCTCTCACAACTAATGCCAAGGATGAGTTACAGGCACTGCCCCCCTCTGAGCCATTGTCGGGCATTGTGCTCGTGAGCTCGATCGAGCTGCCGTTGCTGTTGTTCCTCCTCCTCCTAAAGCCATTCCTGCTCCACCCGCTCTGCCTGCTCACGCTCTCTTTGGGTCGCGTCCTCCTGATTCAGTTCTTCCTGCACTTGGGCCCAAATTTCGTCAATTAACCAGGCCCTTGCAGCCTCAGCCATGAGGTCCTGCTGCCTCACCCGCTCCTACTCCCGCTCAGAAAACTGGGCCTCCAAGTCGGCCCAGGCCTATGCAAGGGCTTCATGCCACTTAGCCTCCCACTCTCGTCGCTCAGCCTCATGCACCTCGTCTACGGCCCTCTGCGTGGCCTGCCGCAACTCTTCATGCCAGTTCTTGTGGCCGAAGGTTTTCGGCAGGGGGGAAACCAGTCTGTCGAGGCAAGCGGGGGGGTGCCGCTCCCGTTGGGTCCGTCGGCCCCGCGTAAAGGTTGAAGCCCACAGGGACCAGCAACTACCTTGGCTAGGCGAGACCGTAGGGACTGGGGGGCAGCAGCAGGGGGCTATCCAGGGGGGGCCCCACAAGGGGGGGAGGAGGGGGTAGAAGACGACAGGTGTTGCCCCCCCTCTACCCCCCGCCACAAGGCCAGAATTAACCCAGAATGGCGGTCATGTCGCTTGAGCAGGAGGGCCTCCAAGAAAAAGCGGGGGAGGTTGACCTGGCGACCTAATTTCAAACAACGCAGAAATGCAAAATGTCGGCCCTGAAGCTTGGAACCGTTGCCAGACTAGACAAAACATTTGTCCACCAAATCTGCTACCCGGGCCCAGAGATGGGGCAGAGAAGATCGGGGCACCTGTCAGCTCCTTGTACGTGGCACGGGCCAGTCGAAAAATAGTTTTGCATCCTACAGGCCACGGATAGACGGTAGGATGACCTCACCGGTGATTTGGACCCCCAGACAGCTGGCAATTGAGGATTCGGTGACAAGAATCTTGTGCCCTCGAAAAAAGGTCTGGTCGTCAGCCCAATTGGAAAAGAAAGCATCATTTGCTAAATCTAGGTCCCCGACCAGCCGCTGCAGAGGGTCACACCAGCCGCACTGTGTCACCATCTGCCAGAGTTCCTCGTCATCCTAAAACGCAGCGCATTCTAGCTCAAATGTTGGCATGATTCCCATCGCCGCCTCGATTTCTTTCCATGCACAAAGAGCTTGGAGAACCAACCCGGGGGGTGAGCCGTTCCTGCAGAAAAACAGTGTGATTTCTTGCTTTCCACACTACCCATAAAAGTAGCGTGGCCCAAGAATCACCGGTGAGGCACATCGGGGGGGTCACCGCCGCCACGTGCCACGTGGCACGCATGCATGCACAATCGTAAATGAAGTGCTGGACTATCTTTGGCGCGGCGCCGCATCTGGGACAGGTGTCGTTTTGCATGATCCCGTGCCGACACAGGAGATCTCGCACAGGTAGCACGTCCATCCGTACCAGCCAGAGGAAGATCTTTATTTTCTCGGGCAGCCACCCCTTCCAAATCTGCTACCAGCCAACGATTTGGGGGTACTTTGCAGTCAGCAGGGCACGCGACTTGAGGCCCAACCACCCTTGGGCCTGCATCGCATGCATGTGCCGACATAGCGCTTGCCAGGGCCTAGAATCTTGCACCCCTGCCTCTCAACGTTGATACTTTGCACACATGATGCGGATCCACTGAATCGGTTCCCCATGCGGGCGCATAAACCGAACCACCAACCATTGCTGTCCCAACATCAGTTCATCTTCGAAGGATGTGATGCCCAATCCCCCCGCGTTGCAGGGGCACGCTACTCGCTCCCAATTGACTAGGTGGATTTTGCCCCCACCCTTTGCCCCGCTTCCAAATGAAGCTACGGACCAGCATGTTAATTTTATTGATGATGGCGTTAGGGGGGGTGGCAACGGCCGCCACGAATCGGGCGATCACCATGAGGATCCCCGTTGCCACAAGCAATCGTCCTTTGCGGCTCAGGAAACGATTTTCCCAATGGCCCATTCTTCTCTCAACTTTCTCCAACAGTGGCCCCCACGACATGTTCTACCCCCATCGGTAGAGTGGAATGCCCAGATAAATGTCATTGCCCGTCCTGGGTAGGATATTCAAGATTTGCACCACCCAGCTTTTAATCTGCTCATCAACATTAATGAAATGAGCTGAAGATTTGGTCCGATTAATCTCCAGCCCCAACTCAGCTGCCAGACGAGACAGAGCAATGTTGATGCACCGTGCTTGTGGGACCATTGCCCGACTAAGCAACATTGTATCATCCGCATAGCGTTCAACCCAACATGCCACCCCGGCAATGTCCAAACCATCCACCTCGAATGTGCTGCAATAATTTTGCATTAAGTCTATGGCGATGATGAAAAGAAGGGGCGAGAGTGGGTCCCCCTGTCGCAGCCCCCTTCCTGGAGAGGAGAGACCCCACAACCACCCCCCACGTCGAAAGAGAAACCGGCCGAATACTGCATGTGAATACACAGCTAGATGAACTATTGATCAAAACCTTTCAGTTGCATAATGGACTTCAGGGCCTCCCAGCTGAGTGTGTCGTATGCTTTGGTAATGTCAAGCTTGAGGCAAAGCCCAGGGAACCTGAACTTCGAAGCGAGTGAAGCACCTCCTGCATGAGGAGAACCTAGTCCTGAATGGTCCGGCCCTACACGAAGCCCGCCTGGTTGATCCCCACAAGCCTATGCACCAGCAGTTTGGAGAAGAGTCGAATGAGTACATTGCATACACCGATAGTGCGGAAGTGTTTAGGGCAGTGTGCATCTGATTGTTTCGGGATGCACACAATGCAGGAGCAGTTGAGTTCCCTCCGGACCTGCCTCTTGGCCAACATGAGATTGAACGCATCTAGGATATTGGGTCCCACAATATCCATGAACGTCTTAAAGAACTCAAGGCTCCAGCCGTCAGGACCAGGTGCCTTTCCTCCTGGCATGCTGTTGATAGTGGCAGTGAGTTCCTGCCACAAGAAAGGGGCCAGCAGCCGCATGTTGTCCCTCTCGTTCAACACTCACGCCACGTGGACCGAGATGGGCCTAGTGGGACGTTTGGCCCAGATCCTCCCCTAGTACTGCATCAGTTCATTTGCAATTTTCTGCGGATCATCAATAGTCTCCCCATCCTGATTGCAAAGACAACGTGGTTGGCTCCCCCCACGTGTCTTAGTCATGGCAAAGAAAAATCTTGTTTGCCTGTCCCCTTCCCAGATCCATCTGACCCAGGAGCGTTGCCACCAATATGTCTCCTCCTCCAAGTCAAGGGATTGAAGCTGACGTAACGTGTGTTGTTCCTCCTCGTGTAAGTCCTCCCCAGCTTCCTGCCTGGCCTGGATCTGACCAAGCTGATCTCGGAGAGTCCTCTAACCCATCCAAAAGGAGGACTTATCATGCACTGGGAGTGCTCGAATGGCCCACTTCAGACAAAGCAAGGCCTCCTTAAGGAAATTCCGGGGATCACCTTGGCTAGGCCGGTAATCTGCCCAAATGTCCTCCACCAACGACCTCAACCACGGCTTAGCTAACCAAGCGGCTTCGAAGCGAAATGACCGTGGGACTCGGGGCTCATCAAATCCTTTGGTTCTAATACCATATCAATTTTTCATCCATAGATGAATCCAAGTTCCATAAACCAATGTTTACTTGTTAAAAAAGACATGGAAAAAACAATTGAAGATTATTTAAAGAAATTGCAAATAGATAAAAATCTATCTCTTAATAGAGATGGATAGAAAAAGTTAAATAATGTAGCCAACCCCATTTTGTTGAGACAAGGCTAGAATGATTAAGAGTGTTTACTTAGTAAACCTTTGCATAGGATTAGAATTATGTTCACAATTTTTATTAAAACAATAAATTTCTTTATTAACCAATTTCATAACAAAAGAATATTGCAATTGTTAATCAAATCCATAACACAATTTGTATTATGAGATTGTTAACTTCTTCGGGGTTCATTAGAGGTTTTGGCTAAATTGACTAGCTCAAATCCTTCATAATGTAACCAATTGTTTAGTGATGCAACTTAAAGGCTACATCTTAACTAAGCTCAAAGGTTCCCAAGTAGCTCATTTGTCAATGTGTACTAAAGCTTGGTTTCACCATCTTCTATTATACTACAAAGTTCTCCAAAGTCTGAACTAGGCTAGTACTTTGCAACTTTAGTTCAATTATGTTAAGCTACTGCTTCACAACTTCAACTCTTGACACTACATAATGCAATGTATGTTTTTCTTTTCTTTTCTTTTTGGAAAAAATCAAGCGAAATTTATTCCCAAAAAGAACAACTATACAAAGGTATAGCGTAGGCGAGGGCAGCTGACCCCACACCGACAACGGACCCAAACCCCTGGGCCCCCCACAAGTCCCAACCGCATCAAGGCATCCTCGTTAGCGGGTGAAAGGTCCCAACTCTGAACCTACATAATGCAATGTATGTTAAATGCACCTAATTATTTTTGAGATGGCACAGGGATGAAACTTGCTTTCACAAGACCTACATTCTCCAAAGCAAAGAGGCCATTGGGGACTTCCTGGGAATCCCTTGCTCCAGTGACGTAGTCCTTCCATCTAGGTGCAGTTTACACAAAGCCACTCCCTTCTTTCAAGGCTTTGTTGCACGGACTATTAAAGGCTAGGTGTCGAGATCCAAATTCCCTCTTTTTTGGCAGCGAGTGGCAAAATTGGTTGAGAAATTTTTTTTTGCAGTCTGAGAATGCTCATAAGTTGCAGGAAATGCACTTTGCTCTTATGCAATGCCTTCAACTTTGGAGACTATCTAACTTACCAAAAAATTTTGGGGCTATCCTAGAAAAGTAACAAACTAGCAAACATTCTAAGTTGATTATTTTGTCTGCACCGTGGAAGTCTGAGATTTTACCACTATTTATGAATGGTGAGCCCATGATGTGGACTTCCATGGCCTTTGCTATTAGTACAAGCCCTAACAGAGGTGCACACGAAGGATGAGATGGGGCCTTAGGGCTTGCATGTAGACAATGGGGATTTGTCATCCAGCTTGGTGGATCAACAAAGAGCAAATATGGCCACCTAGTCTCAACCACAAGTAGAGCAGAGTTGGAAAAACTAGGAGAATTCTTGGATATGCAGGCAAAGAACAAGCTCACTCATGAGGTTCAGCAATGGGTTGCAGAAATCAAACAACAGTTGAAGCAACAAGCAGAGGCTGATCTCATGATTGCCACAGAGGATATGGATCCACCTCAAATGGGAGGCCAAAAAAAAGGGCAACAAATCTAGGAGGAAGAGACTAGGGTGAGATGGGAGACAACAGATGGAATTTCATTTCAGAATTGAGCATGAGTTGCAGAAGAGCATCAAGGTAGAGCTCTTACAGGTGGTGGAAGAGACTCACCTGAAGAAGCAGGAGGAAATCAGGAGACATGAAGTTGAATGTCAGGAATAGAAAAAAATGAGGAGGCACCTGCAAAAGTAACATGCAGCTAATGTCAAAGACTATCAGACCAACAAGATGTGCCCATACATGATAATGAAGATTAAGTGCTACGCTTCCTAAGATGATCTTCATGCCTACATCCGACGTGTCTCTTTCACCTGCCATCTAGACAAGGGAATTGGCCTCAGTGACACAGAGAAGAAAAAGAAGAAAGAGAAATACCATGTTTTCAAACAGGTGGCATATTTCATCAATTCCAAGGAGGCGAGGGTCACATTGACTGGGACTCGGTAGGAGTTGAGGCCTAGATGTCATTGTATTTATTTGTTGTTTCCATAATGGTCTCTATCTTTTGTAAATTTGTCAAAGGCTCATCTATGAGGTTTTTCGGTTTTCAGGAAGATCAGGGACATGAGATGGAGCCAATATGTTGTTTCAAATGTTGTTGTATGACTTGTCTTTTTTAGTTGTAAGTCTCTATGCACAAGGAGATTCCTCCCTCTTCTTTGCAGCTGTTACGGGAGTTACTTCCCCCAGAAAGGGATAAATCCCTCCGCACCCCGCCTTTTCTCTTTTTTGGCCTGGACTTTGTATATTTTGTATTATAATATATCCCCAACCTTACCTCGAAAAAAAGTGCAGTGTATGTTCACTTCCGTGAGTGACCAGTTTTGAATTGCTTTTTTGCAATTTGTTCCTTTTCTTCTTTTGTTTTCACATCTTTGTGTGAATCTTTCAGCTCATGTTTTATTACTGAGATAACTTCTTCAGCTGAGTACCTTCTTTGTTTTATCAGCTTTGGCTAATTGCTTTTTTCCATATGTCCTCATCATGCCATTGCAAAGTTCCTTGATGGGTTATGTTTTGCCAGGAAAAATTATCTCCTTTCACGTTTGGATTGCACTTTTTAAAAAATTTAATAAATGCATTTTAATTTTTTGTTCTCCATAGTTGCATAATTAGTTCAACAATGCTTATTAGTAATAAACTATTCCGCTATACTCTAACTTAACAGATTTTTGAATGATGATTTGGTCATGTTCAACGTAAGTTAAAGACAGCTTCTTCTTGAAAATAACCTAAGAAAACCTTAGGATGGCTTTAAAACATAGAAGATGAAATGGAATAAATAACTGGAAGTCACATTTTAGATTACAGAGTGACAAAAGATCTAGGTCTGAAACCTGACCTCTTCCAAAATAAAAGTTTCAGCAACACAGCCCTTTACTCCTTTCAAAAAGAAATAAGCTCACCATTTGCTTGTGTCGATGAACGTCTTACAGAAAACCAAATATCAGCTAAAGTGTTCCACATTCCTCGAGGCTTGTTACCAAAGTGAATAACCTTCTCAGCCTTCATAGCAGTATACAACAAACAATGAACATTATGATAAAAGGAATAAATATAATTAACGTTGTTTATATAAGTTGGGATTGCAATACAATTCACAGCAATAAATAGCAATATACGTGAAATTTCACTTTATAATAGAAGTTATCCTGATTTTAATATTGAAAAAAAAATAATTGTACTTGAATATCTAAAGCAAAATTAGCAACTTATGACCTTTAACAACTCTGAACATATTCAAATCCTCTCAACTCTTGTAATACATCAAACTATGGCTGATGATAGATCCAGTGATGACTTGAAACTATTACTTACTGTAAATTGATAAGCTAGAGGGTACAATCGACAAGTTAAAAATTTTGAAGTTTGAAAGGTCTTAGGCACCAACAATCATCAAGCAGAAATTCAACAAAAGTTTAGGATAAAATTATTTTCATAATTACATCATCTTTAAAAATTTGCCAAATTTATGTGAAACATAACCTGAAAATATCAGCCTTCATCAAACAAAACAGAATCGAGAAAGTAAACAATGGCTGCTAACCTGCATTCTAGTCTTTGCCAGTTCAATAGGAGAACAGACTATACATGCCAATGCTCGTGCTATAGAAGCTGCAATTAACGGAGAATATGCTGCTAACTGAGGTGCCTTCACATATGAAAATTCCTCAAGAAAATTCCGTATAATATCATAAGAAGGCATATATATACCAACCTGACTCAGTCAAACAGAACAAGAATAACTTCACTAATGCTATTATAAACAACATCAAAGTACAGTTCTTGATTTACCATTAAATGTAAGAGCACGCCAAAAAAATTACTGCATCTGAAGTCTGAACACTTAGTTCCTGTCTAAATTGTGTCAGCTCTGGGTATGCTAGAATGATTCCCTAGTGAGAAACCCCAGTTCTACTAAAATAATCAAAAGGCAGATCCTATGAAAGCTATGACAGTAAAATTGCAACAACGTTAATGCTTGTTAATTCGTAGTGCAATTTGACATACATAAACTATCAAATTACTTTTCCATCTGAGAAGAACACGGTAATATTCACTTCATTAGCACATTATAAAAGCAACGATAGAACTTGAAAACAAACATCATGATTATTTTATGGAATATTTAGATCTTGTGAGAGGTAGTAGCTGACTTATGTGTATATTAAGTAAAAGCCAACGGTGGCCTTAAAACCCTGACGGTGTAAGATATGTTCCAAGCCTCAAATGAACTGATCTCCAGCTCATTTCTTGATAAGAATGGATTTATGAAACTCAAACAAAATGTATTTAATTACATCTACTAAGACCCTCTGGATCTGTTGAGCCACAGCAACATCAGAAATTCCTTGTACAAAATTTTCCATAGCATAGCATTGCCCATTAGAATTGAACCTGTTACCTGTGGTTTCCATGTCAAGAGTCTTACAGCTAGGTTAACACTCATAGTTCAAATCAGATATGAATATTCATAACTTGCAAAGGAAGATTAAGTACTTCGTGATTAGTTAGCAACAAAAATTCTTTAGAAAGAAGATAGTGCCCTCCAGTATATAAGTGCTTGCAAAATTACATATAATTCTTTCACATAAACACTATATTTCTTCATGTTGTCATTCAATTTTTCAGAAAAGTAAGCAATTGACTCTCGATCCTGAACAACAGTCCTCTAATAGCTAGTTCAGTAAAATCCTAAAGAACACTCCTCTAAAGGTTTCAAAGCTCAGACAAGGCCAACGCCAGTTTGCTGTCAATTCTTTTTCAACTCTTCAAAACTATCATTCCTTGGTTTCAATCAATGAAACAATCAATCCTTCTTCAACAAACTGAGCATTGAAAACCTATAACCACACATCTTCAAATAAATTGACGATAGAAACTTGCTAGTCCAAAGAAGCTTATGATATCATGAATACTCATTGGAGTTGGCCACTCCAAGATTCAGTTCACCTTTGAAGGTGCCATCCATATGTCAATCTTTTATGCCACACAACCGAAGTAGCTGACATCACCTATCAAGAATTAACACTGCTTGACGATTATAATTAGTTGGTTTTCATTAGGTTTTTTGAAAGCCAAAGTCAAATATGCAAAGTGCTCATATTTATTCTTGCTAAAAAGCAAAATATTATTAAAAAAGCACAATGCAACATATTCCAATTAATTCCTTCAATACACACTACATCAACCACAAAATGTAAAAGCATTGGTTAACACAAATGACATCACAAGCCATTTAAATGGAAAGCATCAAGGATTTTAAAACAAGTTTTCCATTCACCTCCTCTTCACTTTTAATATGATGATATCTACTTTTAAAATCAATTTTATTAAATACATCAAAATGAGAGAACATTCGCAGTATCATCCATTCTAAGAAGAATGAAATTTATAAAGTAATCTATTTTATTTATATATGAAAATTGTCCAGTTCATATTAATGGCTGGAAAAGGGACCAATGACTCATTTAATAGGGGCCATGTGACTCTCTTGAGTGTTGTCAATTTCACATGTCCACTTCCTTATGAGAGCTTGCTTGTCCAAGTCAAGTAGCAATGATGTCATGAATAAAAAAAAGGATTTTTGAAAAATGGATTGTCTACTCCTTGTCCATTGTATAAACTTTTGTGCATAAGTCTTTATCAAAGCCCTAGGGTCTCCTCCATCCTATAAATCAAGGGGGTGTTTTGCTCTCATTTTCACTTCTGGCCAAGAAAGGGGAGACTATGCTAGTTGGAGGGGTGAGGAGTGGAGGAGAGGAGAGGAAGAGTGGTTGTTCCTTGCTTGTTCTTGGCCATCTCTTCGGCTGTCTTGAGTGTTCTTGTGGGCTCTTGGAAGGTGGATTTTCTTGCTGCTGTTGGAGGCTTTGGATCTGATTTTTGGGGACTGTTTGGCTGATTCAAGGGACCGTTTTCTCTGATTTTGTGAGAAGTTTTTGGCATCACCTTGAATCTGCAATTTGAAGCTGATTTTTTGAGGCTATTAGCTGGACAACAACCCAACTTTGAGGTATCTTCTTGCTCCCAAAATTGGTCAAGTTCAACTTTAAAGTTGTATATTTCAAACCCTTGTACAAAATTTTTAGTAGGTGTTTGAAGTTGTATTGGCTTGGAAAAGTGAGCATTATTTCATGAGGGCATGTGGGATTTCTTATGAAGTGTGAGTCATGCATGAAGTCTCTCATGTGTCTTGGATTTGATTTTTGGTATGCATGTTTTGGGCTTATGAGTTAGCATTTTCTTGTGTCATGTGCACTTGGTATTTCTTGTTTTTGTGATCATTTTTGTTTTATACAAGAAATGCCCCACATCATTCTATCCAAGGCTGGTGATCTCTTGTGTGGGCTACAAGATGTTGTAGGGTTGGAAAAACTTGGTGTAGCGCAGCTGGATGGCCAAAGTGTCCATTGAGTACTCATTTTAATATTAAAAATAAAGCTATGCATATTTAGGATTTTTGGTGTCTTTTGTTAAGTGCACATGTTATGTTTTGTTGATCATTTTTAGATCAATTTTGAGAGGTTTCTAAGAGAGTTGTCATATCTCAAATCATTGTTAAATGGTCCCTTGTTCAAAGCCTACATTTCTCTCAATGTGAAAACATTACAGGCTGGAAACTTTATTAACAAAGATGTCAAAGTTTGGAACCATGTTAATCCATCATGGTGTTCAAACTTAGCGTATATCAGATTTTATTGTTGTTTCTCCTTTCCATATTGCACATGAGCACATGGAATTTTGCCACTTGTCTGCTCCCAAAAATTAGATTTCTAAATTTTTTT
>MNCI01002529.1:7553-30170 GCA_015680685.1 Gnetum montanum | reverse complement strand
GGGGGGTGTGCACCCCCCCCACAAGGGGGCGCCCCCCCTCCCCCCACCCCCCACCCAAAAAAGGAAGAGGCCCCCCCAAAAAACAATGGGGGAACCAGACCAGCAAGGAAACGGGGGAGCAATGATCGACAGCGTGGGGAGGGAGGGCAGGGGGACACAGAAGCAGCACCGGCCCGGGGGGAGGGGTAAGCATCACCCATGACCCGGGGCCAAAACCCCCCCCCCCTAGGGGTTCGTCGAAAGCTGTCAACGGCACAGTGAGGGCGCTCTAGCTCATGGAGAAGATCCAGAGTGTTCCGGTGGTCTTCTGTGTCCATGAAACTGGCCGCCTGCTAGATACCCGGCATGGCCGACTCCCGCCAATTCCGATCCGCCTGCAAGGCACCTGCATCCGGATGGAAGCGCACCGAGGTCCGGCGGATATGGTGCCTAAGCTCACCCCAGGAGCTCTCACAGCTGATGCCAAGGACCCGCCCCCCTCTTAGCCATTGATGGGCGTTGTACTCGTGAGCCCGATCGAGCTGCCGCTGTCGTTGATCCTCCTCCTCTTGAAGCCGCTCCTGCTTCGCCTGCTCCACCTGCTGACGTTGTCTCTGGGCCGAGTCCTCCTGAATCAACTCTTCCCACACTTGGGCCCGAATTTCGTCAATTAAGCGGGCCTTGGCAGCCTCGACCATGAGGTCCTGCTGCCTCACCTGCTCATGTTCTCGTTCCGAAACTTGGGCTTCCAGGTCGGCCTGGGCCTACGCAAGGGCTTCATGCCATTTGGCTTCCCACTCCCGCCGCTCAGCCTCCCGCGCCTCGTCTGCAGCCCTCTGCATGGCTTGCCATAGCTCTTCGTGCCAACTCCTATGGCCAAAGGTCTCCAGTGGGGGGGAAACTAGTCTGTCAAGGCGAGCAGGGGGTGCCGCTCCCGTTGGGTCCACCGGCCCCGCGTGAAGGTTGAAGCCCAAAGGGACCAGTGGCTCCCTTGGCCGGGCGAGACTGCAGGGCCCTAGGGGCTTGCAACAGGGGGGCAATCCAAGGGACCCCCGCGGGGGGGCAGAAGACAACGGGTGCTGCCCCCCCTCTACCCCCTACCACAAGGCAAGAATTAGCCCAGAATGGCGGCCACGTCATTTGAGCAGGAAGGCCTTCAGAAAAAAGCAGGGGAGGTTGACCTGGCAACCTAACTTCAGACAACGCAGAAAAGCAAAGTGTAGGCCCTGGAGCTTGCAACCGTTGCCAGACTGGACAAAAAATCTGTCCACCAAATCTGCTACCCGGGCCTAGAGACAGGGCAGGGAAGATCTAGGTACCTGTCAGCTCCTGATTCGAGGTACGAGCCCGTCGAAGAACATTTCTACGTCCTGCAAGCCGCGGGTGGACGGCAGAATGACCTCCCCAACGATCTGGGCCCCCAAACAGCTGGCGATTGAGGACTCGATGATCAGAATCTCGCGCCCTCAAAAAAAGGTGCGGTCGTCGGCCCAGTTGGAGAAGAATGCGTCGTCTGCCAGATCTGGGTCCCCGACCAGCCACTGCAAAGGGTCAGACCAGCCGCATTGTGTCACCATCTGCCAGAGCTCTTCGTCCTCCCGAAACGTGGCACAGTCCAGCTCAAATGTAGGCGTGATTCCCATCGTCGCCTCGATTTCTTTCCACGCATGGAGAGCCTAGAGGACCAACCGCTGGGGGGCAGGAGCCGTTTCTGCAGGAAAACAGTGTGATTCCTTGCTTTCCACGCTACCCATAAAAGTAGTGTGGCCCAAGAATCGCCGGTGAGGCACATGAGGGATCACCGCTGTCGCGCGCCATGTGGTGCGCATGCACACACAGTTGTACGCAAAGTGTTGAACTATCTCTGCCGCCGCGCCGCATGTGGGACAAGTGTCGTGCTGTAAGATCCCGCGCCAACATAGGAGGGCATGCACGGGTAGCGTGTCCCATTGAACCAACCAGAAAAAAAAATTTATTTTTTCGGGTAGCCAACCCTTCCAAATCTATTGCCAGCCGGCGATTTGGGAGTACTTGGCGGCTAACAGGGTGCGCGGCTCGAGACCCAACCACCCGCGGATCTGCATTGCACGAGCATGCCGGCACAGCGCCTGCCAAGGCCTAGAATCCCGCGCTTCCACCTCCCAACGTAGATATTTTGCATTCATGATGTGGATCCACTCGATCAGTTCTCCATGTGAGCACATAAACTGAAGCACCAACCGTTGTTGTCCTAGCATCAATTCATCCTCGAAGGACATGATGCCCAATCCACCCGCGTTCCGGGGGTGCACTACCCGCTCCCAACTGACCAGGTGGATCTTGCCCCCCCCCAATTGCCCCCCTCCCAGATGAAGCTACGGACCAGCATGTTAATTTCATTGATGATGGCGCTAGGGGGGTGGCAACGGCCACCACGAATCGGGCAATTGCCATGAGGATCCCCGTTGCCGCAAGCAGGCATCCTTTGCGGCTCAGGAATCGATTTGCCCAGTGGCCCATTCTTCTCTCAATTTTTTCCAATAGCGGTCCCCATGACATGGTTCGCCCCCACCGAAAGAGGGGGATGCCCAGATAGGTGTCATTGCCCATCTTGGGTAAAATGTTCAGGATTTGCACCACCCGATTTTTAATTTGCTCATCAACATTAATGAAATGAGCTGAAGATTTGGTCCGATTAATCTCCAGCCCTAATTCAGTAGCCAGGTGGGACAGAGCAACGTTGATGCATCGTGCCTGTGGGACCGCCGCCCGACTGAGCAGCATTGTATCATCTGCATAGTGTTCGGCCCAATATGCCACCCCGACGATGTCCAAACCATCCACCCTGAATGTGCTGCAGTAGTGCTGCATTAAGTCCATGGCGATGATGAAAAGAAGGGGTGAGAGCGGGTCCCCTTGTCTCAGCCCCCTTCCTGGAGAGGAGAGGCCCCACAACCGCCCCCCCACATCGAAAGAAAAATCGGCCGAGGACTGCATGTGAATGCACAGCTGGATAAACTGCTGATCAAACCCTTTCAGGTGCATAATGGACTGCAATGCCTCCCAGCTGAGAGTGTCGTATGCCTTAGTAATGTCAAGCTTGAGGCAAAGCCTAGGGAAACCCGAACTTCGAAGCGAGTGAAGCACCTCCTACATGAGGAGAACCTGGTCCTGAATGGTCTGGAAGTGTGGGTGTTATTTACTATTCACTGTTTTCTGATTTCATAGGGAATGGTAATAATGATAATGATAATAGTCACATATAGAATTTTCCCTTTGTTTCTTTTTTTCTGTTTTCTGGAAATGATATTAAAGACTACCCATTCACTGTTTTGGCCTGAGAATAACAAGAACAGTTACTATTATTATTATTATTATTATTATTATTATTATAAAAGGCTGGTAATTTACTTTCCAAGATTCATCTCCCAATTACAGACATTGAAGAGCATGAAAAATGTCATAGGCTGAGAAGAAAGGGAAAAATTGTTAAATCCCAACTCCCATGAACTGTGTTGATAATTATAATTTTAGATTTATTTCAGTATCTTCGTCTTCTCTCAAACTTAAATTTACCCTGCCCTAGATGTGGAGATAAGCACCACTATTCAACCCTACCCATGCACATGGTTGCTTTGACTTAATATCCTAAACTATTGGACCCAAGGGGGTTGAGTTGCACAATACCCGAAGGTTCTCAATGATGCAGGTGTCATTCGTAAGTGTGTACCCACCTCATGTATGATCCCTGGTCACCTATCTTGGGCTTATATCGAGGTATAGTCCAAAAATGATGGTTAAGCCAAACTTTGTTTGTGTAGTTTAAAACCTAAAGATAATCTCACTCATGGCCAAATGATAACCAGATTCTTCGAGTTGGATGGCCCTTAATGTGTGAATGCAATGCCACATTGCAGGGGCAAAGTTGTTCCCAACAATTGTTTGAAGCATATTATAGACTAAATGATCTTGTATGGTAGAATTATAGTGGAGGACTAGGAGTACATCCAACCACATTCATTGTTGCTGCTTATAAATAAAATTTGAAACAAGTGAGTCACACAAATGTTTGATGGTTTTTAGCTTCGCAAGTGATGCAAAGTATTAGCAATCACCTTGGACAAAGCTAGTTTTTAAGGTATCATAGTACTACTACAAATAGATGATATGCAATAGATGCATCAATCCTTGGGATTATGAGAATTGGCAAAGTCTAATTCTATCAATAACTTGTTAAGTCTAATGAGGGAATGAGGTACATAGGCCCTATAATCATCCCATCATTATGAGTCACATTCTTATTAGTTGCTAATGCAAGTATAATCCTATGTTTTTAGAGGACTGGAAAACAAAAAAAAAAATTATACTGACTTTTAAAAGGTGGTTATTAGGGGTCCTACACTTGCACAGCCTTGTAATCAAGGTAGTAGGTTCAAAGTTCAATACTAGCACCCTTTGCATCCTTTGCACTTGTTATGCTGCCAACCTAGAGGTGTGTCGTAGGTAGACTTAACATTACCCTCTGGAAAAAAACAAAATACCAGAAATGATTTTTCTAATAAAACTTTGAGAGAATAGCTCAGTTACCTACCTACTAGGCTCTCCCCCTTGTATTAACAACATACTATAGGCACATTCATTTGGAATAGTGGCACCTAGTATAAAGTTAATGTGATACTGAATATTCATCACTAATGGAAAATGCTCCACCTAGGTTTTAAAGACATCTGGAAACTATTATAACAGCTCTTAAATTCTCAGTGGTAATTGTTATCCCTTCTCCCCTTCAATATTACAGTCTAATAAGTAAAAAAACTATCGCAAACCCATGACCTGCTTATTCACATTCCTTCACATACTGAGAGGGACTCATAAAAAATTCTTCTAAACTTGACCAACTTCAGAATATGAATAAACCCATTTTCATTAATCTCCCATGTATTTGTTTAACTAGTAAACTGTGGAGATCCAGGATTGTATTTTCAGTCATGCATAAATCTCTTATTGATGTTATGTTATGCTTCAAAGACTGAAACAAGCATGTTTGCGTAGCATAAATGATTCTTTTAAAACTATATACACATGCACTGCTGAGAAACTTAACCAATAAATCAAGTGGAAGGAACCTGGCCCATAAATCAGGAATACTATGGCTATCATGGTTGTGTTGTTTTTAAGTAATGATCATGGGGAATGTTCTGTATGTTTTTTATGCATGATTCTTTAGAGTTTCATCAGCTAGTAGAATATAAGTTGCTCCTCCATAGATGTAGAAAGGTTGCATGGCATCAAATGATGCAATAATAAGTCATGAATATCAAATAGAAAATTTTGCATCATTAATGGCCCAAAAGAGAAGGTGTTTTACTTGGTTTTATGTCCTAGACTTACAGTTTATCATGTTTTCATTTTGAAACCTCTTTCTTTGCATCTTATGATATAATTCAAAAGAAGGGATGCAGCTGCAACGAGAAGCACAACTACATAATTATTACTGGTAAATTAGAAATGATCTGTTATTAATACAAAAAGAAAGAACAAAAATGGATATTATGTTGAATGTCTTATAATTATCAATTTTCTGATCTGAAGAAATTGAACCTGAGATCTGGCAAAATCAAAATTCATTTATTTATTAGCATAAGCAAAATCCAAGGCAGAAAAGCTAATACCGTATCTATACTAATATTTTAAAAAGCTATTAAATTATCTGTTAACATTATTCATCATTGTTTGTTGATTGATGTTGGCTGCACTTGTTTTGATCCTTCCATTAGAGTTTCAATATTTGATTTATGAGTTATTGCTCCTCATGATTATTGAGCTTGCAGGCCAATTGTTTGTTTAAACAAGATTATTAATGTGCAACATCTAATTTCTGGTTTTCCTACTTGTTGAACCATGAACTAAAATCTATTCCTTGATTCTCTCTCTCTTTAATCTCCAATCAAGAAATTTGTAATTAGTTTCTTCTTTGCTGTGTTTAAGTCAGTAAGATTGATGAGATGTGACTAATAAGTTATCAGTCACTGATATTCAGTTAGGCTGATCATTATCTTTAACTGCCTAATCTATTGATTAAATGTCTAAAATTATGGGATTGAAGGTTATTTGAAGGAGAGGGAGGGAGGTAATAGATGAAGCAAGAAATTCATTTCTCAAGAAGAAAATAATCTGCCTACTTTCCTGTGGTTATTTCCTTTCACCTTGAGGGGTTTTCCCATGTAAATCTGTCTCGTCTTATATTTTCTGTTGTCAATGGTTGCATGAGTGAATTTATTTTTCAGTCCTAATTTTTAAGCACAACAAGTGGTATCAAAGCAAGGTTTCCTATAGATTACTGGTAGTGTATTGAAGATGGTTGACAAAGATAGTAGTGTATTAGCAGATTTGGAAAATTCTAATGACAGATATTCTATATCAGAAAGAATGTGAACCTCCCATCACGGAGGAGGCAAAAAGGAAGCCTCAAAACATGTTCCAAAAAGAGTGGGATAAGTTGAATCAAAAAGCTCTCTCTTTGATCAAACCTCACTAATTGCTAAGAGTATAGCAAAAGGCTTGTAGAAAAAGTTAATCAGTTGTATGAATAGCCATCAAGGGCAAACAAAATTTATGAAATGAGAATATTATTCAAGTTCAAGATGAAGGCCAATAATACAATGGCTTAGCACCTCTTTGAAGTTAACAATTGTTTTTCACACTGAAACATGAAATCTCTACATACCACAAATATATGTGGATATATTAGTATACAATAGCATCGTACAATAGCGTAGGAGCTTTATTTGATAAGTGTGATTACGCACGTGATAGTAGGAAAAAGATATGATGAATGGATCTTTGACTATAAGTGCTCACCCAGAGCACCATGGTGGATTCCTTATACTAGGACTGAAAGCACTGCAAGTAGTATTGGATGATGAGGTTAAATCCTTGTTGTTGGTCTCTTCCAAAGAGTTGGGAAACAATAGTTACAACAATTAGTGTAGCATAGGCAACACTGGATCTTGGCACTATTGTGGCAAAATCTAGTGTGGTAGCCTTGTTGGATGCTAAAAACAGAAAGGCATCTATGCAATCAACATCATCTAGAAAAGAGGCTTTAAACATTGAAAATCGAGGTAGATCACAACAGCAAGCAACTCGAAGCAGAGATGATGCCAAAAGCAAGAGTAGGCCATGTTCACAAAGCAAAGAGAGAGGTTGTTGGTATTTTCACAAGCCTAGTCATTTGAAAAGAAACTATCATGATTAGGAGAAAAGGAGCAAAGCAAAGGAGGCTACTTCCCAAGAATCATCAAGTAATCAAAGTAATGGTGAAGTTGGTGTAACTTTGATCACTCTTGATAATACTTTGTGTAGAAGTGAGTTTAGTCAATCTGATGAATGGATAATGGATTCTAAAGCATCATTTCATGTATGTCCATATAAGGAATATTTTAGGATATTTGTAGAAGTTGAAGATTAATAAAACATTTGATGTAAACGACTACAATATCATAGATATGATATTGTAGCTCAATATATGATGTAGTGGGCCATAGTCATGCCTATAAATACGAGTCTACCATCGTATCAAAGGAACATTTTTTGCCAACCTTTAGCAAAAGTATTGCAATTTATTTTCGTGAATTTAGAGTTATTTGTGAATGCCTACTATGTGGCATATTATAGTTGTACAACATTTTTATTCAAGTGAATTGTTCCTAGACACAATTCATTACCACTAATAAAAATTGAGATTGTTCTTCATCATTGCAACATCTTACATAGAATAGATTTATACTCCTATGTCTTTTACTTTTACTTTGTCATTTACACTTCTTAAGTCATTTACTATTCCATTGTTTATTAATATGGGCAAAATACGTACGATTGGTTTTGAGCATAAAGTGTAGTTGTTTGGTAACCCAGTAGTGACTTTACTTGATTTGCTTAGTAGTTGAGTTTTTTTTCTCTTTTTTGGAAAACAATCGAGCGATTTTATTCTAGAAAAATAATGTACAAATGTACACAAAGATCATCGACTGGAGTCGACACAACCCATCCACGTGACACAACGGTCACCTGCAACGTACCACATGATCACCTACGCACCTGCACAGCGTAGCCCTCTCACACAACCCTAGTACCATCACCCCATATATTCAACCCCTATTTCCAATAGTAGGGGACATACATGCAACATGCACCACGGAATGCCTAGGACACCCCCTCCCTTATCGACGGGGCCATAGCACTACCTACCCACGTCTAGCCCCAAACTACTGCATCCCACAATCTCGACAAACTACGACCCAAACCCCAGACTCTCAGCCGCAGCCAAGGTCTCTAAGGCATCTGTGCCAACTACAATCTGTTGTCCTGTCAATCCCAGCCCAAGTGCCAGTCATTGGTTCTCTACTCTAAGCTGTGCCAATCCTGTCCAGTGCTCTAATATCACCACCTCCATGCACCTGAGGTCCTATAGGCACAACTCATTTGCTGCTCTTCAGGCCTCCTGCAGCATGTTCTCCCACTTGAGCTACCACTGCACCTGCTCCTCCAGCTGTGCCTGCTCGGCCGCCAAGCAGCACTCTTCCAATAGCCATTCCTCCATGGCTATGGACATTTCCGCCCCTATGCCCTCCACCTTGGGGCCCCGATTATGCTGCACTTGTGCCCTGGTAGACTACCCTTGGCGCTGCCTTCTTTGGTAAACAATCATTGGCACCAGGTGAATAGTCGACACACCCCCACACCATAGTGCGAGGATCACCCTAGGGTGCCACCCCAATCGCCTCCTACGAAGGGATTCCCAAAAAAATGGGGCAGGTTTACTGGGGAGCCCTACCAAAGGTGCTTGAGAAAAGTGAAATGCACCCCACCAGTTTGTGGGGGTACCTGGATTGCACAAAATACTACTCCACCAAGAGCGCTGCATCTCTCCAGACCCCTCGTAGTCCAAACTTCCAAATGTGCCCCCCTAGCAGTCTTGGGAATGTGTCCTGTGAAAAACTCCCTCACGTCATCCTATGCCCTCACAACCAAGGCCATTATTCCCCTATGTCCTCCACCCCCAACGTAAACAACCAACATTTGCACTATGATTTCAATCCTCCTACCCCTATATTGTGTAGTGTCTCCCACCCAATTATCGTAGAACTGCTAAGTAGGCAGGTTCGGCTCTCCCTCCATGCACTTGAGCATCTCCACCCACCCCATCCGTGCAACCAACACCCATAATTTAGGCAATTTAGAGAATTATGTTCATGATGGTTCAAAAAGTAGGTGTTGCTCCATGGCCTTTGTGGCCTCCTTCCATAGCCCACATGCTTCTCTGACCACTGCCATGGCCGTAGGAAGTGGTTGTCCCCGAAAAATCAGAGAGTTCCTACATTTCCACAGGACCCACAATGTAGCAAGGTGCAAAAAGTCCCTATGGAAACTTGCGCTGGGGGAGATATTTGCAACCAGCCACACCTCTTGAGAGAACCTACGCCCAAAAATGAGATGATGCAATGTTTCAGGCACCTCCTAGCAGCGTGGACAACTAACTTCCAACCTAATCCCCCTCTCTCTCAATGTGGCCCTCATTGGGAATGCCTCGTGTTTCAACAACCATCCAAACATCGTGACCTTTTCAGGGAAACGACCCTTCCAAATTGCTGCCCAACCCTCTACCTGTAGGTATCAAAATTTAACCAGTTCCTTTGGGTACTACGCCAATAATCCGAGCTACTCCACCATAACAGCATGGCAGCAGAAATTCTTCCAGACTTGGGAGCACTCCCGATGAACCTCCCATCACTAATATTTCTACCGTAGCATCTGCACCCATGGTGCTACCCCCTCAACCTATGCCATGTACCTATTCAGTAGATGGTGTGTGCCCAAAGCCATCTTGTCTCGAAGCCCCAGAATACCAATGCCCCTCGCTAGTTTGGGCCACATTGTTACCATCCATGACACCAAGTGCATCTTCCTACCCCCTTTACCCCCTGACCACACGAACTCCCTCACAATGCTATCAATTCTTTGCACCACCATGGCCGAAGGTGTTGCCATGGACACTATAAACCAGGCAATTGCCATCAATATCATCACAGCCAATACCATCTTCCCTTTCCTAGACAGAAAGTAGCTAGTCCAAAGTGTGGTCCACTGCTAAACCTGCTTTATCAGTCCCTGCCAAGTCCTCTGCCTATTCCAATCAAAAATAGGCATTCCTAGATAAGTGTCATGCGCTTGGCCTAGTAGGATGCCCAACGTCTATATAATGTTGGTCTACACCCTTCCCTCCATGTGGGTGCAATAAATGGCTGATTTTCCTTTGTTGACTTCTAGGCCTACCTCCCGCTACATCCTCTCCATTGCCAATAACAAGGCCACAGCCTATGGCACCACAGCCCTAGAAAACACCATCATATCATCCACGTAATGGGCTACCACACTATGCACTCCAGCAACCTGCAGAACTTGAACACCTTCGTCAAGGCAATAGCCTTTGAACAAGTCCATGACCATGATAAACAGGAGCAGTGACAATGGATCCCCTTGCCTCAGTCCACATCTTGTTCTCACGAACCCACATAGCCTCCCATCAATGTCAAGGGAATACCTGCCACTTCGTTGCATTTGAATGCAAAGATTGACAAACTTTGCATCGAACCCCTTTTCCATCATCACCATCCTAAGTGCCGTCCAACTCACAATGTCATAGCCTTGGTTATGTTCAGTTTGATGCACATGTCTCAAAATCTAGCAATCTTAACTGAGTGTAAGATCTCTTGCAAGAGCAACACCTGGTCTTGCAGGTACTAACCCTTAACGAACCCCACCTGATGCTCCCCAACCAACTTCCCCATTAGTGGCACAAGGCATCCAACCAACAATTTGGAGAAAACATGTAGCAACGTGTTGCAGACCTTGATGGGTCGAAAATGCCTTGGAGCTATCAAGTTTGGGACCTTGAAAAGCAGCAACACCCTTGAGCAAATGATTTTCCCCCTAACCTACTGCCAAGTGAGCATACTATTGTATGCATCCAGCAAATTGGATCCCACGAGATCCTCATACTCCCTAAAAATTTCAATCAACCATCCATCCAGTCTTTCGGCCTTGTTGGACTACATGGATTTCAAGCCCACCGCAACTCCTCCCATGAGAACGGATGCAATAGTTGACAAGTGCTAACAACTCAGTAGTTGAGTTACTTAGTAATCCCAATAACAATTATAGTAGCCTAAGGTGTGTACAGAAAGCCAGGACCGAATACTTATCGCCAGTAGGATAGAATAGCTTTACATTTTCTTTGTTTTTAGTAATAGGATTTATATTCATTTTCACCATGTTTACCGATAGAACACTTAGAGCCAATCACATCATCTAATCATATGTCTCACTAAGAGTTAAACCATACGTTTTGCACTTCCCTAGCTCCAAGTGAGAAGACAACGATCATGAACTTATCATCAACTCACTAGTATACTTACATTGTACATCTACAAATTATGATCTGGTCGCACGTAAACACTTGTGACTTGTATGATTGAGGGTTGAGATTCTCACCACTCATCAAAGATGCTCATGTTCAGTTGGGTAGTGAACATGAATGCCCAATCAAAAGTATTGATGATGTGTTGATCCAACAAGAAGATGGAAGGCAATTAACTCTCTGAAATGTTAGGTATGTACCTGATTTAAAAAGAAATTTGATTTCAACAGGACAATTAGATACTGCTACTTTCAAAACTACATTGGGAGAGGCCTCTTGGAAGATCACAAAAGAAATCATGACTATCCTGAAAGGAGAGAAAACGGGTTCTGTGTATGTACTAAAAGGAACTTAGGTAAATGGGCATATCATTGTAACAAAGGACCCTAATGAAGATCTTCAGCTTTGGCCTCAAAGGATAAGATACTTGAACAAAAAAGGAATAAAGGTATTGCTATGTAAAAAACTTATTCCTTAATTTACTTTAGCTGCAATTCCATTTTGTGAAGATTGTGTTATTGGCAAAAGTCATAAAGATTCCTTTAAAAAAAATGAATCCCATAAGAAGAATGGTTACTTAGAATTAATTTATTTTGATGTTGTTGGTCCTATAAATTTTATGTCATTTAATGGTGACTGTTACTTCATAATGTTTATTGTTGATTATTCTCAAAAATGTTGGTTATATGCTATGAAAAGCAAAGATGAAGCTACCAATATGTTTAGATTGTTAAAAACTAGGATTGAAAATGAGACCAACAAAAAGATGAAGTGTTTGCACACTAATACTGGAAGAGAATTTTGTTCCAATCTCTTTGAGAAACTTTGTTCTTAAATAGGCATCAAACATGAAAGGATGGTCCCTAGCACACCATAACAAAATGGTGTTACCAAAAAGTGCAACAGAACAATCCTAGATAGGATTCAAAGCAAGTTAAAACATTCTGGATTACCAAAAGATTTTTGGCATAAGTTTGCAAAAACTACTATGTATTTGATTAATAAATGTCCTAGTGGACCATTGGATAGAAAAATACCAAAGGTTGAATAGAGTGGAAGGCGAATAAGTTATAACCATTTTAGAACGTTCTGCATTGCATATGCATATATTCCTAAAGAAAATAGATCTAAACTTAAGGATACAGTACACAAATGCATTTTTGTAGGCTATGGAGGTGATGATATGGGCATACAAATTATGGGATACAGTTGTTGATAGACTATTCAGAAGTAGAGATGTTTATTTTAATGAAAATGCAATGTATGGACAGCTTGAACAGTCAGCAGAAAAGAAAGAATAAGTCCTCTTAAGGTATCCATTGCAACAAATACAAAATCAACAGCCATCTCAAATGTCAAGCCCGATGAGGACACAAATGGTAAGAAATTATGAGAAAACATAAGTCATGATGAGGTTGCAATCATTTTTTCACAAGTTCACCAAGGATTACAGTGGTTGAATTCAAAGTTTCCTAGATGGCAAATAATGAGACTGAATTTTTTTTACTTGTCCCCTAAGACCCTTCGGATCTATTGGGCCAATTTCAAAATTCCTTTTTACAGAATTTTGTAAATTTATAACTTAGTGTTGCCTACTGGAATCAAACTTGTGACTCATCTTGTCTTTGTGATTGGCATCTTCCCAAGTCATTATCCAATTGCAATGAAGAGAAACGACATTCACCACTAGTCATGATCAACCCATGGTAACTTGAAAAGCAGGCTACTACACATCATAGTTAGGTTGTGGTTTGTTGGAAGTCCAACCTAAGAAAGGTAGTTGAGGTTTTGTAAAATAGCCTCGTTACCTAGTGAAGAGAGGATCAGTTGAATGTGAGTCACAATTCTATATTCTGACAAAGCAATCGGTGACTGAACAAACATGATAAATAGGTTACTAATGGTCTGTAGGATGTGTATATGTCCAACAGAAAAGCTTAAGAGCTTGTAATAAAGCTTGCACATTAAGTTGGGAACAATGAGAATGTACGTATGAGAAAGGATGTGTTGGTCATGATATTACACTTAGTGTGAAACAGATTCATACTCACCCACCACCAAAACATGATTGATGTCTATTATGTTGTGTTTGATTGATGTTCAATGATTAGATTGTTATGTCTTGCCACCTGTTGATGTTGGATGTGCTTCCTTGTGATAGAGCTAGGACCAAGGAAGAGACCAATTGCTGACTAGGAATCGTAGAGTTCATGGTTAGATTCACCCTCATCGTAGCAGCGATAAAGGCTCTTGCACCAGCCTCAACCCAAGGAAGATGAAAATTTAGTAACAACGTGTTCTAGTCTCTAGTAGGTTTGCAACTCCAAAAATTCAGTGTTTTTTTGACAACGTGTCTAGGCTACTAATACTAGGTGATAGATTGGTCTTGTGACAACAAGGATTAGGCCTTGTAGGATGAAATCTAAAATTGACTAAGTCATGTAGTCAAGGTTTTAATGGTACATGATTGGCAAATTGATGGATTATTATGAGTACACATGGCAACTATTACACATGCTACAGTGGGCAAAAGGTGCTAAACTCTAGAGTTTGTGATTGGTTGGTGATGGCAGGATGAGAGGTTGTTTTTGATATGCATCTTGATTCAGCATATTTACATGTGTGTTGTTTGTGTACACTAACATGTTGTGTAAGACTATATCTATGCTTTGTGATCACAGCTCCATAGTTCCCTTCTATGAGTTCAACAAGGGATGTAATAATAGATTCCTAATTAGACGCATGTAGTGACATTCCTTTATTTATAGGTGGAGCTAGAGGATCTACAGCCCAAAAGAAATACATGTTAGGGTTCCTAGAGTTGTTCATAGGAGGGTCATACTTTTTTGGTTATGACGGAGCATGTTTATTCTGTGTATTTTCTTATTTTAGAGTTATGATGGCATACAAATTGTGAAGGGCTACCTATAGGAAACTAGCTTAAATTATGTATTTTATGTGCTTTCATGCATTTCTTTACATTGGCTGACAAGTCAAAGTTCCATATTTGGAAGCTGGATGTTCTGATTTGTTCTAGGATTGTTTCACAAGCACTAGGCTTGCATGACTCTAATAGTATACAAGTTAAGTTTCATGTATTCCAAGGGCTACTATTTTGATAATGGATTTTCAATTATTGATTTTCTACCCTCTCGAGCCTTTTTACTTTCACGTAATGCCTAGTAGATGTTTCATTTAAATTTTCACCTATACATGCCTTTTTATTTATATCTCTAATTTATGGTATTGTATTAGATCTTCCATGTAGCACCTTCTAACCTAGTGTAGGTTAGAGGTGTTAGACTTTGAGGAAGCTATAATGTTCAATCATTAGTTTTGTAACTTGGTATGATGATTCCTAACCTGCTATCCCAATTTGTCACTATTTCTAAGGTTGTAACATTCAATTGTGAACCATCATAACCTTTCTTACAAAAAAAAAAGTAAGCATCATTTAAGTTATGAAGTGAGTAGAGAGAAAATGAGAAATAGAAGAGTAAGAGTATGAGTTTGAGTAATCGACGATCGAATGAGAAAAAAGGAGAAGAAGATCAAGATAATGAACGATTGAGCATCATAAGGAGTGAGAACAAAGAAGTTACAATGATCAACCATCGTAACCTATAACAAACTTCGTAACTAAATAGTTGAAGGTGTTGTCAAGCATCATTTGCCAAAGAAGTGAAGATGCCAAGTAAGACTCTGAAAAAAAGTAAGGATCTAGTTTCCTAAAGAGGAAGAGAATGTCCAAGTTGAGCCAAGTGTAAGCTTAATCTAGTTTCTTAAATAAGAAGAGAAGATCACCCAGGAGGCTTCGTTAGAGTAAAGATGGAGCTACAATAAAGAGTTGCTGATCTGTACACAAAGTTTGTACACAAGTTAGCTAGGGATGACTATGATCCCCATCGTAAGTCCAACACTTAAGCTATATATTATAATCTATGATGTTCATGAATATCCTTAAGTTACAAAAATTGTTACAAAGAGAATAAGTTGTATAGTTAGGAATTTAGTTCCTAACCACAAGATCCTTGGGTATAATAGAGTTGTTGAGTAACGTAAAACCAAACTCTAACAAGGGGGTATTACAAAATGAAGTACAAAAACCAAACAGAGCTTCAAAATTTATTGGAAAAACATTAGAGGTGGTATGCATTATTACACAGAACATTTATGTGCTACTATTCCTATATCCATGTAAACACTGTTTAGTAGCATAAAAAAGAGATCACATCACCTTTAAGTTGAAACTGAAACATGGAATCATGTAAAGCATTAGAACAGAATATGCCAATTACATAACATATATTATTAGAATGTTATAGAATGAATTTCTTCATAGGCAAACGGAAAATCTCAAGTAATACTTTGTATGGATTATTTAAGCTAGCAGTCCTAATTCTAGGTGATTATCTAGAATAACTGTTCAAAGTACATAAATATTGGACACCCCAATTATACTCAGGTTTTATGGTTATTGATTTATTTTTATACAAACTAACGTAATTGAACTACAGTTTCGGTTTCGGTTTCAATTTATATCTTGTAAAGTATAGCTTGTCATACCTATAAAATACATATCAGGATTGCAATTATAGCAATCTGAAATTGCAAGTTATATCAATGCTAGAATCACAACTCTAATTTCAAACAATGCTAAGATGATTCCAAGCAATTTTGATCGTGTGTTATATTTTACCAATAGAATTGTATATGTTTTTTGTTCTAATTATTAGAAATGACTCCAAGCAAATTTGGATCATGATCCAAATCTCTGCCCTTTTTCAAGCATCCAAGGTATGCTTTTTTTCAAATGAAAAAAATGACATTTTTTTATATTTTTTCAATATCACAACTTCAAGCAATTTTGGGACATGATCTGGAATTTCTGATATGAAAATGATCTATGATTTGAGAATTGTATGCCAATTTTCAATTTCAATTAAAAGGGAAACATAAAATAAGGCACATAATTCTTATGAATGCAAATCATTGCATTATCCATATTCAGCTTCTCTTTTAAGGAATAATCTCAAGATAATAAAATTCTATGTAAATAAGTAATATCTCCACAAATCCATAACAGTTACACTAAGACCAAAACTATTTTGTATTTTTCAACAACAAACAACAAAGATTCGACAACTTTGTAAAAAGGAAAAGTTCAAAACAAACTGAAATAGCTTACAGTTGGAACAGCCAATAATAGACCGGCACCTGTGCCTCTCCAAAGTCTTAAAACCCCTTCCTGCACAATCGAAAACACATATTCATTAGAAATGAATATAAAGGTGAAAACAAAATCACAAGAATGATAAGGACAACAAACAATACGCGTTAATTCTCTCAACTGACCTGCTGAATTATCTTGAAGAGTCCATCAAATGCACCTTTGTACTGAAAAACTCAACACATAGAGAACGTTACATCCTATGATACCAGAAATTGCTAATGGAAAATCAACAAACTTGGTAGAAGTTTCATGTACCCTGTATGATTCTATAGAGGCCGAATAACCGAATTGGGATTTTGCAACTGGTGGTTTTCTCATCTGGGACCCTTGAGCTTGCAATCGAGTCTGAAAAGAAATTAAATGTTACGGATCATCATGATGTTTTTTATGCCGTTTATGGCCTGACCGTTAAAGTAAGAAATCAAATGTATCAATAAATCAACAAATTCTACTACATAAATTTGCTCGTTGCTGACCACCCCACAAATTTTGGATCATACAAGGTCATGTTGCAAAGAAAACCATAAAATTAAGAAATCTAAAATCACAAATCTGCAAATAACGCATCAAAATTCGAGGCATCAAATCGTGTGCTACAACCCAACCCACAAAAGTTACATACAGATAATTTGTAATTCTAAAATAACATTAGTTCAGATCAAACCTTGAGTACATCAAGAGGATTGAATATAACTGCCGAGAAAACGGCAGCCCCTGCACCAGACAATATCCTCTGCAGTGGTCTCACATTGTCTTCATCCAAATTTTTGGCGAAACTAGAAGAGAATGATGCCGCTTCTGCCTGTGTTTCAGTCATGATTCAATCCCAGAAAAAAGGAGCAGCAGCAGGAGGTTGATGTTTGCAGTGCACCAATATTCTGGGTTCTACCTTTCCGAAACGGAAAAGAAAAAAAAGTTTGAAAGTCCCGGCATCTCTTCCATGCTCAGATATGCTGTTTTCATTTTGCACGCTTCTGTCGCTAACGGTTCAACCATGGTTGAAATTCAACATGGAGGCGTTTTTTACCGCCATTTGAAAGGCTTTTTTGAATGCATTTTATTGGCTTCGAAAATGAGCCTCCTGTGAATAAGATGTTAGTCTTCCAAACTAGATGTTCGAACGTCTTGCATGGGAACATGGTGGTGTTGAACCTGGAAGTAGATGAAACTATGAAACTATGAAGCTCTCCAGCAACGATGAAGCCTAAATTTAGCAGTAAGGGGAGGGTTGAACAATAGGGGAGGGTACATGTTACGGTAGTAATTGGTTTCATAATTATTCACAATGGTTTCCCTTGGCAATTATTTTATGCATTTTAACACAGGCAAAAATTATTTAGCCCAGGCAGAAAAAGGGAATATAACTCCATTTTCTCAGTTCAGCTATTTTCTGAGCCTTATAGAAGCACACTGCATAGGAGGAAATATTTTTAAATATTATCAGCAACATATTCTTCTCTTAGTAAAGCCCCAGCCCCGAAGAAGCACATTGTTGTAGGCAACTTTTAAGCCTCGTAGAAGCACACATTGCATGGGAAGAAACATTTCTTAATATTCCCTGCAACATATTCTTTTCTGAGTAAAGCCCCAACCCTGAAGAAGTACATTGTTGCAGGCAATTTTTTATTCTGTTTTTACCATTGTTTTTTAATTTTTTCTTCAATTTCCACTTTGCTTTGCGAAATTACTTCAAATTGGAGTTTTTACAGCATAAGTGAAAAAGAGAAATGCACGTATTCATTTATTCTCTGTGATAGATAGTTGTGCCTGAGTTTAAACTTCTTCTTTGTGGGTTCTTGTTTAATGGCATTTGGATTGCAGGAGTAATAGTTTGCTTCATTTTATGTTGCCAAGTTAACCATTTAAATGATTCAATGTATACTTGTGTTGTGAAAGAGGGATTCTTTCTTATTGGCCTCACAACCATTCTTTATTATTTTTTTGATTGCTTGACTTATAATAATTTCTCCATATTGCTTCTTTGCCGAAGAGTAAATTACTTCAAAAATAAATTTTTATTACTACTATTACCCAGGTATGAAATTTTTAACATCTTGTTATTTCTAAGCATCAATACCCCTCCTATTACCAATCAGTGGCATGTATCCTTACTCCCTTATTATTCAACCTTCTCTTAGTAAGATTCTTAATTTGAAAGCTCTAAGTCATGGATCTAATTCTAGGAGGCAATACTAAGTTATAAAGTTCTAATTGGGCAATGCTTGAGTAAGTGAAATTGTTGGTAGAGTACAACCTTTAAGAGGATAATTAGAAAAGAGAACTAAAATTCCAACACAACATCAAAGAAAAGGCTCAACCATTTTGGGATATTCTTTCGAATTTTCATCCTTACAACTAATATGCACTTAGGAAGGAAAATGATCAAACCTTGCACTCTTTCAAAAGCACTATCTTGAGTTTTCACTTTCTACTTGACAAAGAGTTAATAAGTGAGGCAACAATATCTTGGATGTGATTTCATAGCCTAGTGGTAAAAATCTTGGCCTAATAATCCCAAGTCATAGGTTCAATTTTGTAGTAGCGTTGAGTTACAAGCTTTTATAAATCTTGAGGTGTACCTATATTTCATTTTTGTTAGGTTTCAACACCCTCCACAAGTGTGATATCATAAACCTACCTATGATGTTGCAAACACAATATCACATCAGTATTTTCAACTATAAATATCCCTTGCCTACTACATTAATGGTATCCATTAATGTAGTAAGTAGTAAAACTTTTGGAGTGTGTTTTCATAATTTCTAGTATAGTCACTCAATGTGGTTTTTAGTCAATGTTTGCCCACAATGTGGTTTTTAGTCAACTGTTCAATGTCTTTATTTGAGTATGATGTACTTGAAAACATTGGATGAAGGAAATAAAAATCAAGATTGATTCCCATCCATTGCAAAATGAATTAATTAGATTTACTTAATAGTGTTTACTTTCCGATGTCATTACTTTCTAATGCACTTAGCTTAATGACTTACTTTCCTATGCACATTAGTCACTTGGTAGAATGAGGACCACCAATTTTGAAAGTATATATATATTCATTTGGTAATCCTAACAATGCTATTACTTAGTTCAACCAATGTCATGTTGTAAGCAAATGTCTCTTTTGTCCATCATGATCTCTACATATATGATTTCAACCTCATATTTCATTAGGATGATTAACATACATGGAAAATATTATAATGTCATTAGACAAGGTAGCTTCATCTATGCTCCATGTTGCACTTATGAAATCTAGTATTGGCCAATTTTACAAAGGTTATTATGTTGATAAAAACATAGCCAAAACCTATTAACCTATAGAAGCTCAACATAGATTAGACTAGCTAGTAGAAGCTTGGTATACATAGCAAAAAGAAAAAGACACTGGCACTATTCGAATCCCTTCTTAGTCCAATAGGGAGGATATGGGCTACTAGTTAAAAAGATTTCAACTTTAACAACCTTCCATATTCAACGTTAATGCTTTGGGTAATCTAAGGTTACATTTAACCTTGGCAAGCAATCCTCAAGAAAATGGAATCAGTCTCAGAACCAGGATGACCTTGAAGCCTAAGTCTTCCAATAGATAAATGCAAGCCCATTGAAGGAACTAGGGAAGGAGAGCAAGCTAACATAGCTCTTGTAGTTCACCATCTTTCTCTTCATCCTCATCATCAATGTCACATCCCCAATTCTGAATGGTGTCATTCCATTATCAAGATGGTATTATTTTGTAATCAAGTGATGTAATTCTTATAATAAGACCCTTAATGAATGAGCACATTATAATTATAGACATATCTCTTTAAAGGATCTCTACGGATTTGACTTGAGATATTTATACTTGCTAATTAGAAGTTGTATCAGCATGAAGTTGCAAAGCTAATAAAGGTGAGCAACATAGGCCATCCCTGCTAGTTGGGTCTAAGCCTAACCATGGTGACAGTGTTAGATTGCTTTTAAGGAATAGATGCTAAAGGAAGCTAACCCCAAAGAAGCCTTAGAGCATGACTCAAAAACACTTATTCATTTTCCAATTCCCTCATTAATAAAGCTTCTTTTCATTTTTTTCTGCATTTTTCCTATTATGTTCTCTATATGTAATGTTAAATGTAATGTATATTTGGCATTTTCCCTCACATCTAAGAAAGAGATGCCACAATTAGTTTAAAAGCAAACCACAATCTAGGATTATTTAAAATCAAGAGCTGACCACAATCCCATAATGAACTCTGAGCCACAATCTAGGATGAGCTGCAAACCCTTATCAAAGGTGTATCATGTCCAAGATGAATCATGCCCATGGAGTACATTGTCTTTTGTGAAAACCAATAACCAAACTCCAACAATATCATAGGAACAAAGAATCAACAAGGAACATCAATTATGGGAGACTCTAGTAAGACAAGGGGCAATGTTCCTTCTAGATAACTCTAACCCTTCTTTTTTTCAAGTGTTAGATTTTCCCATAGTTAGGTAAGGACCCAAATTGTTAGGTCTTTCTACAAAAAAAAAAAATCCTTAGTAATTTCCATAAGATTAGAAACCCTTCTTTCTCATAGGAGTAATCATTCTCAAAGTCTTTTATAAGTTTGCCTTATTATTAAGTTTTTCATCCCTAAATACACAAACCCCAAATAGTCACAAACTGAATATTTCATACTATTTCAAACTGAATAGTCTTTAATAAAAATCAATTAGAAAACCTTGTTAGATTAATATAAAAAAGTCAAGCTAATTATATATTCCCTTTACTTAACTAGTAAAGGTCATTAACAAGGGGTTGGTAGGGAAATTGATATTTATAACGATAGTAATAATGTATCTCTCCCTCTTAATGTCTTCACATAGAGCTATACAAATAGAGCTTGATAATCCTTATTCCCTTAGCTTCACTAATAATATAGCCATGAGAGTTTATCCATCGCTTCATAATTGGAGTAAAATCACCTAAAAGTTCCAATCTCATTCCTAAATTAGCATATCAAGGTTAATTTGTGATGAGTGGTGAGGTACCCCTACACTCAACCATATGAATACAAGTGTTTCACGCATGATCGAGTTGAACTCCAAGGACTAAGTGCTTACGCACCTTAATGGAACACTCAGGGTTAATCAATCATTGTCTTCCCAAACTTACTTGTATTGTCACGATTGTATGGTTAAGTAAGCTTGAGGTATGTGATTTTTATAGCTTTTGTCTTTTTAAGTCTTCTACTAATAAGGAGAGGGAGAGAGAACTAAGTGACTAACTTACATTAACTATTCATTAACTAAGTTCTAGATGTTCCTAACACTAGTATCCATTCCCACTTACTGTACACATCCTAAACCAGTGCAATGATGCTGGGATTACCAAACGCTAATCGTTACTAGGTTACCAAGCGCTACACGCATGCTCGAAGCGGTCGTACTGAGTGTATTTAATTAAGAGGATCGAAGGTTGAGAGAAATATTAATTAACTAGGAAAGCATTAAACATTAAACAATAATTAATTACTAATTAGCTTAATCTATATGCTACAAGGTTTATCATAAAGTTCATCTTTATTGCCGTACACAAATGTGTGCTCAGGTACAAATTGCTCGAATAAAGATCTGTTCACTCTATGACTCCTACTGCGGGCACACAGAAATTATTCTAACTCTGGAATGACTAAACTACAAGAATCTGGCTAAGGGTCTAAGTCTAACTCCCTGGGAACAAAGGGCGCTGCCTCTTATTTATAGAAGATGAGGCAGGATGCAATGTCGTGTACGCGATATCGCGGCTCATCATACCCCCATGACTGAATGAAAACTCGTCCTCAAGTTCCTTACAAAATATTGGGAAGGTATGGGATTATTGACTTGAATGACAACTAATGGTGAATGGGGTGACGCGTGAACGGATCAACATTACAATACATGGCAACATTAGTGTTCATGACTACAAGAGTGAACAATA
>MNCI01002523.1:219099-318277 GCA_015680685.1 Gnetum montanum | reverse complement strand
CCTCTTATTTATAGATATGGCGGCGGACAGTGATATCACGTACGCAATATCGCAGGGAAAGACGTGATATCGTGGCACTATGCATGTCGCGTCTCATCAAAACCTATTTCCCCAAAATTCAAAAAATAAAACTAAGGAAATCCAAAAGTTGTGGCTAGCTATGATCTAAAAGAAGCATGTCCTCTTCATTAAGTTTGGCATAAATCTTGTGTTCAAAGTAGTCATCATGCTAATTTCTTTTATTTGTGAGATGATTGGGAACGAAATCTTAATTATGAATAATCGATACACACACACAGACACACACAGATAAGATTATGATTTATAAAGTTATATCTTGATTAAACAAGGTGGTGTGGCAAGGGTGGCCCATGTTTAGTACTCCCTTGATTATATGATTATTTTAATCATGATCAAATGGTCTATTTTACTTTCAAATTTTAGTTTGTCAATGTTTTGAAATCTTTTAAATCTTTATCTTTTGCATTCCCTTTTAAAATTTCTATAGTTTTGCTATTCTTGCACTTACATGCAATTTAAAGTTTGGGGGCTAAATGTTAATGCCAACTTTCCTATGCTAGGCATGGGGCCATGACTAATAAGTTTTAATCCCATGAAAAGTAAAATCCTATAGGTTTTAACCTATGTAAATTATTCACGTGGTACCATAGATAAAGTCAAGGATTGAAAATATAATATGATGTTTTATAAATAGCTAATTTTGTTAAATCATAGCAAAATCCATGGAGCCCTTCAAAAGCTAGCTAATAATTAGCTAAAAATGTAAGAAAGGATACACTAGCCAACATTAAGATTAAGTAAATCAAAGCTTGCATAACAATTCATTTAGGATAAAAAAAATTCCAATTCCAATGCAGGCCACGTGATTTCTTTTACGGTTCCTTCTCTATCATAATCGTAACTACCTAAACATTCCTTTAATTTGTGATCCTTGATCTCCGAAATGGCACTGGCATTATAGCGTTGATTAATTTTTAGTCATATAAAATTAGGAGTTTGGCCAAATTTTTTTTATAATATATGTGGTTCAGTCATATTGTGCAGCAGTAGTGGCACATATTATTTATTATAGAAATAAATATTTTAATACCTGTTACCTATTTGCACATCTCAATTTGACTAAGGCGAAGGATTTCAAACTTTCTGATCCCATGACATGAGCGATCCTTAATTTTACTGCACCTGCTAAAATAATATGCAGATTACTGCTAAAGGATTGAAGACCTCAAGCACAAGGGCCGAATCAGAGTCCGCAGTGGTGGTTGACATATTCGGTAGGGTCAGGCACAAATTTACTAAGCTTCCGCAGAGAATCAACTTGCCACGCATTGGTAGCTATTCTGGCATTTTAACGTTTGTTTGTCGGTAAAACGGTCCTCCAAGTCTGCAACTTGGGCAGAAGTTGAGGCATGCATGGCCACAAACCGGAAGTTTCCCAAAAAAGAACACAAAGTTTCAGAGAATCTCTCCAATAACGACTAAAGACAACACTAAGGAAAAGCTCAGCTCCTACTATTTTTTACTTTCTGAGATTTATTGGAACGAAACGGTAGATTTGATTTGCGGCTCATGCGGCAAGGAATCTGCAACACCTGCAGCCATTGCAGAACAACTCCGCACAGGCCTGTCTGCTGGTTACGCAGGGCTCGTAGGCAGCAAAATTTTTAATTTGCAAGCATTTACACAGCTCCAAATCATGGAAGCCGTTGCTGTCTGTAACACCATGCATGGATTTCCGAACTCACTGGGAATCTACAGGGCGTGCCAGAACTTGGCAGACGAAAACGTTGACCCACACGCAGAGGCAGTGGTAATGGCGTGGTAGAAGAGGAATTATGCAGTGTGAGGCTGAGGCTGAGGCTGAACAGAGCTAACAACGAATAAATGTGGATGGTGAAAGTGACAAATGTAGAAAACGAAGATAATTGTAGTGAAAGAGACCAATCTAGAAAACAAGGGACATGCTAATTGCATTATTATTATTATTATTATTAAAAAACAATGTACGAAAAGGTAAATACTAAATTTTTAAATATTTAATTTACCAAAAATAAATCATGCGACCAATGAGTCCGTTGTTTTATGTTCAATCAAATTTTACCTGAACCCAAACATTAGAGATAAAGGATACACAGAGATAACACTCATAAGCTGTGGTAGAGTGCTGTGTGGTTTTCAGCCACAAAAATCCAATGCAGTTGCTTTGTATGCTTAGTTAACTATTATATCTGCTTAGGTTCTCCAGCAGCAAATCTTTTTAAATACATGCAATAAAGTACATGTTCCTCCAAGATAACATAGATCTACTGAGCTTCATAATTCCCGGAAGGAGCATACGTTTTGGAGATTTTACCTGTATTTTACATTTGTTTTCACAGGTTTTCCCTCTTCGAAAATATTTTTCAATAGTAAGCCGGTGTATGATACGATGTATAAGCTGTACTACATAACCCCCTCTTCTTAGCTATAGCTTTTACATTAAATTCAACCCAGCTATACTGTGCAAAACACCAATGTGAGGCGCACCTTTTTTTTCCCTTCTACGCCATTTTCTGTTTTTTTGCCTATTTGGTGGCTCATAATATAAGTGTTGATGCCAACTTTCTCGCATGGTGCCATGACTAATAAGTTTTACTCTCATGAAAAGTAAAATCTTATAGGTTTTAAGGTGTGCAAATTATTCACGTAGTATAATAGATAAAGCAAACAGGATGTTTTATAAATAATTAATTTTGTTGAATCATAGCCAAATTGTAGGGCCCTTCAAAAGCTAGCTGTTAATTAGTTAAGAAAGGATACACTATCCAGCCTTAAAAGTAAGTAAATCAAAGCTTGCATAACAATCCATTTATGATATAAAATTCCAATTCCAATGCAAGCCATGTGACTGCTTGTGAGGTTCCTCCGTCGTAATCGTAACAGCTCACGTTGGTAGACTACCTAAACATTCCATTAATTTGTGATCCTTTGACCTCCGAAATGGCACTGGCATTATAGCGTTGACTAATATTTAGTAATATAAAATCAGGAGTTTAGCCTTTTATATATATATATATATATGTGGTTCAGTTGTATTGTGAGCTGTAGTGGCTAATATTATTTATTATAGCAATAAATATTTTAACAGCTGTTAACTATTTGTGCATCTCAATTTGATTAAGGCCAAGGATTTCAAACTTTCTGATCCCATGACATGAGCGATCCTTAATTTTATTGCACGTGCTAAAATAATATGCAGATTACTGCCAAAGGACTGAAGACCTGGAGCACAAAGGCCGAATCAGAATCCTCTGCAACTTCGGCGGAAGTTGAGGCATGCATGGCCAAAAACCGGAAGTTGGCCAAAAAGGAACAAAAAGTTTCAGAGAATCTCTCCAATAATGGCAAAAGACAACACCAAGGAAAACCTCAGCTACTACTACTTTTTACCTTCTGAGATTTATTGAAACGAAACGGTAAATTTGATTTGCTGTTTTTCTTGACCTGTCAACCTATCCGCTGTGGGTAGCGGCTCATGCGGCACGGAATCCGCAACACCTGCAGCCATTACAAAGCAACTCTGCGCAGGCCTATCTGCTGGTTCCGCAGGGCTCGTAGCCAGCAAAGTTTTTAATTTGCAATAATTTACACACAGATGCAGCCGTCGTGGCCTCCGCATCATCGAAGCCGTTTGCTGCGCATGAGTGGTGGATGCTGCCGTTATCCGCACATGGGTGGTGGATGCAGGGTTGTGCCGTTTAATTATTTTTTAATTTCTGCAAGTCAACCTTGGTCTCTGTTGAAAGGCTCTGTTTCTTCAAAACTCTTATAATTCTTCCTTCAAACTGTCAACTATTTCAAGCTTTTCGTTTTACAGTTCATTAATGCACAAGTATCCTTGTTAAAGTGTTAAAGTGAGCAGTCTACCAAAGTTATTTTGGACTGTTGCTTTTATCTACCCGGTAAAGTTAAACGTCATGTTTAACGGAATACCACATTATCTTTCCAGTTGAGACTATTCTGGGTTTCATACCCATATGATAGGCACCCTAGCCAATGGCCTATTTAAATGAGTTTTGCTGTATCCAAAATTTATGCATCAGCAATAAACACCTTTATTGTTTAGGTATCCTTGGCTTCCCAGGCTTGTTGCTTTAGTTCAGTTGCTAGGAACTGCATTTTAGCTTTTTCAGTACTCAGAGTTTGGAAGCTATGGTGGACATTGCTGTGAATATCACAAGAACTTTGTTGGAGAATATCGTTCACAAGGTGCAGAATGATGTAAACCTCATTCAAGAGTTTGAGCATGATATCAAAAAACTGGAAAAGAATCTCATGGATCTGCAAGGATTGCTGAATGATGCAAAAAAATTTTCCATGGGCAATCAAACAGTGATGGTGAGGGATTGGCTGAGAGAGCTCCAGGATGAAGCCTTAAATGCTGAGGACGTCATCGAAATCTGCGCTAGTCGCGTGCCATGTTGGCCGGGATGCCTGGAAATGATAACGAATTTCTTCTCAGAAATGGGGTTCAGGCTTGAGATGGGCAAAGAGATCCGGGGTGTGAATGTCAAGCTCTTGCAGTTACTGGACCGGGCAGAGAAACTGCAGGCCCGAAAAATGGCCATTTCTGTACCAACAGAAGCTGATGCACAGTTTTCTTCGGATGTGGCAAATTCTAATAGGATGGGGCCATTGATCTGTAGCGAGTCCGTGGGTCTAGGACCCGACTCATCCAAGCTGAAACAGTTCAAAAAAATGTTATTTAACCACAAAGCTGTTGCTATTGTTGGGTTGGGCGGAAGTGGCAAAACCAGGTTGCTACAACATGTGTATTGGGAGATGAAGGAGGGGCACTTCGACGTAGTGATTTGGTTGTCAGTGTCTCCAAATTATAAGATCAAGCAGCTGCAGAAGGATGTGCTGCTGCAGCTTGGCATCCCTTACCAGTGGCAGAGTTCACTCATGCTGCAGCAGACAATCCACGTCGTACTCAAGAACGTAAGCAACAACAGGAGCAATATGATTATTAACTTACGATTAATGATTATTAACGAAGAACTCTCTGTACATCTGAATCGCAGTCTGAATTGTTTCCGATGTTATTAATGATGACAGAGGGGCAGCTGTCTGGCGGTTTTAGATGACGTGTGGGAGGTGCCCGAGCCAGAGCGGATACGGATGCGGTGCCACAGCGTTCGCGAGAGCCTGGCTCGGATCGGCTTACCTTCATGCTGCAACCTCCTCATTTCCACACGCAGCCGAAACGTGGCCAAGCAGATGGACGCATTNGGCCATCCACACGCTGTCGGCCGAGAACGCGAACGTGGTGTTCCATGTGCTCAGGCTGAGCTTCGACGCGCTAGAGCAACAATACAAGCCCTGCTTCGCTTTCCTGGGCATTCTCAGAGACGAGGAGGACAGAATAGAGGCGGAGCAGCTCATGGGCATGTGGGTGGCGGAGCGCCTGGTTGCTACCCACCTGGATGCTGAGCGTGCTCTCGACCAGCTTTATTCTGCACTGTTGGTGGATAAGTTCCCTGGCCCTCGCCGCTGCACCACTGACGTCGACGTCGACGTCGTCGGGGTCGGCAAATTCGTCCACGACCTGGCTGTCAGCCTGTATCGTGAATGCGGAGGCAGCAGTTATGGTGCTGGCCCTTGCAACAACGCTAACTCTGGTGCTTCCCGTTCTCAACCCAATTCCAGTGGGAGCGCTGTTTTTGGTAACGCTGGTGGTTCTGGCAGTACCCATTCCAGTGGTGCAGACCCGCCTCCTGTCACTTCTAGCGAGGAAACAATACCGTCGAACGTTAAGGATGCTGTTGCCAAGTTTGAAACTCGTCGGCGCCGTGCCGTTGCTGCTGCTACTGCTAGTGCTGGTAAAATGCTTTCCCTCACTGTTAATTCTTGTATTGCGGACTTTTTTAAAACGGTAAAAGATTTCTTGAACAAGTTAGTCAGTAGCTAGTATAAAACTGAAAGACCCTTGGAAGTAACCTTGTGGTTACCCAAGTCAAGCATCTTAACACTTCATATATTGTTAGATTTTTCTTGAACTTTACTTATGATTATTGGAAAAACCGATGGCACCACAAATCTCTGATATACCTTATTTACGGTTTTTTTTTTTTTGACAATTTCAAAGTGCAAATTTGCAGGAAGTTTCTATTTTTATTTAAAGATGTCTGTTGGATAGAAAATAAAGAAAAGCTTCTTGCTCATCCTCAATTCAGCCACATAATCTACATTTCTGGGCAATCAATCTTTGATCTAGGATTTTATACCCATCTCCCTGTTTCAATTTAATATGATGTTCACTTGTTCTTTTTTGTTAATTCACATCTTTGACTAAAGAAATATGAGTGCTCTTAGGTATGCTTCTGCAAGGTAAATTTCTTCTTTTCAATAGCATCCCATAATTTTCTATAAAGCTAATTGTCTCCTCAAAGTTCAAACTGATTGTAATTGCATCTTTAGACCCTCTAGATACATATCTCGAATAGAGGAAGTATGCACAAAATGTGTTAAAAAACTTAATTCATAAAATTGCCAAGCTTCCATGACTCTATTGGAGACAACTCAACTCAATTAAGTTGCTCATCATAATTTACCATCTCTTGCAAACATGCTCTAGCATAAAACATTAAACAGATATGAAAAATTCATTTTCTATTACTCTTTGACTATATAAACTAAAGGTTTTCTCCTATAATCTCATGGAATCTTGAGCTATCTACATGTTTCAATTATAAAGTATTGAGAGCCCAATCTTGCCATGCTAATATGATAGCTTAAATGATAGGAAATAGAGGCGGATGAATATGTTGTTTTCTATCAATGCCTCTTATTTTGATGTTAATTATATAAAATTATGTCTTTTCTTCCAAGTTACTCCATATGTGTAAAAGGACCATGTGTCTATAATCTTATGGAGTTACTTTGTATCATAGGAGAGAATCTCCTTTTCAATATCTTGTTTTTTTTTAAAAGCCATAACATCCATTATGGAACCACCATGTTGACATGTAATATTTAAGACTTTTTAAAGAAAATTTATCCACTATGCAATTAGAAAGATCACAGAAAAATGATACAATATAACAAAAGAATTCTATTTTTAAAGGCATCATATCAGTTTTAAGTAGATTATATTGTATCTATTTTTTAACTATGAATTCTTAAACTTGTCTTCAATATTTACTTGCTAATCTAGGACCATAGCCATATAGAAGAGTTGGTTGCTTAATATGATAGAACAATTGTTTTCTAATCTTCTAGTCAAATCTTTTTCCAAGGGAAAATGTAGACCTTGAAGTGAGCTAAGAAAGTCCCAAAGGCATAGATATTAAAGCTCATATAAAGCCAGCCATCTAGTAGTAAACTCCATATTGAGCAATGCTTCTAAAGAGGCATAAGTTCAATATCTGATTTCAAAGACATATTACTACCTTGAAAGAATTTAACTATGCTTTAAGTTTGGAATCACGCTTAAGAGTATATTGCTGTTAATTATATGTATTTGGTGTATGTTGACATTTTCAACACCCACCTCAACGACCAAATCTTTACCGTAAAAAAAGCAACCACCCTACCTCTTATTGGTAACCACTAAATTTATATTGCACATGGTTGGATCTTCACGGTACAACTTGTAGAATTTAATTCCATATACTCAGCATGTGATTTGTGGGATGCATGTAGGCGTGACTTATTCTCTAAAAACTGTCTTCAATGAAATGGCATAAGAGCTATTTGGATTCGATTTTCAAATTAACTGGGCTCCAAAGACACTAGTTTTAATCCTTTTGGTGTAATCTATTACTCAATAAAATTGCACATATATTACGCTTCTGCGTATGCAGTATACATGCAATGTTTTGAATAAATTCTGACCCAAGCCTTGTTTAAACAGGTCCAGTTCATGATATCATGGAAGCTGTTCATTATTCTAAGAGAAGTTTGCGAATGAACATCAGACTAGAGTCCATTACGCCTTCCCCATGTTACAAATTTCCGAACACGGTTCGAACTCTGCTCTTGAGCGTGGGAAACCAGCCAGCAGATCTGTCATTCTTACAACAGGTGCGCAGCCTTCGTGTGTTATCCGTAACCCTCGATAAAGAAGACCCCGTCTCCTCTCTGCATCTCGTTGTTGGTAAGCTTCCACTGCTAAGGTATCTGCATCTGGAGCATCCTAACATGAAATCGTTACCGGGATGTATACAACATCTGCCTTTGCTGGAGTATCTCATCTTGTGCAAATGTGAAATAAGTGAAGTCCCGTCTTGGTTAGGGAAGCTCCATCGGCTCAGATTTCTATCATTTTCAATGCCAAAACGACAGACGACAGAACGACAGGAACCAGCAATTTGGCGCAAACTTGCCAAACGGTCCAGCCAAAAACCTGTGGAAGATCTTGAAGTGGTGAAGGGAATTATCATAGAGCTCGACAGCCAAGGTGATTCTAAAAACCAAGCTGAATACGTTAATTTACTTTTTAAGACTATTAAAAAGAAGGGACATTTCAGGTGTAAGTTGAAATATATTTGGTATTTATAGATTCTAGCATTTATCCGCAGGGAATTCAAAGAAACATTAATCGTAAAATATTTTTATATATTGCAAGAGATGTTGTAGCTAGAGTTTTAGGTTATAGCTTTATTAAAAAACAAACATACAATGTTAGGTTTATACTAATCATCACATACATTAAAATGCTAACAACATTGTTAACAACACTAGGCTATGAAATTTTTAGCATGAGCTCTTTTTCTTTATATGTCTTTAGAAATTGTTCAACTAAGAGCTTCATCCTAGTTTCACAAGGCTTATAATCTTACATATTATGTCTTTCTAAGATATTTTTCACATTTGTAGATTGTCCAACCCAAAGTATTTATTAATCCTTTCTTTTAATTTCCATGCCCAAAATCTTTTTAACAACACCAAGATCTTTTATCTCAAACTAAGAAGAAAGAAGTTTCAACTTCTCAATTCCATTCATGTCACTTCCTACTATTACCATGTCATCAACATATCTTAGTAAAGTTAAAAGTTTTTCACTTTTATTTTAAACATACAATAAGACTCTTTTTACCTTCTAATGAAGCCAAGACTTACTATCTGTTCATTAAATTTCTTATTCCACATCCTTGGTGCTTGTTTGAGCCCATACAATGATCTTAATAATTGACACATCATACGCTCTTTTCCTTTAACTTCATGCCCTTCAAGTTGAAGCATGTATATTTCCTTCTCAAGATCATCATTAAGGAAAGAAATTTTCACATTCATTTGTTCAAATTCTAGATTATAAGTTACTGCTATTGATAGTAATGATCTAATAGATGTTAATTTTAGCACAAGGGAGAATAAGTCTTAACCACAAGATGTGCTTTATAGTGGTTACTAGATTTAATTCTAAACACCCACTTACATTTAATTTTTTTTCTATCATATGGTAGTACAGCCAATTCCCATATCTTATTATTATAAATAAAGGGCATGTCATCATTCATTACTTACTTTAAATCTTTATCATAAAGAGATGTACACACTTCATTATAAGTGGCTTAGTTTCAATGATTAGAATTTGATCTTTAAATTATACGAGTAATTTTTTTATACAACCATATCATCTTAAGTGGCATGAAGTTGATGGAGCATCATGTTGATACTCTGTTTCCTTATCTTTACTAAAATCTTCTATGTACTTATTTTTTTTTTTTACATAATTAACCCCATATTTGTCATGAGCAATGTAGGTTCTTTTTATTAATCTGGAAAGATACATCATCAAGTGTTACTTAATTAGAGAGATTGTGTTTTATATGTCCACAAGTCTCTCTAAATATAACATCATGACTATATATAACCTTTTATTTTTTAAGTTATATAACTGATAAGCTTTTACACCATGATCATAACTAAGGAAAATACACTTTACATACTTGTAATCTAATTTTGATCTATTAGTTTTTGGAATATGAACATAAGCTTTACATCAAAAAAACTCAAAGATAATTCAAATTGATAGGCTTTCCACTCCATATTTTTTCTGGAATCCTTCCATTAATTGTAAAGGAAGGAGATTTGTTAATGAGATAGCAAGCAATCATTATAGCTTCAGCCTAGAAATGCTTTCTAAGATCATCTTCATATAGCATGCATTTGGTTCATTCCAACAACATTTTATTAAACATTTAGGTACTCTATTCTCCTTGAGAGTTCCTAGAATAGTCTTCTACTTGTATAAGTCATGTTCTTTGCAAAAATTGTCAAAAGCATAAGAGCAAAATTCACCATCACTATTTGCTCTAAGAACCTTGATTTTCTTTACTGAATAATTTTTAACAAGAGCTTTGAACTCTTTAAATTTTTCAAATACTTTAGACTAATGTTTCATTAAATAGATCCAAGCTTCTCTTAAAAATTCATTAATGAATGAAACATAATGTGTAATACCTCCTAGCGAATAGGTTTGTAAGTTTTTAACTAGTTCACATATATCACTATGTATTAGCTCTAATACTTAATTAACTTTAGCATTACTTCTTAGAAGTTTTGAATGTCTTTGTTTAGCAAATAGACAATGATTTTTTGTGCCAAAGACCAATGTTTGACTACATGTTAGCAATATTTAGCAAGTTGAAGTTGTGATGCAATGTCTTTACTTTTAGTTAATACAACCTTTCCACCTTTTCACCAATGGCTAGTATGGAAGCAAAGACCCTTATAATATTTTACATTTTCCTTTAGTATCTAACTCTCTCATAGACAAGAAACTCATTTTGAGTTTGGATATATGATCAACATGAGATATAGGTTTTATGGTTCCATCCTTGAAATGGATTTTAATTTTTTTGTACCCAACAACATTAGAAAGACCATCATTGAATACCTTGATGACACCAAGATTACAAAGTATGCCCAAAATCATTCAAGGTTTAGGGTGTTGTAATAAGAAGCACCAAAATCAATGTACAAGGAAATCTCTCATTCTCATCAGTGAGGAGGAATTTCAGTATTATTATTATTAATTGTACGTGTGTTCCCTTTCTTTGGTGCTTTACAATCATTTTTTAAAATGACCAATCTTTCCACATCTTTGTTTGTGGAATTTTTCTAGGTTCTAAAAGGTTTAAACTATGGGCTTTTATTTAGCTTTAAGCTGAAATTTTTAGCAAGTAAAAGATCCATTTTGGATGGAAGACTTTTTCCTCCTTTTTTCACTAAGAAGTTGGGTATCACTAACATTACAAAAGTATTCCAAAACTCAAGGATAGGCTCTCATCTAAAAGATGATCAATAATTGACATATCTTTAGTCTTTTTTGAGTGAATGTAGATTCCTTCTATAAAACAATTTATTGGCAATAGATTTTGTTTGTTAAGAATCTTTTAACCTATCGCATGATAGTTTTAATTCTAGCACATAGATGCCTGAGAACATTCCATGAAAAATTAAAACAACAGAATAAATTTTAACAAATACACCAAAATATACCTGGAGAAAAACTATAAAAAAGCCCTTGCTGCAAATCAAGGGCTGAGCTGAGAGTATAGTGTGAGATAAACATCCATAAGCGGATTATCTAGATGTGAATTGGATATAGCAACAACAAAAGGACCAGAGGTAACTAGCAGTTTATATAGACTTCTTTGTAGATATATGCAATTACCTATTAAATACAATTATAGTCTTGGTAAACTAAGGAGAGGCTAACTTTAACATACCTATTTGAGCTTAGGTAAAGGGTAGGCTAAAAGCATAATGACATTGATACTTGCATTTTTATATTTATTTTTAATTTTTAATTTTTTTCCCGCACACCGATGGTGTTATACAAACCCGCGGTACTTTTTGCTTGTTATCTGCGGATTTAAGTAACTTTATATACCATTTTTGGTCTATGTAATAGAATCTTCCGTTTTAGTTTATGAAACTTTATGAAGTGTCTGCAATCATGAAGTTTCCAAGTTGCAATAAAAGATTCGGTTCAGTTCAAATTCAAGCTGCAGTATCCCTTGTTCATGTATTTCAATAATAACAATGCAGATACCGGTGATAAAGCCGATGTTCCGTGGACGTGGGAATTGTTAGGGGAGCCGCACAAGCACAACCTACGCCATGTTAATCTACGATTCAAGCAATTCCCAGAGTCAATGAATTGTCCGTTCACAGACGCTCTGCTTAACTTGGAAATGGAAATGACCTTGAATGCTGGTGAAGCATCTTTGGGGCAAGGGCAGCCTCAGGAGGAGGAGGAGAGAAGAACCTTCCCAAACAAGTGGCTGGAATCGCTAAGACTCAAGCATTTGGCGCTTAAAAACATCATGCTGCCGAAGGGGGTTAATATGCAGGGCCTGTTCTTACTGAAAAAATTAATACTGACTCGCGCCGGAGTCCGGTATCCAGTGCCGCTTAAGATCCTTCCACTGTTAGAAACATTTCAAATCTTGGATGACGATAAATGCAAAGAACTTCCGCCAGAATATTTTGCAGAAGGATCATTCCCCAGCCTTGAGGAACTGTACCTTGAACGTCTTCCGTATCTTTCTGAGCTGCCTCCACTACTCCAGAACGCAATGTCGCAGCTCAAAAAGATACGGATAACCGAGTGCATGAACCCATGGAAGAACTACTGCAACAAACTCGAAGAAATACCAGGAAGCTGGAACCAGAGGTTCGTAATTGATCCATCTAATAAAGAGAAAGATATGACAGTGTCAAGATGGCCATAACTGTTGGAGTAATTCAAGGCCTCAATTAGTTGTCCTACTGGCGTTCTATAATTGTTGGAGTAATTTTTAGGAATTAGTTGTCACACCCTAATGCCATTTTCTAGTGCATGCAATTACAGCTGTCATATTAGTTTAGATATTGTTGTCAAGTTGTTAAGTTTAGAAATTGTTAACGTTCTCATTGCAAAGTGTCTACCTGTGTTCAGTAGTTTCCGTTCAATAAAAATTCAGTTTGTTCTCTAGTTTGCGTCATTATTATTCTACATTACCCTTGTAAACAACATGCCTTCAGATCATCCAACTTCTAAACTGTCTTTCATTGTTAAAGTAACGGTGTTGCTTTCTCTAATTTCAATTTCGTTGAAACCGAAACTGCGTCCGCAGCTGATGGTATTTATATATTTTATTGCAAATTGTTGGACTTAGTTGTATATTTTATTGCAAATTGTTGTAATCGGTTGTAGGCACGTTGTATGAGCTGTAATTTAATTCTATCTAAATAGACTAAGCTCTTTTCAGATCCAAGTTAATTCTATCTTTTTTATATTAGCTTTATTTCTTTCAACCGACGGTACTCTTAACCATTTGTATAGTATCTTGCCTAACCAGACACATGTAGCAACAAAGAAAAGTACCTTAGGTTTGTTCAAGCATGCAAATAAGTTGAAAGCTTTAATATTTCAATGAGTTCATTAGTGCAAAGTAATTAAAGGTGTTTGAATAGTGCATTTTTGGTTACATATACAAAATCATCATATGGCGGTAAGTAATGTACAGATATTACAATGTTAAAAAAATAAGTGTTAAAAATCAAGTAAACTATAAAAGAATCAAGATTAGAAGTCATATTAGTAAGCTTTGGAGGAGATTCATTGACTAACATTTTTTATATTTAATACTTAATGGAGGAATTCAAAAAACATAGAGAAAATGTACTTTACATATTTATTGCCTTGGAAAAAGCATATGATATTGTGTCTAAACATAATAGATTATCTAGTGGGCTTTAGAGAAATTCTTGATAAACATATTAAAGTGATTTAAGACCTATATTTCATTTTTCAGTCATAGTAGGTCTACATTAAGGGTATATACTTAGCCTTTACTTGTTTGCTATTTTATGAATGAATTAGCTAAGGAAATATAAGATGCACTCTCTTAGTGTATGCCATTTGTAGATGATAGTGTTTTGGTGGATACATTTTGATGAGCGGTGGAGGTATCCCAACACACTACCATACAAGTCACGAGTGTTTGTGTGTGACCAGATCGTAATCTATAGATGGTGGACAATGTAATTATGCTAGTAATTGATGTTAAGTTCAAGATCATTGTCTTCCCACTTTGAGTTAGTGAAGTTCCAATCTATGGTTTAATTCTTAGTGAGGTATATGATTGGTTGATGTTGTAAGGCTCTTAATGCTCCTAATGGTAAACATAGTTGAAGATCAAATTCTAAGTCTAATTAACTAGGAAAACATAAATTTGACTTAACCTAGTGTAATGGATATGTGGTCCTAGCCTATTGTACATGCCTTGGACTCATGTAGTTATCATTGAGATTACCAAGTGGTATTACTACTAAGTAAATCAAGCAACACCAATACTGGTAACTACACTTAGAACTCAAAACTAGTTATATCCATACTGCTTACTAATAACATGTAAAGTAAAGTGCTTGAAAGGTAAATGATTAACAAGGAAAGCAAGAAAATTATTCTATGCAAATAGAAAGAAACCTAAGTGGATGTTGCAATGATGCAAATCAATATCAATCTTTATTGCTATTCGTGAACTATGTCGAAGTACAATTCACTCGAATAGAGACACCGTACAATTGCTTAACACCACACTATGGGCATTCGCTCTATTACTAACTACAAAACAAAACTACAAGATTTCAGCTATAGGTTGGAATGTAAAGTTGTCAATTATGCGCCTAAGTGTTGGTATTTATAGGATTGCATAAATCTTGAGACATCACATCAACAATGACATAGGATGGGCTATGACATCATAGCTACGATATTGTTGATACGATACCGTACTTATGATATTGCATGGTTACAAAAATTGGTTTTATCATACCCCCAAAATTGATTGAAAACTCATCCTCAAGTAAAAATAAAATAAGGATAGAATCCCTTACAAAATTGGGAGGTAGATTTGACTTGACATGACTAACTATTTACATGACTTTGTGAGTGCCACATTGGTGTGTTTACAAAATGACACAGTAACATGACAAAATAAAACAAATAAAAATTTAAGTAACTTGACATAACCTTATGTTCCCGAAGGTGGAGGCTTTTCTATTGGTTTCTTCCCTTTATCATTAGGCTTCTAGAATTGGTATCTATTAAGGAGTGCTTGAAGCTTTTCTTCCTCTATCTTGGGATCATGTGTCATCCTTGTTGATTGGATGACGTTTGATGGAGTTGGTACACCACACAGGCATGGTAGCTATGGGAACATCTTGTTGGCTTTCACATACCATGGCATGAATTATTGCCTTTCTTCCTCAAAAGCTTTGGGTACATTTTTGAGTTCTTGGTAGTTAGACATTCTACATGCTATGCTCACTACAACATCTTTTTTCCCCTAGTAGCTTACTTTTACACTTTCAAGTTCAAAGTTTGCTACATGTAGTTTCTATAGAACATCCTTTCTGTTAGCAAACTCTTTCTTGTACATGGCATACAAAACTACTACCTGTTGCTCAAGTTCATTTCTAGGTCATCCTGCTGTTAACATGGCCAAGTTAGCATATTAGAGATTTTCTAATCTCATGTATTCACTAAGATCTTCTATTTGTAGGTCTTTATTTTTTATCTTGGCCTAGTGGATGTGGGCTAAACTATCTAGGATGGGCTGCCAATTTTGAGTTTGAGGTGTGATGGAATTGGTCTTAGCTTTTTCCATCTAGATTTCTTTCTCATTGATCTACTTGTACATGTCCAATTGGTTCCTAAAACGTTCTTTGAGTCTTTCTTGTTTCTCAGCCTCATTTTTCCATGTGCTTATTTCAATTGCAAAATTTTTTCGAATTGTGTGAACTTCTTCCATTGAAAGGTTCCTATTTTCTTAGGTTAATTTGCTAATGTCCTGGTTGACTTTGATTAATTATTCTCATAGTTGATGAATACTTTCCTTGAGAACATTCTTCTATTTCTCCACATTTGTTAACCTTGTGTTATGAGTAGTGAGCTTTTTATTCTCCTTCTCTAGGGCTATGAGAGTTTTGTATGTGTGTATGTCTAGGATTCTACAATTGAGGCATTCCACATAGCCTTCTCTCTTTCCATCTTAATTTTAATATTGTGGACAATGAGTTGCCTCACTTGATCTATTCTAACCTAGTCAAGCTAGTTAGGCACTAGAAACTATGTAGGGTCTCTTCTTTTAGCCCTTACAGCTGCTAATTCTTCTTATAGCATTTGCACCTCATTTTCTACATTTTCTATCCTTGTTTTTGCCATGAATAGCTTTCTCTTTGTGGAAATTAAATCTGACTACATTGTAGTGATATCACTAGGGATATCAAATAGATTTTGCATGACCTAGCCCATTTGCAATAGTTTTTCTAACATGTCCTTATGCTCAACAGGAGTCATTGAGGTACCAGCTAACATTTTAGTGCCTCTCACTCTAGAGATATCAATTGGTAGTACACCAGGAACATTGAAGGATTCTTTGATGTGGTTAGTAATGACTTCAGCTACTCCCACTACATCTTGATGCTACATAACCATAACAGTGGAACCTTTTCTAGTTTCAAGTATCACTTGGAATGATGCAACATTCCCTGAAATCTATTGAACCTAATCTTCCTCTCCTCCTATTTTCAGTGATACTTGTTCACTTGTAGGATCTACGGAAACTATGGGCCTAATAGAGATTTCTCTTACTCTATAAAGATTGGAGCCCTCCCTTGCTCCCTAGCTAATGATTTCTACAATCTAACACAAATGGCTCATTGATGATTTGTAATCCTATGGTAGTAGAGGTGGAGCTTACTATTCTTATTGATCTCTAGTAGGTGGTTAGCTTTTGGGTCCTACTTATTATTGCTAACTGGTAGCTAGAATGTTATAGATAAGAGTTGATCCTAAAGCTCCCTTAGTGCCTACTGGCTTCTCCAGCTGATCCTTCTTGGGTGGCACTAGTTTGAACATTTGGGCATAGGAAGCATTTTATGCTTTTTATAAAACATCATTAGTATAACCCAAAATTCCTACTTGTTTACAAATCTTCGTTATTAAGCAAGGAAGTGGTAGTGTTAGCTTCCCTACCTTCTTCTCCTCAAACCACCTTTGAATTTCTAGGAAGAGAAAATGGATGATTTTGGTAATGAACTTTCCCATCAAAATTGCACTTCCTCAAGCTGCATATGTTGAAATTAATTTGAGCCTCTTGGTTGGGAACAAGTGATATGTTCCAAGCTTGAAATAGATCTTTTCTTCTCCTGAGAGCTCACTATAATCTTTATCTTCTTTGTCATAAGCCCTTTGTAACCACAACTTCTTTGCATCTATATCTCACCTTATTGAAATTTGTGTCACATTGGGCCCTTCATTTGGGATGTTCAAGGCTTTGGAAATTTCTTCCATTAAGTAAGACACTAAGACCCCTTCTATATTTACTATAGCATTAGCTTGTTTATTTTACAAAAATTGATAAGTTTCTCCTAAGTACCATTCACCACTGCTAGACAATGTAGGCCATAGGGGAGATGCTTGAAGTTGCATCTTCATAACCTCTAGAGAAAATTCCATGAATGGACCAAAGTTCAATTCCATGATGATTATGGACATGATAAAATTCTCCTTTATGTCCTAGAGGCATTCATTAGATAGCATGAGGCACTATCCTTGTTCAGTTATAGGTGGTGCTTTTGCCTCTACTTGTGCTAAATGTTCAATAGAAGGAGTTTGTTGATGGATATTGAATGATTGAGTCTCCTACTCTGTGTGTTTTGAGTATGGATTTTGTTCCCCTCCTTGGCCTCTTCCATGATCTCTTGGTCTCTTACTCCCTGGCTATGAAGCTTCTTCTGCTCCGAGTCTCCTTAGGACCATTTGCAATCATCAAGAGTTTAAGATTACTGAAGTGTTTAAATTGGTTCATAATAGCTCATAATCCTTCTCATACTCTTGGTTAGATTAAGCTCTTATTATTTTATATTAGTTATGTTCTTCATTATGATTGCTAAGTTAAAAAAATTTAAAAAAGAAACCCCCTAAGTGTTATATCTTTAATTGTTATGGCATTCCAAAGTTGTTGTTTCTTTCTTTCTCATGTTCTTAAATGGTTAGTTTGGTTAGTTAGAAGAATTAGTTAAGTCCTTGGCTTGGATTTATTTAGTTAGCTTTGGTGTTCTTATTTTTTTGTATACTTACCCATTCTAATGTCTTCCAGGTGTTAGAAACTTTTGGTTCAAATTTTTAGATGTGCATGCAATAAACCCCCTCATGACCAAGTTGAATGCTCTGAGATCAACAAGGTTGAAGAATCATGAAAGTAGGAGCTATGATGAGGAAGTTATCACTTCAGAAAGTTAGGTTGCTAGAGCTTAGAAAAACAACAAAAGCTCCTCTTATTGCAAAATGGTGGAATGAAAAATTTTCTAACTCTTGATGCATATATATACTATTTTTGTTGGTACAACATCATAGATGTGACATTGTAGTTGCAATGTCATAAGGCATTTGATGTCATAAGCATGACATCATTGTTGAAAATTTTCAAATTTTTTGATACTTTTCATGGAAAAATTGAGTCAATTGGATGATTTGGAAGACATAAAGACTACCTAAAGGATCATGGATCATAGATGATGCTTATGATTCAAAACTTTAGTGTTCAAAATTCTTAAGGAAGGAATTTTGGGCAATGAAAGTTTATTAAGTCTATATGAGATGGATTAAAGGTTCTTAGGTGATGGACAATTTATAAGATGGTATGGGAAGTGTTTGTTGAATATTAGTCATATTGGAAGGCATAAGATGATGTAGAATTACTTGTCAAGTATGAGATACAATAGTTATACAAGTGGATCCTCCCTCCCCAAAGTAGGCTTCAGCCCGTAGTGCCCTTGTATAACCACACCTAAAAGTTTCCATTGGCACTTAAGGAGTTGAATGTAAGGCATATTTGTCTAGCAGAGCACATAGTTAATATCTCCAGATTGAGAAAATAACACTATATTATACAAAATCATAAAGTTATGATTAAAATACAGTGAGGTCAAATGAAATGTAGAAGGGATTGTTGAAACTAGGACATAAGATGTCTTACGATAGGCATAATGAATCCTTGTATGTGATGTGTGGTTAAGGAAATCACTAGCCTTTCTATCCAAGATTTAAACCAAGGCTAAATCACTTTTCCACTAACATCACATTTTGTCATCCCTTGGGCTCACAACTATACGACTACCACTGTTGCAAGGAGTATTACCACTTGGCAAAGTTGTTCAATCAAGGAGTTTATTAATAAGAAATTTTTTATTTTCTAGATTCCTGAGAAGCCATCTACCTTTAGGCATTTGTAACATGTCAATCTAGTAGGACCCCTAGAAATTTTATTCTGTGCTTTTGTTTTATTTTTACTATGTTAACCTCACCAGAGGACTACATGGTAAGGTAATACTTACTGTACTCTTACTTTCATTTTTTGTTCAAACTTAAGAAAATAATACATCTTTGACAATAGGATAAGACTCACAATAGTAGTCTAAGAGAATCCACAAGTTTCCTTAATGTCACACCCTTGTCATTTCCTCTTGGTTCTTTACTCTTCTATCTAGGCATAATGATCATAGGTTTATTCTTAGTTTTATTATGAGAAGAATATCATTATGACCATGGTAAGAACCTCTTATTGTTGGAATGAGTGGATGGATGTTGTAGTCTCACTGCTCACTGTATAGGTAATCAATTCTTTATGAGTTGATAATATATTGCAATCTTCACCTTATTGCAACTACATCTTGCTTTATTCTGTGCAATTTATTGAAAATTAACAAACATATGTACAAGTAAAATAATGAAAAAGTATAGAAAAATTGTAAAAGATATATAAGAATGAATAATTGGCAAAGAATTTGAAAATTTCAAAGAATAGAAAATTGTTAAGAAATTGGAAAATATTGAAGCATAGAAAAGTTATCAAGAAATATGAAAAGGTAATGAGAAAATGAAAGATTCAGTATGGTACCTATGTGTCACATGGGATACCCCCAAGGACTAGGATTTGGAATTGTTAACTAGAAAATTGAATAGGTAGAGGATAAATTGGTGAACTAGGTAGGATTCACAATAGAACTGGGATGTTCATAATAGGACTTGATGTGTTGGATATTTACTAAAATGAGCTTATGTGGACTAGTTGGGGTGGTAAATCTAGATGGTGCTAGATGGATAGGTTTCTTGGACAATGTATGATCCTTCCCAGAATGTCTAGAACTTCACTTTTTGAGGTACTTGGGATTATAGTATAAGACCTTATCTCCTAGCTAGATCGACACTTAATGTATTTACAAATCATGCCTATACTTAGAGTACTTCTTATGGATCTCATTAATAATGAGGGCTACTAATCTATTCTCCTCTAATAGCTTGAGGTTCATAAGTCATTCCTTTTGGGCTAAGCTCAAGTCTAGGTCTAGTTCACTAGTAGTAGCTAGAGTTTGAACCCCTACCTAGATTACGAGCATAGGTATTTTACTGTAAGCTAACTCATAGGATGAGTATCGAATGGGAAGTTTCCATGTAGTTATATAGGCCCATAGAGCATCATTTAACTTGGTGCTCCAATCCTTTCTAAATTGACTAACCATCTGATGAGCCATGTTTTACAGGGATTCAATATTGGAGCCATGATGTCGAGTATCCAATATCAAGGCACAACCTATGATCTTAGAGATTCAATATCACCTCTTCCATGCATTATTATAAATACCACACTTGGGTGCATGGTTGGGATATAGAAAATAGTGTTAGATTCATAGATTTTTGATTTCTAGCTTTGTTAGTTTCCAGTGCATGCCTGCATTGTGATGTTAATTGATTATATGGCATCCTTATTTGAGTGTAATGTACTTGGACACATTTTTACATGTTCGGTAATAAAGATCAAGATTACTTCCATCATTACAACATCCACTGAGCTTTATTACTAGTTTTAATTGCTTAAGTGTTTACTATTTTCTCTAGTTAATATTATCATTCATTTCTCTTTATTATTTCTATCATTAAGAAAAATTAGTATGACTAATCTCGAGTGCTTAAAGTGTAACTACTTGGTAGCCCAATAGTATTATCATTTGGTATGTCCAATAATGGTATGCTTGGTAACCCCAGTAGTAGCTACACAAAGTTCAAGGCATGTACAGAAGGTTAGGAATGGATACTTATCATACATAGGCTAGTTAGACTTTACTTTCCATTGATAATTAGATTAAAATAATTAATTTCTTTATTTTCATTATGAGTAGCTTAAGGCCAAATAACATCAAGGATCATATGACTCACTCTAAACTAAATCATATGTGAAAAAGCTACCACTAGTCCAAATGGGAAGACAATGAATTACAATCAAGGCATAGTGATTTAGATGCACAACTAGTCCCATCCACGAAATTCAACTGGATCATGCATGAACACTTATGATTCGTATGGTTGGATGTAGGGGTACCTCACTACTCATCATTGGAATCATTTCTATGGATGGTGCTAGTTATCTAGAATAGTTATATTATACATAATCACTGTAAACACATTAATGATATATCCTTCGAAAAATATTAAATCATACACATCGTTAACTAAAAACAGTCTCTCTTTCACAAGGAAGTAAAAATGCATTGTATGGTGAGAACATGCATTGGAGAAATAATGAGATATATGTTGAGGAAAATTGGAGTGACCAACTTTATGTAGGGGTCTTATATGTTCATGACCAGCCTAACGACACTCAAATACTATAGTCACCTAAGGTAGATGACCATAGAGGAGATGAAGTAAGTCTTGGACCAAGGAAGGCCTCAAGGCCTAGGACCTTCTCAAAACCTAGAAAAGATAAATCAAGGAACCCTAGGGAACACCATAGAAGCCATGGCAACCATCCTAGTTCCTCATCTTTCCCTTCCTCTTCAATGTCTAGTTCTAATGAAGATGAATGTGGGTATAGAGACAAAGCTCCATTATGGGGTCAAAATAAACATAGGAATTGAAACTATGGGAAAAATCAAAAACATAAAAATGAACATAGATAAAATTGTCATAATAAAATGGAAAAAAATAAAAATTTTCATCATGCCATGTCTAATGACAATGAACTCTTGTTGGCCACTAAGAGCCTAATGTAGATCATAGAGGCAATTAAGATACCCCACAGGCATTGTAGGGAAATTCGCCTAACAAGGATTGATATGAATAATATCCCTAAATTTTTATGAGGCTATGATTTGGATCCACAACATCATCTACAAGCCTTCCATGATGCCTATGCCTTGTACAACATTGAAAGTGGGTGGTAAAAGCTTAAGCTCTTTCCTAGGACACTAATCGATAAAGCCAAATTATGGTATAGATTGTTAAAACCAAATTCAATTTGATGGTGGTCCATCATGCTGGAACTCTTCAATGATAAAATATCAAACCTATGTAAGGGTGTTCAACTTGAGGATACAAATCCAAGGATGGAGACAAGAACAACATGAATCCTTGGATATGGCCCTAGATAGATCTTGTCCTCTACTAAACAGATGCCCAAGCCATGGTTTCTCTGAGGAAGAGTAACTTTTCCATATCATAGATGGGATTTATAGTCAAATAAGAGAGACCCTTGGGATGTATGCTCAAGGACAATCATATGGGCTGTGAACCCATCATATCTAAGAGCTAATTGAGCATGTGGAAAAAGAAGGAGAAGAGCTATGAAAATGAAAGAATGTTAAGAAATATCATTAGGATCCAACTCTTCAAAGAAGAGGGTCCACATAGATGGTAAGGAGAAAGAGGTCACTCTCAATAAGGTGATTCTACAATAAACCTTGTTGATACAAAATTCTATCAACAAACTTGAAGCAATGTCTGATAGGATGTTGGAGTGGATAAATGAGAAAGTTACAGCCTTCGTAGAAATCGTAGAGGAGAAGCTACTGCAAAATGAACCAAGTGATTACAATAAATGGAGGAAGAAGAACCAAGAAACAACTAAGAATACTCATCAACAAACAAGGAAAATGGCTAAAGAAAACAAGGCTATAGACTCAACCACACATGAAGATGATAGATGTGACATCTACATATATGACCACTCAAAGGGCTATTGTCCACTCATGTTGCATCTACATGAGTGTTGGGCTTTTGCATTAAATCCCAAGTTCATACAAAAGCACATGCCTAGGAAATTACCTTTTCCATAAGGTAATTATAGATAGTCCTACACCCAATCATACATCCTAAGGGGACTTCTTAGTAGCCTCAACATAATCATCAACTACAGTGGTAAAACCCATAGTTGTGGGGCAGTCCATCATTAAACTAGTCTTACCTTTACAAGCAGGTGAACTTGTATAATTATTATGTTCGAAAACCTATTTTCCCAACTAGTTATACATTCTCTACTTCAAATCACTACTATCACTCTTCCAAGTATCATCAACTAGTGACATCTCCTAAAGGATCCCCATCTCACATCTCTTACCCTCCATCATATCCTTGATATTCTCATACTCCACCCCATCAAATGCCACCAATAGCCACATAGGAAGGTTTACCATCACAACATCAACAAAAGAATACCACTTGTGCAATGAATGTTCATAGACATGATAATGCTAGTAGGTTCCCACCACAATCTTAGAAACATCCTTTCTTTAGGATGGCTCCCATGTGTAAGCGTAACACTCATGGACCTACCACATCATCCAAACAAACATAATGCAAATCTAGTGCAATGCCTTCCCTTTCACAACCAACATCCTCTGATCCTATATAGGGGCCACCATCGATCATTACTCCAACACCTAATAGATGTAATAAATCTAGCATTGTGGAGAGACAAATGAATCCATGCATACCTAATCATCATCACAAGTGTAATCATGGGCTAGACAACCACAACATTAACATAACTCATACTCTAACCAACTACACATTTAACAACCAAGTGTGTGAACAACAAGCTATCTACACTACTTCCACTAAATGAAGGCACATCCAATGGCTTGAAAATGAAGGGTTAACACTATTTTACAAATGCATGGAGCTTGCCTATCCACTTATTAATTCTTTTCATGGTCAAATGCTTAGTTATGGGGGAGACACCTGATCATAACATTCAGAATTAATGGGAGATTTTCATCTTTTTGTTTTACAATTTTTTATCCTTTTCTTATTTCTTAATATAAATTTTTCATATCCTTTTCAACTTTTTCCACATTTTTTTCCATTCCGTTTATTAGTAATCTCACTTGTGAATAAAATGATCATGTAGCCTATTGAGGTGAGGTTTTCTCTATGTTGTCAAGTCATAAGGGACTGATTGTTTGGATGGTGAGGCCATGCCATCTATCCATCCATCCCATTAATAAAAGGTTCTTACCATGGTCATAATGATATTCTTTTTCATCATCAAACTAAAAATAAACTTGTAATCACTGTGCCTCAATAGAAAAGGGTAGAACCAAGAGGGAATGTGAAGGGTGTGACATCAAGGAGATTTTTGGATTCTCATTGACCACTTTTGTATGTATTATCATGTTGCTAAAGTTGTAAGTATATCCTTGTAGATCTAACGAAAAATGGAAGTCAAAGTAAAATAAAAGGGTACTGAATAAATTTGTAAGGGCCCCACTGGAAAGACATGTTACCCATGCCTGAAGGTTGGTAGCTTTTCAAAATACTTCCATAAAAAAATGTTCCATCAATAAAAAAATCCCTCAAATAGAATGCCAACTGATGTTACTCCTTGCAATTGTGGTAGTCCTATGGTTGTCAATCGAAGAGATGAAGCAATGTGATGTCACTAGGAATGTGGTATGGACTTGGTTTGAATCTTGTAAAGAATAGCTAATGATTACTTAACCATTCATAACACATAAGGATTCATTATGCATATGGTAAGGCACCTCACATCCCAATTCTTGCAATCCTTTCTAAAATCCATTTCATTTCATTGTCCATATGATCCTAACTTGTGGTTTTATGTAACATTGAGTTATGTTCTCAAATTGGTGATTTTAACATATGTGTTTTGTTTTACAAGTATGGATTGCATTCAACCCCTTTGGTGCCTACAGACACTTTTAGGTGTGGTATACAAGGGCATTTAGGGCTAAAGCCTACTTTGGGGAAGACACACTTGTATAACTATTGTGACTTGTACTTGTTTGATACAACCACATCATCTTACACCTTCCAAGTGCATAAATGATAAACCCGAACCCTTCCCTTATCATATAACTAATCCATTCTACACCATAAATCTAATACCCCTTTTCTTGCATCTTCTAAAGCTTTTAATGCCAGTGATTTCATCTTCTAATACTTCTGATGCCTCAATATGATTTTTCACTTACCCCAAAACTATGGATCTTACATGAAACCTTCCAATCAGTCATAGAACTTCATTTTCCATGTTGAATATCCTCATTCAATACATTTTCAAGCACCCTAATATCGACTACCCAATATTAGGTGGGACTCGACATTAGATACCCAATATCAGGTCCATCAAAGCTACAAATAGGACCCCCATGATGTTTCAAAATCCATTCTCATCATTTACAACTAGGGGATTTTTTGTGCTTTTCTCTCTCAACTTACATCTTTGCACAACCAACTTTCACACACGATATCTTACTTCATATCACTCAAATTTTTGTGGTTTTTGAACCTATAGTGTTTAATTTAGTTTAGAAAGGATTTTTACATGGAAAACTTGCACCAATTTTTCAAAATTTGCTATCACTCAAAAGGTATTATAAGGGTAAGAATGTTAAAAACCTTAAGTGTTTTAATGAACAATCAATCATATGAATGTTGAACCTTTTAATTTTCTCACCCAAGGAACCATAACCATCATTATAAGTCATACATAAGGGAAAAGAAGCCAATGGTGAAGGATAATAAAAGAAATTAACACTTTTCTAGCATTTATCTAGAAATTTTTTTAACTCTGCAATTATATGAGCTAAAGAACTTAATGGAACTAAGGTCATGAGTAACATATAAACCTATTAATCATAAATGATAATACCTTAGTAAAATTAGATCCTTGATTGATTGAAAATGGTCCAAAAAAGAGGAGGAAAAGAAGGACCTTTGCAAGGTGCAAGAAAACACCTGGGAGGTGGTAGAGGTTGACTAGGAGAACAAGGCCCACTAGGTGAACATGAAGAATAGGAGGCCTAGTCATTTAGCATTCATCAAGAGGCTCCTACTACAAGGCAGTCGGTCCAAAGAGAGGCTAAAAAACCACAAGCTTCAATGCAAGGACAACATGTCACGTTGTTCTAAGAATGTCTCAAAGCCATCTAGGAGAAATCCATGTTGACCACGGTCATTTTGGAAATGAACTTCAGGCCATTCATGGCATTTGACCCTAAGGTAGATAGAACTCAACTTCAAGCATTGCCTCTATGACACATTCTCTCTAAAAGTGGAGAATGTTACCTCAGTGAGACATACAAGTTTTGGCATAATAAGGAAGAGGACACCATAGTCAATATTGGTGAACTCACTATCTCATTTTTAGTCAAGGCAATCATAGAGGCTCTGAACCTACCAAATGTGGAGGCCAAGGTGGTGCATCTATCCACAAGGTCTAATGCAGAAACTAGAAATTTATGGTTGAAGTAGGCATATAATAGAGATAATAAAACATACAATGAGCTAATTTTGGAAGAGAGAACTTACTTGAAGATTGATACTTACAATCTTTTCCCAACTAAATGGCTCAATAGAATATCAATTTATGTGGCCAAAGGAAGTGCAATCTTGATGGGAAAATATAATGTCAATCATGCCCAATTGTACTTCATGGAAATCCAAAGGTGGTTTGAGGAAAGAAAGGTATAAAATTCAACACTCCCATTTCCTTACCTAATCAGAAAGCTTTGCAAGCATGCCAGAATCCTAGGCTACACCAATGATGTTTTCATGAGGGCTTAAAATGCTTCATTCATTGAACTACTCAAATTAGCAACACCAAGGAAAGTCCTTGGTGAGGAACAAGAATAAGAACTAGATAAGGAGCTAAAACAAGAACTTGAAAGGAAGCCCGAACAAGAACCAATGCAATGGAAATAGCCACAAGTTCCACTACCATTGCTACAAGATTATAGACCTATAATGAGCCATGTGCAAAGAATAGCTAAAATTCTCTATTAGGGAAGTAGTGTTGAATCAAACCTCTTCCTTATCATCAATGATGCTGTGCATCCCATATTTTCTACTGATCCATCAAGGGGGTATATTTCTTTACAATTATGAGGAAAATCCCAATGGTTATAGTAGATCTTTGGAGACACCGCATCTTTTCAAGTAATACTTGAAATAAGAGAAGGTGCTACCATTGTGGTCATGTAGCACCAAGTTGTGGTAGGCATAATAGAATTTATCATAGATCACATTAAAGAATCTTTTAATATGTCTATTGTGCCTTTGGTGGACTTGATTGGGACCAAAGATGCCCAAATGCTAGTTGGGACTTCGATGACTCCTACGACCCATGAGGATGTGCTTGAAAGATTACTACAGACTAGAAAAGTGATGAAAACTCTTTTTAACATCTCTAGTGATGTCACTATAGTTTAGTTATACCTCATTGCACAAAAGGAAAGTTGGTCATGGCAGAGACCATGGTAGAGGATGCAAAAATAGAAGTGTATTGACTGCAATAAGAGCTAGTTTCCCTAAGAGCTGAAAGATGGGACCCTACCCCATTCATCATGCTTGATCAATGGAAACAATTTCAAACAGAGTAGCTAGGTTAACTGATTAAGCAAAATAATGTTGCTAAATAAGAAAAGGAGAAAGTGGTCTGAAATGCCTCAACTATCTAAGCTCAAGCATATCCCCATAAGAAGGCATTGATCATTGCACAAGAAGAGAATAAACAACTTGTTGTTGATAATGCAAGGTTGACCATTGTAGAGAAATAAAAAAATATTTTGGAAGAAAGTGTCCACTAGTTGAAAGGACAATTGGTGAGGGTTAACCAAGACATAAGTAGATTGGCTAAAGGAAATTAAATCCTCTTAATGTAGAAGGTCTACACAATACACCAAAAATTTGCAATTGAGGTATGTGCGTCGCAAAAAAAGGCTAAGAAATATGAAAAGTTGAAGGAGAACTTTTGGGACCAAATTGACATGTAGAAATAGATTAATGAAAAAGAAATCTAGTTGGCAAAGGCCTTCATCAGTTCCATGTTAGTGTAGAATCTTCACTGACAATAAATCTTGGATAGCTATGCCTTGGTTCATCAAGAGGAAGTAAAGAATAAGGACCTACAAATTAAGGATTTTAAAGAATACATGGCATTAGCTAACCCCTACTATGTTAACCTCACCATGTTAATAGCAAGTCAACCTAAGTAGTGGCTACCTATGCACTATATGAAAAAGAGTTTGTAGACAAGAAAAGTGCTTTATGAAAACTTCACATGGCAAACTCAGAATTAGAAGTAATTAAGGGTTGCTACCATTAGCAAAGAGATGTAGCCTTAGAACTAGCCAAGATATTGATAGATTACCATGAATTAAAAGAAAAGGATAGGGCCTTCATGGAGAAATGTTGGTAATTTGCAACTTGGTACGTGAAAGAAAATAAGATGTTCCCACAACTGCCATGTCTGTGGGATGTACCAACTCTAGCACATGTCGGCTCATTAGCCTAGATGGTATATGATCCAAGAACGAAGGAGAAGAAGTTGTAGGTGCTCCTGAATTGCTACAAATTCTAGAAGCCTAATGACAAGGGGAAGTGACCTATGGAAGAGCCACTACCTCTGGGAACTACATGACTTTTCCCCAATTTTGATGTTTTGTCATGTTGTGTCCATTTTTTTAAAACACCACTATGACATGGAAAGTTAATTTATGTGTCTAGTTAAGTTAGTCAATAATCCCATACCTTTCTAATATTTTGTAAAGAACTTGTTCCTCATTTTCTTTAACTCAAGGATGAGTTTGTATTATGTCATGGGGGTATAACCTCTAATGTCAAGGATTCAATATCACCTCTTCCATGCATGCCTATAGATACCACACTTGTATGCAATGTTTGGATATAGAAAATAGAGTTAGATTCGATGATTTTTTATTTCAAGCTTTGTTAGTTTCTAGTGCATGCCTGTAGTGTGATGTTATGTGATTGTACGACATCATTATTTGAGTGTGACGTACTTTGACATGTTACATATTCAGCAATAAAGATTGAGATTACTTCCATCATTGTAGCATCCACTTAGCTTTATTACTGCTTTTAATTGCTTAAATGTTTACTATTTTCTTTAGTTAATATTATCATTCATTGCTATTTATTATTCCTATCAAGTGGAATGAATACAACTAATTGTAAGTGCTTAAGTGTAACTACTTGTTAGCCCAATAGTATTATTGTTCGATAGGCCTAATAACGGTATGCTTGGTAACCGTAACAATAGCCACGTGAAGTCCAAGGTGTGTATAGAAAGCTAGGAATGGATACTCATCAGATGAAGGCTAGTTAGACTTTACTTTCAATTACTAATTAGATTAAAACAATTAATTTCTTTATCATTAGGAGTAGCTTAGGGCCCAACAACATCAAGAATCATATGCCTCACTCTAGACTAAATCATATGTGACAAAGCTACCACTAGTCCAAGTGGAAAGACACTAAACTATGATCAAGGCATAATGATTTATATGCACAACTAGTCCCATCCATAAAATTCAATTGGATCATGTATGAATACTTGTGATTAGTATGGTTGGGAATATAGGTACCTCATTGCTCATCACCATCCTAGTTAATATCCTTGTAATTTCTTAGTTAGTTACTTTACCCTGACCATTTTCTTTAGAATTATATGATGTGGTTAATTTATGATTTACCTTGGCCTACTGCATGATCTTCTTAAAGATAGCACCTATAAAATGAATTTCATTATTTGAGATAAACATCCTTAGTACTCTAAATTTATTTACCACATATTGTTGAAAAAATTTGATAGTTATTTTGGTTATACAATCTTTAACTATAGTTTTCTCTACCCACTTTATACAATAATCCATGATCACTATGATATAAGCTTTCCCATTTGACATTGGTGTGATGGATCCCATGAAGTTAGTTTCCCAAATATCATATTGTTCTAACGATTGGATCCATTATTATGGTCCTTCATTTTTTATCATTATACCTTCATCTCATTGACATCATTTACAAAATTGAGTGAAGTTATGGACATCCCAAAATAGGATAGGGCAAAAGTAGCTTTCTATGTTATCCTACAACTAGCTTAATGGCCACCACATGGTCCTTCATGTTGCTTCCTATTGGACCCTCTATTGATTGGCTTTGGTACACACCATCATACTAATCCTTTAGCACAAATATTATAAAGATTCCTATTTATCTCCACATATCTTTTGACTTTGTAAAGGAATTATTCTCTTTTTTTTTTTCTACTTCACTCAATAGGAAGCTCTTATGTGGTTAAACAAGTTATGTAATCAGTAGTTCATGACTTCTCTGTTAAGTCAACATCCATTATTACCTTTGTGAATAGGTTTTCATTAGGAAATTGATCTGATAATGATTCTTCTTGGTCTTGTGGTTTTAATCTCAACCTTGACAAGTGATCTACTACTACATTTTTTGTGCCTTTCTTATCCATCATGATAATGTCGAATTCTTGTAATATGATGAGTCATATGATCCCCCTAGAACTTATTGTTGGTTTATTCATTAAGAATTGTATTGCACTATGATTTGTATGGACATAAATTAGATACCCAAGCACATAGTGTCTAAACTTCTCTAGCATGTACACCACTACCATAGGCTTCTTTTCTATGATGGTGTAATTGAGCTATGACCTGATGATGTGTCTGCAAGCACAATGTATGTAGTATGGCCTTTTCTAGTCATCTAGCTGTGTTAGTATTGCACCTAGTGCATAGTTTGAGGGTCTATCATGATGTGGAAAGGATTAGATCAATCTAGAGCTTAGAGGATTAGTGTTTTGATTAACTTTTTAAGGTTTCTAATGCCTTCTCACATGATTCTATCCACTAAAATGGTGCATCCTTCTTGGTTACTTCCACCAACAGTTCTGCTATTTTTGAGAAATTTCCTCTAAATATTTTGTAATATCCTATGTTTCCTAGAAATAATCTAACATCTTTGACAATTTTTTGCCTTTGAGTGATGTTTTATATAACTTTGATCTTCTCTAGAGCTACCTCAATTCTCTTCTGTGAAACTTTATGTCATAGAATGATCCCATCTTGGACTATTATATGGCCTTTTTACCAATTGAGCTTCAAGTTTGTCTCTACACATCTTTTCAATACTTGCTCTAAATGGTCTAATGCTTGTTTGAAGTCTAGCCCATAGGTTGAAAAATCATTGATAAATACCTCCACATCATTACCTATTTATTTTTAGAAGATGCTCAACACTAGCCTTTGAAAGGTAGTGACTGCATCATAGAGAGAAAAAGAAATTTGCTTATAAGTGAATGTTCCCCATGAAATAGTGAATGCCATTTTTTATAGGTCTTTTGGTGCAATGTAGATATAGTTATATCTATTATATCCATTAAAAAAACTATAGTACTAGTGTCCTACAATGGTATCCAGGACTTGGTAAACAAAAAAAATGATCTTTGAATGTTGTAGAGTTCAATAATTGAAAATCAATACACACTCTCCACTTTCCACCCTTCTTTGGAATAATAACCAAATGACTAACCCATTTTTTGTCTACAATGGGGTAGATGAATCCTGCTTTCAAAATTTTTTTCAATTCTACTTTACTACTTCCTGGAGCTTAGGATTCAACCTTCTTGGTGGTTGGTGTCATGGCTTAATAATTGGATCTATGTATATTTGATGTTGAAAAATGTGTGGATCAATGCTAGTTATTTCATCATAAGACCATGCAAATGTTGTTGGCCATTTATTGGCCACTCTAATAAATAGGATAAGACCAGCCACTAATGGTAGTAATGACATCATCTACCTATCATAGTCGAACTATGATTGATTGGTCTACAAGCTCTAGAAAAATGTTACTTTACTTTAATGGTGAAAGATTCTAGGCCATATACATATCTTATGATATCATGTTTATCCCTAACCCAGAATTAACTAAATCGTTGCATGATTTATGTCTTGCAATTTGGAGGTACACCAAGGAACTTTCTAGGTCTATTCATTTCTAGGGAAGTGCTCCTACCTTTATCTAGTGTGTGACAACCTAAGTGAGCATGATATTTGTTAGGTTTGCATTAGTAGAGAATGGAATTTTAGTGGTTCTTGGGGGAATGTGTGTGGATGAGGTTGAAGTAGATGGGATACCCATCCTTCAAACCTTTTCTAGACCTATTCAAAAGAATAGATATTCCTTGATTGAGGTTCATTCATGATTACCTCCTCCTATATGTTGATTACCCTTGTTACATTCTTTTTATATGGCTATGAAAATAACTTCCCTTACATTACAGGTGATGGCACTAGCGGTAAAGGATTGGAAGGTTGACTTAATCTACCAATCACTGGTTGATGTATGTATGGATTGGAATCCATCCTGGGATTGGTGGATCTATAGTACTTAGGAAGATAATATTGAGAAGTATGGACTAAAGCATTCCCTAGAGATATTGGATGCTACACATAGTATCCATAAGGGTTTGGCTACCTATATGGATACTATTGCCTTGATGGTATGGCCGAGACATCTATGCATTAACGAATAGTATTAGCTGATGATGGCATCCAAGGGTTCATGTGTTCCTTGTTTTCATCCTTGGATCTATCTTCTCAAGTTGGACACTCTAGAGTATGTTTGATATTTGTCATCAAACAATTCAAGCATTGTACTTCATCATCTAATAGATTCTAGTTTTAAGAACCGATACCAATCTTTAGCTTCTTTAATGGATGTCCATGGGAACAACTTAAGCTTTTGCCACTTATTTTCTATATTTTACAAGGCACATGCATCTTGAAAAGCTTAAATATGGTTCTATGGATCTAAGTTATATCCCCCTTCAAACTGAGGGATGTTGTTCATATCTAGCCTTTTGATCTAACTATCCTTTACCTACCTTGTTGAAACTCATACTACCTTTGAGATGTTTAGCATACTCTTGGTAGTAAGTAAAGGCTCATCAAGGCCTTGATTTTGGTGCCTATGATGCCCTCTACTACCCCTTTTTTCATGGCATCAAGTCTCTCTTGAATGCCTGTGTCCTTGGTCTTACCTTGCTAGATGGTCCCTTTAATCATTTTGGTCTTATTGATCACCTCCATCATGGTCTCACCCTCTGTGGTTGCAATAAATTCTAGAAGAGGAAGAAGATGATGATGATGATGAAGGTGAAGAGTAAGGAGGACTAGCATCATCATTATGCCTACTACCATGTCTTCAGTGATCATGATCATGATCATGATCTTGTTTCTTGTCTGCATCCCTACCTTGACTTGCCTTATTAGATTCTTCTTTTTCATTGGATTCATTCTTACCTAAACTAGGATTGTGAATTGTGGACTGCATGTTCTAGTTTTGACCTCCTTCACCAAAGTCAAAGAGAGAAATTTCATTGAATAGAAAATCCCCAGAGAAGGGCTCTCCATCATCTTTTTGGTATATCAAGAATGGGAAATCATCAAATCCTTTTCTCTTCATAGATTCATAATTTTTTTTTAACCGGTGATCCCTAAGACATTGTGCCTTAATGGGATAATCCCTGGCATCACTATTCTACAGTGAAACATCATAAGATTTTGGGTTGCGGTGTCTCAATTGCAATTCTGGCTAAGTGTCAAAATGGTAGTACTTTTCTCAATTTTTTTAAGTGTTGAGTGTAGTTAGCTCTAACTACCATTTTTGCAAAAAAATTTTTAAGTTATGCATCCCATGTGTAACATGGGACGAGTGTAGCAAGCTGCAATAATTTTTCTAAGTGTTGTGCTATGCTTCCATTGCCCCTACTATGCTCTAGAGTGTAGCTAGTGTAGCCAGCATAGGACACTAGTTTTGCAAAATTTTTTCTAATTGCTAAGTTATGTGTCCCATGCATAACATGGGGTGAGTATAGAAAGCTGCAAAAATTATTCTAAGTGTTGTGCTACGCTCCCATTACCCTTGCTATGCTCTAGAGCATAGCTAGCATGGGATACCAATTTTGCAAAATTTTTTCTAACTGCTAAGGTACATGTCCCGCACATAAACGAGGTGTGTAGCAAGTTACAAAAATTTTTCTAAGTGTTGTGCTACACTCCCATTGCCTCTACTACACTCTAGAGCATAGTTATCATAGCTAGCACAAGACACCAATTTTGCAAAAAATTTTCTAACTACTAAGTTACACGTCCTATACATAACATGGGGTGAGTGTAGCAAGCTGTAGAAATTTTCCTAAGTGTTGTGCTACACTCCCATTGCCCTTGGTACACTATAGAGCATAGCTAGTGTAGCTAGCACAGGACACTAGTTTTGCAAAAAATTTTCTAATTGCTGAGTTACGTGTCCCGTGCATAACACAGGGTGAGTGTAGCAAGCTAAAAAAAATTTTCTAAGTGTTGTGCTATGCTCCCATTGCCCTACTATGCTCTAAAGCATAGCTAGGACAAGACACTAGTTTTGGAAAAAAACATTAACTGCTAAGTTACACATCCTGCACATAACACAGGGTGAGTGTAACAAGCTACAAAATTTTCGAAGTGTTGTGTTATGCTTCCATTGCCCTTTCTACACTCTAGAGCATAGCCAACACCTCAGTGGCCAAATTTTCCTAAATGTGAAGCCAAAAGCTATCAAGCTAGCTCAACATGGAAGAGGCATTTGGTAGATTTTCTAACTCCTGAGGCTACCCCTCCTACTATGCTCCAAAGTGTAGCTAACGTAGCAAGAACAAAGACTACAATGTTTACCAAATTCTCCTAAGTGTCCATGATACACTCTATTCTCGAGTAGCATCTCATGTCCTGCATGTAATGCTAGAAGAGCGTAGCAACTAGAGTAAAAGAACTTTTGAACTTTTTTTGGTCACCTTTAGACTTAGAAAATTTTCTAAAATTTTTCTCATAGTCCCACCTACTACACTGCCATGTGGCATCCAATCTACATTTTGGATTAACCCTAACCCTATAAATACCCTTGTGCCTTAATGTTTTAGGGGTTGACTTCCATTTTCACCGGGTTAGTAGTTGGCACTTTCATTTGGCATTTGGCATTTTGGCATCTTAGCACTTAGTTCCATGGGCAAATGAGACCTAGAGCACATCACATTGGTAGAGAGGCATCCTTGCACCTCATGGTAAACCACAACCTCATTGCAGCCTTGCACCACATGGTACATCACGACCCTATTGCAACCTTGCATCACATGGGACACCATGACCTTATTGCATCCCTACACCTAGAATTCACTATGGCCCCATTGCAACCCTACACTACACAGTACACCATGGCCCTGTTGCATCCCTACATCACATAGTACACTATGACCCTATTGCAACCCTACATTGCACATTTCACTGTGGCCTTTTTGTAGCCCTACATCGCATAGTACATCGTGACCCCATTTCAACCCTACAGAACACCACATGGTACACTATGGTGGCCAACCCAACAAGCACTAGACTTCATGGCCTAACACCGTCGAGATTGTGACTATGCTTCCACTATGCCTATTATATACTTTGTACCTTTTGAGACCCTTTTGGAGTTAACTACACTCCCATTTAGGGTGATGTTCCATTTCTCTCTCTTATTTGTAGCATTTTATTGTATTTTTTTATGACTTTTTGGAATTTTTCACATGTTGTCACACTGCATTATGCTCGAGCAGTAGTCTCCACTAGTTAACACCCTTATTTTGGTTGAAACCCTTAGCTTTGCTCACCCCCATTCTATGGCTAAACTCTACACTTAGCACCATGAAGCATCACTTTGATACTTAACATTGTTTTGCATTATTTAGACTTGCATTTCGGCTAACCATGCCACTCTCCGGTTGTACCCACCATCCTGGTTGGAACCAGCAAAGTTCCTATTCGATCAATAAGACTATTTAGGGTGCTCTACCTCTATTTCCAGCAAAGCCCTCATGTGGAGATGAGGTTAAGGCTATGCATCCATTGATCCCTCAATGATTCCAGCCATTGAATTTTTGAATTTTTATAGTTTTTGGCACTAGTAAAAGGGCCTCCTATTCCTTCTTTATTCAAGGATAGTCCCATGTGCTTTCTACACGCCATTACTAGTTTTGAGCTAGCATAGACGTAACACCCTTGTGGACTTGCCATGGTAGTAGTTGGATCATAGGCTAGCACATGAGTTTTCTATGATTCAATTAGTATAGATTGGTCCTAGTTGTCATTTCCCTTGGAACCCCATAGGATGAAATCCCAAGTGTATTTATTGTGTTAAACTCTAGGTGCTCTAGGGAGCATAACAAGTTCTTAGAACATAGCCAACTCCACTGTAGTAAGTGTAGCACCAAAGTTAGCTATTTTCAACAACTTTCATAGTTAGCATTTTTTCTACATTTTCATACTTAGTCAAATTTTCTATAGTTTTATACTTAGTCAATTTTTTTCAATTTCCATACTTAGCCATTTTTGTGCATTCTTACACTTATCCATTTTTCTATATTTTTAGCCATTTTTCTACTACTATTAGACTTAGTCATTTTTCTGTAGTTTTCAAAGTTAGCCATTTTTTACAAATAGGAACTCTCACAACTTGATCTATGAACATGAATCCAAATCAACCTTCCACATCAGTATCTAACACATTTGACATCACAATCCATCCAAAGTGTGTCACACTAAGATAAAAATAATATAATTTTTTTGTGCCAAAATCCAAGCAGGATTACTAGTGAATTACCTTGACTAGGAGGCAAAATAGGATAATGAACGAGTCCATCGGGATGGATGGAAGTACAACCCCTCCTTGTTAAACATAATTCCACTCATGGAGTTCTACCATTAGTTGTTGTTCCATCTCATCTGTGAAAATGAGCATGATGTAGGGACAACCTACAAAGAAGCCTGACAAGAGGAAGTAGATGAGTTCAAGACCCACTTTGAACATGAGAGCCCCCTCTACACTATCTTCCAACAACTGCTCCCTAGTATGCCCTCCCCCTCAGTTCAGTCCACTTGTCCTCTCTGAGATGGTAACCAAGCCAGTTTATCCTTCCTTGCAAGAAACTATTACATTTTCCCAACCCTATGCTCACATAGGGGTCACCTCCCAACCTCAAATGATTCAAGCATCCTATGGCTTGCTTGTCTCATTAGCACCTGCGTTGTCCATCCAACCCACTCGTGTGCCACCTACTTTGGTCACCGCACCCATCGCTCAGCCAACACATCAACTGAACCCATCCACTATGATGTTAAATTGGCAATGCCTATTTTCTATGATGTTAAACTAGTAGTGCCCATCTACTATGATGTTAAACTGGTATTGATCATCTGCTATGATGTTAAACTAGCAATGATTATCTGCTATGACGTTAAATTGACAAACCTTGCAACCAACAATATGATCCTATGCTATGCAACCAACACAAGCCCAACCAATATAATTAGTTGGCACATACCCAAGCTTGGATCAAGCATTTCAGCTAATCCAAATTTTGACGAAGGAAATCAATCAATGTAAAGTTGCCTCCTTTGAAATCGTCAAGATGGTGGACTTTGTACCAAGATGACCCCATAAGTCCTATAGTTCCACCCTTGACTCTCCCAATTGGGGTCTAGCTATCCTAACTCACCAAGTACAATGGTAAAGGAAACCCCACCACACACTTGGCCACATTTCAATCTAAGTTCCTACTCCTTTAAGCTTGGCCACATGCCATCATGCATGTGTTCCCCATGTCACTCACTAGAAAGGGCTTAGACTAGTATTGCATGCTACCCAAGGCCTCAATCTCTTCTTTGGAGGATCTCATAACCCATTTTGTGACACACTTTAGGTACAACCTAAAGCCTGAAGCAACCCTCAACCAGCTTATGCAGGTCAAGCAAGGACACTTAGAGCCTATGCCTAAATTCCTCCAATGTTGGAATGTTGCATTGTGAACCCCTAGCAGAGACACATCTATTGGCCATCTTCAAGGATGCAATGAATGACTTCATCAAGTTCAAATTGTATTACCTAGCTCTGAAGTCTCTCAACCAAGACTTTTCCCAAATGAAAGGCATAGAAGAGGTAGCCCAAGCTAGTAATAACCCAACCTATGTGGCCTATAGAAACCAACATGCATACAAGAAAAATGCAATAGTGGAAATAGTGGCCATAAGTACAAAAGTAATCAACCAAGGCCTGATGGCTAAGTAGCCCTAGGCCCTAGTTCACAAAGCCATCAACTCTAGTGCCAACTCGCCTATGTCTATAGGGGCTGCCCCAAGGCCCAACTTTAAGTGCAAGGATTACTCAAAGTATACATTGCTACCAATGGAACCCTTTGAACTACTAGAGAAACTCTGAAAAGTTGGATGAATCCAATACAAACATGTATCAAATATTTCCCATCAAACACATGAAAGGTACTACGAACTACTAAGGAACCCCACCTCAGCAATACCAAATGAGCCCCTAGTCATACAACACTTTAAGTTGAACCAATACTATCATTACCACCAATTGTATGGTCATAATATGGATAATTATCATGATTTTTAGGATAACCTACAAAGAATGATAGAATGGGACCAACTGGTGCATGATGTAGTGAGCCAATCCAATGTAGATGACACCCCCTACATCATAAACTCCATTAGCATAGGTGGCAAGTCTAAACCTACACAACGACCTTTTATTATCTGTGTGCCTCATAGAAAGGCAAGGATCCCCTCAGCCTCCACAAGAAAGAGGCCCTCATTTGTTATCAAAGTACCACCTCGGGCATCCACAACACCCTTCATGGTAAAGGTCCCACATCAATCATCCATTAAGACATTAAACTGGCATGATGTAGCAACAACAACTGCTAAGCAACCTTTTTTCATCAAGGTGCCATAACAAGTTGGCACCACAACAACTCCTGAACCACCGTTTTTCATAAGGGTATCACAATGTGATGGCCCCTCACTTGCCTAAAGCCCAACAATGGGTAATACTTGGCCTCTCCTCCTTCGAGGGTTAACCCCACTAACAACCTAGGTAGGCCTACCAAATGGCAATGCAAGAGGATGAACAAGTGCCTCACAACCCCCATGGCCAAGGCAAAGGCCATAACTAGCAAGCAACAATTGAACACTGGGACGCCTACCCCCAAGTAGGCTAAGCAACCCAAGCCCAAGTCCCCTCAAGAGAGATCCATCTCTCAAGCTACATGGAGGAAGTCAAGGCCAACACAACAACCAATGACAAGGACTTCATAGTTGCACTAACCTAGATGAAACAAACGTTCAAGTAAAAGAACACAATGTTGAGCTTGTATGACTTGGTCATGACCTCATCTGCTCATCACTAAGCATTGGCTTGGATATTGGCCTCCACTCCTATTATGGAAGACATCCTTACAAATGAGAACACCATCTATTCAATGATGTTGCCCCATGTACCACAAGAATTAGGTTTAACATTCCTAGCATTTCACGATGATGTAATCAAGGTTAACCCTGAATGAGGGGAGTTCACTACAGCTTCATTGTCAATTAGGATACGTGTTGGGCAGTGCACCATCCACAGAGTGCATGTTGATGATGGTGTAGCAACAAATGTAGTCCTGTACTCCATCATCAACAAGTTATGCCTGGCAGAAAAAATCAAGCCATCCAAAATTATGTGTCTAAAATCTTTCAACAGATCATGCATCATTGTTAGGGGTACAATCAACTTAGCCTTCATGGTAGAAGAGCAATTCCCCACCAGTGTAGATTTCACTATCATAGAGGAGATGCCAAGTTTCAACCTAATCCTAGAAAGGCCTTGGCTGGTCCAACTATGGACCATTTCCTCTCTCATCCACTAAGAAGTCCACCTTCCATATGAAGGTGGTCAAATTATCATTCATAGTGATAACACCTCCTCTTCGGTTGTCGACAACATAGACATGGAGCAAGTGTCAAAAGTGGAGTTTCTTGGTGATGCACCTACAACAACCAAGGAAACACCTAAGGCTAACACACCCAAATGAGTGGTTGAAGCCAATAGCCTCCCAAAGGATTGTAAGCCTTGCATGCCCCATAATCCATGCCCAGTTAGGAAGCAACTACATGACCAAGACTTTTCCTTGGCCAGAAATGTGCTAAGTGCCTACTTACCCCTTGCCTCCATGGGCCATGCATTTTTTGTTTTTTTCTTGCATTGCATTTGTTCATGCATTTACATTTTACCTATTTGCCTAGTTTACACACTGCTTCACTTTGTTTACACATTTCTACTTTTTTTATGCATCCATCCACTTAGCTTACGCATTGCATTTGAAAAAGATCAAAAATACATAAAAATAAAAAAAATCATAAAATTACAAAACCATGTGGCCCAAAAAGGCCCTAAACTAGTGATGGCTTGAAATGGCCTTAAACTAGCACACATGCCCCAAAATGGCTTTAAACTACTATTGTAGCTTGAAATGGCCCAAAACTATTGCTTCTCACATTACCTTCCTTTCATTTGTGCATTTTAACTTTGTTACATAGTTGTTGCTTGATGTTATTTTTCTAGTTAATTTTTGCAAGATCTTGTAAGCACATAGTGTGACTACGCATGTAGCATCACACCTTACATAAGCAAGGTAAGCACTCATATACTATGATGCAAAAAACTAGCATAGACAATTTGCTATGACTATAAATTAGCATAGAAGTCCACTATGACTATAAACTAGCATAGAATGTCCTTGGGCTATGACATTAAACTAGCATAATAGCTCATCTACTATGACATTAAACTAGCACATAGTAGTCTACTAGGATTATAAACTAGCACTCCATAGCCTGCCAAGACCTTAAACTGGGTTTTCACACTCGCAGCATCATCACCTTCCACCATTTTGCGAATATTTTAGAGCACCTACCATTAGTGTAGCCTTTGGAGCACTTGTAGCATCATCAGCCTAACACTTTCACTAGCTTCCTGAGCATTTCCAACTAGCATAGCATTTGATGCATTTGCAACATCTTTGCATTCAGCACTGTAGCATCTGTACATATAGCATTTGATTTGCATTTCATGTTGTGTGGTTTTCTTATCTTCTTGGAATTGTGTTTGTAGGAGGAAGCCTTAGAGGTGGTCATGCAGAGATGCATCTTATCATAGTAGCAACTTGCCACATCGCTCTGATGTGCATGATTGAACTAGTTAAGCCACTCAATAATGCACATCCCCCTCATCTTGTTACAACCTACACACATCCACTCCTTCATCCCAATAGCCTCTCATCCCCTACATACTCATGATTGCACATTCCTCTGATGCATACATACTATGATGCATATGGAATTCTCCTCACATCAACCATAGAACCCATGGTGAATGTAATGTAACTCATCTTGTGAGGAGCCTCTATTGACTGGTCAAGACCCAAGCAGATGTAACAAAAATCATCCTGGGAAGGAAACACCTATCCTATAGACATGATGTGATTGTATCAAAAAAAGCCCATCTACTTGATAGTCCACACCTTGTAGCTAGTAATTAGTAGTAAGCCAAACCCAATGAGTGTTCACATTGTAGTAAAGCAAAGAAGAAAAAAGAAAAGAAAAAGAAAGAAAAAATGAAAAAACAAAAAAAAGAACAAGAAAAAGCACATCCCCAAGAAAATTGACAATGCTACAACTTTGCAACCAGCCTAGCCTTGGATCAACTTTGACTCTTCCATGAGCACTCCAACGAGAGGTCAACATTTCAAGGACAAGCCATTTCATGCCATGGTCACCGTCAGCCATGTTGACTTCACATCTTGAATCAGGATACACTATTTGCATTCTATTTTCTCTCCTTACATTTCATCTCCCTAGCACATTGCCTAGACACTTTACCCCAATATATCCTTATCCATAGCACTCTTGAACATGGTGGAATAACACTTGATCTAGTACCAATGAGTGATGTTGGTTCCATGTTTGCTGTGGTTTTTTGCAATTCTTTGTCAACATATCTCTGACCACTCCTCTAGATGTCAACAAAGAGGGGCCATTGAAACACCACAAAATTTTGGGTCTCAACATCTCGACTACAAATTTGGCTAAGTGTTAAAATGGTGGAACTTTGCCCAAATTTTTCTAAGTGTTGAGTGTAGTTAGCTCCAACTACTAGTTTTGCAAAAAATTTTCTAAGTGCTAAGTTATGCATCTCGTGCATAACACAAGGTGAGTGTAGCAAGCTGTAAAAAGTTTTCTAAGTGTTGTGCTACACTCCCATTGCCCTTTCTATTCTCTAGAGCATAGCTAGCATAGCTAGCATGGGACACTAGTTTTGCAAAATTTCTTCAATGTGCTAAGTTAAGCATCCCATGTGTAACATGTGGCAAGTTTAGAAAGCTACAAAAAATTTTGTCAGTGTTGTGCTACACTCCCATTGCCCCTACTATGCTCTAGAGTTTAGCTAGCATGAGACACTAGTTTTGCAAAATGTTTTCTAACTACCAAGTTACATGTCCTACGTATAACACGAGGTGAGTGTTGCAAGTTGCAAATATTTTACTAAGTGTTTTACTATGCTCCCATTGTCTCTGCTATGCTCTAGAGCATAGGTAGCATAGTTAGCATGCGACACCAGTTTTGCAAACTTTTTTCTAACTACTAAGTTACATGTCATGCACATAACACAGGGCAAGTGTAGCAAGTTGCAAAATTTTTTCTAAGTGTTGTGCTACACTCCCATTGTCCCTGCTATGCTCTAGAGCATAGGTAGCATAGTTACTATGGCACACCAGTTTTGCAAAAGGTTTTCTAACTACTAAGTTACGTGTCTTGCACATAACACAAGGCAAGTGTAGCAAGTTGTAGAATTTTCTCTAAGTGTTGTGTTATGCTCCCATTTCCCTTACTACACTCTAGAGCATAACCAGCATAGACAACACCTTAGTGGCCAATTTTTCCTAAATGACAAGCTAGAAGCTATCAAGCTAGCTCAGCATGGAAGAGGCATTTGGTAGATTTTCTAACTCTTAAGGCTACCCCTCATGCTATGCTCTATAGCATAGCTAGCATAGTAAGAAGAAAGATTGTAATTTTTACTAGATTCTTCTAAGTGTCCATGCCACATCCTATTCCCAAGTAGCATCCACTATTCATGCATAATGTAGGGTTTAGGGTAGTAGCCAGAGTTAAAAAAAAAATTGAACTTTTTCTGGTCACCTTTGGACTTAGAAAATTTTCTAAATATTTCTCATAGTCCCACTTACTACACTACCACATTGCATCCAATCCACATTTTGAGTTAACCTTAGCCCTATAAATGCCCCTGTGCCCCAATGTTTTAGGGGTTGACTTCCACTTTCATTGATTTGGTAGTTGGCACTTTCATTTGGCATTTTGGCATCTTGGCACTTAGCTCGATGGGCAAATGAGATTGAGAGCACATCACATTGGTAGAGAGGCATCCTTGCACTGCACAGTATACTACAACCCTATTACATTACTGCATTGCATGGTATACCATGGCACCATTACATCCCTGCACCACACAATACACCACAGCCCCATTGCATCCTTGCATCGCATGGTACATTGTGATCCTACTATAGCCCTACACTGCATGGTACACCGTGGCCTTGTTACATCGTTGCCCCACATGATACACCATAGCCCCATTGTAGCCCTGCATCACATGATACATCGTGGCCCTGTTACAGCCCTACATTGCATGATACATCACGACCCTGTTACATCCTTGCACCACACAGTACACTAAGCTCTGTTGTAGCCCTGCATTGCATGGTACACCATGGTACCATTGCATCCCTTCATCGCACAATACACTACAGCCCCCTTGTAGCCCTGCATCGCATAGTACACTGTAGCCCTATTGTAGCCCTACATCGCATAGTACATTGCGATCCTATTGCAACCCTATAGAACACTGCATGGTGCACTGTGATGGCAAAGCTATTAGGCACAATTCATCATAGAAAGCACCATACATCATAGCCCAACACCACTGAGACTGTAATTATGCTCCCACTGCACCTATTATAAACTATGTAGCTTCTAAGACCCTTTTGGAGTTAACTACACTCCCAATTGGGGTAGTGTTCTAATTCTCTCTCCTATTTCTAGGATTTTATTACATTTGTCTTACATCTTTTTACACTTTTTCATAGATCATCACATTGTACTATGCTGAGGTGGTAGTCTCCACTAGTTAACACCCTTATTTTGGTTGAAACCCTTGGCTTCCCTTGCCTCCATTCTGTGGCTATGCTCTACACTTAGCACCACTTTGACACTTAGCAATGTTTTGCATTGTTTGCACTTGCATCTCAGCTAATCATGCCACCTCTCAATTGCACCCACCACCCTAGTTATAACTGGCAAAGTATCTATTCGATCAACAAGATGATTTAGGATAGTTCACCTATGTTTCCAACAAGGCCCTTGTACAAAGGTGGGGTTAAGGTTGAGCATCCATTGATCCCTCTATGATTCTAGCCACTGAATTTTTCAGTTGTTACATATACCACATACTTAGCATGAAGTTCCTTGAGACCCCATCGTATAATCATTTGTTAGAGCATTGTAGGAATGAATTGATTAAGTAGCAACACAATGTTGCCCTCTATGTTGCACCACTAACACTATTCATCCTAGAGTAGGATGAAGGTGAAATTTGCTACATACTCATCAAGATGAGTATATACCACTTGGTATTATTGAGGCACCAACTAATGTACTCCGTTAGACTTGGATAGTGAATCACTCCTATGAGAAGAAGACATTTTATGTTAGAGAAGTAAAAATGTAGTGTGCTTCTTAAAATTGTTGTAGTAATCTTAAAATGTGATATGATTCTAAGGTTCATTTCAATGATTTGAATAATTTTTCAGTAGTCCTAGATAGTTCACATAACAGCCAAATGATCCCCAGCAATGGCCCCAATGATGAGTAGCGAGGTACCCCTACATCCAACCATATAAATCACAAGTGTTCATGCATAATCTGGTTGAATTCCGTAGACCGTAAGTTCTAAGTACAGTGTTTGTAAGATGTGAAATCTAATTGGAATAATCATTGTCTTCTTAATTTTACTTGTGAGATACAAGTATATGGTTAAGTACAACTAAGGCATATGATTTTTATCATTTTGTATTTTATAAGCTTAATCACCTACAATAAGAATAGAAGGTAAAGAAATTTAATATCTAATTATTCTACTACCTAGTTATCCTAACACAAGTACCTATTCCCACTTTCCAAACACATCCTGAACACATATAGTGCTACTGGGCTACCAAACATTAAGCGTTTCTGGGTTACCAAGTGCTACATGTATGGTCAAGGTGGTCGTGTTTGTATTCATTAACAACTAGAAATTAATTGCTTAATTAAAGTGAAGTGCATAAAAATAAAGTGCATGAATATTAAATACATCAAGGAAACATTAACCTATTCTCAATGCTACAAGGATGATCAAAAGGATTTGTTTGTATTCCTGTCACATTATTGTGCTTAGGTACATTAGTATTTGAACAAAGATCTGTACACATTCAAACTCCTACTACAAGCACTTAGAAAATATTCTAACTCTGGAGAAAACAAACTATAAGAGCTTTGCTATCTATGACAAAAAATAATATGAAAATTGTAAGCCCAATCACTATATTTATAGGTTGGCATATATCCCATGATATCAGATATTCAACATCGCATCTTGGACTCTAACATTGGGTATTTGATATCGAGGCTTCATTATCGAATATATTTGACATTGCATCTTGGGCTTTGACATCAGGTATCTGATATAGAAGCCACAATATCAGATGCCCAATGTCAAAGCCAATGAAAACATGATTCATCACTATGTGAATTAATTAACTAAAGACACAAATGTAAAGTGCATGAATAATAAAATGCATGAAAGTAAACATTAATCTATTCTTAAGTGCTGCAAGGATTTTCATGAATCTCATCTTTATTTTTGGCACATCAAAGTGTTCAGGTATATTGATGCTTGAATAAGGATCTATACAATCCTTGAAGTCTTACTAAGGATACTTAGAAAATATTCTAACTTCTACAAAAATAAACTACAAGAACCTAGCTACTCTATTAAGTCAATGATGCCCTAAAGGCTATGGGTACACACATTTATATAATAGAGATAGACACTGCATTGATGCATCAACCCATGCATTGATGGGGATTCATGGACAAGCAAAGATAGACACTTCATCAATGCATATGTGTTGATGCATTAGTCCATGTGTTGATGGGGATGTGTCAATGGGAAAATACAAATACTATGTTGAGGCATATGTGTTGATGCATCAACCCATGCATCAATGCATCCCCATCAACACAACCCATGACATGATTTATCATATCCACGCAATTGACTAAAAACTCATCCTCAAGTGAACAAAAGTAGGATCTATCTTTTTACAAAATTGGGAAGGTATGAAATCATAGATTGACTAACTTGACTAACTGACTCTAAGTTCCCAATTGTATAGAATTACAATAATTACAAAAATAGATGTTTAGAAAAACAAAATTAAACACCCTTATAAAATTGGAAAGTTAGAATCCTTTGATAGCCAAAGATGAAGAGAAGATTAAAAAGTGCTAGGAGGTGGAGGCTCCTCAGATGCTGAAGGATATTCTCCAACCTCCAAGGCACATGGTGGTGGTAGTTAAGGCTAAGGCAATGGTTGCAGATAACCTACTATAGTTGTTACTTCTAGTGGAAGGTGAAAGGCATCCAGCAATGCCTTCATATGCTCCTCCTTACTCCATGGGTCATACAAAGTCTACTCAATGTTAATAATGTGCACTAGTACAAGGATGTTCCACAAATAGTGCATTACCAAAAATAGTTCTTTAACATTGGAAAACCAAGCTATAAATCATTTACATTGCACTTCAAAAATCTTGACAAGGTTTTGCAATTTCTGGTGGTCTCAACAACCAATCTATAGTCTATGAATCAACTCATAAGATTCAAGCTTTACATTTGCTATTAACAACTTCTAATTTGTGCCCTTGTGATGCTTAAAATCATCCTTATAAAGGAGGTGCACGTTGGCCAATTATTTCTCCAACTCTAACCATGACATTCTAGCTATTAACATTGCCAAGTTTGCATAATGAAGGTTGGATAACTCCATGTATTTCATCATCTCTTTAATCTAAAACTTCTTCAAGTGGATATCTACTTTGTTATAGCCATTCAATCTATCAAAAATTTGTTGCCACACATCACCTCTTGATTGGAGGGCCTCATTAATTTTCACCTTGGTCAATTGAATATCTTGTTTGTTCACCTCCTTGAGGAACCTAACCTAGTCTCTATAATGATTCTTTACATGTTCAAATTTTGGGGCCTCATTCTTCTAGGTGGGAACATCAATGGCCATTTTTTGGTGAAGGACATAGACTTCTTTCATGTAGAGATTATGATTTTTGGCTACCAACCTCCTCATGTCCATGTTTATCTTGGAAAGTTGCTCCTACTATTGTTGTATAAATTCAATCATCTGGTTCTTTTGTGCTTTGACATTGTATAGGTGGTGAATGTCCTTAGTCAGAGTTAAGTTATCCTTGCATACTTGTAATAAGCCCTTATCAATGTTGAAGGCTAGAGACTTTGATAAAGATGCGTCAAAGACCACCATCTCCTTTGCACTCTCAACATCATTTAGTTTGTTCTAAAGCTACAAGAAAACTTCATCTCATGTAACTGCTTGGTTGAGAATAGCATGATTGGCCAAGCAGGCTCTCAATTCTACAAGTTTAGTAACCAATCATTAATTTTTGGTTGTGGCTATCTCAGGTTAGGTGTTTGCAATGATAAGCTTTCCCTTGGTCTCCAAAAACTTCAAACGGGTAGCAGTGATGTTTTCTGGGAGATCAAAGATCTCTAGAAGTAGTTGTCCAATACCCACCAATTAGTTCAATACCTCCTCAAGTTGGGCTACACTTAACCTTTCACTTCCCACTCTTGCAAATTCCTGCATGTCTTTGAGTGTAATAATGTTTGTCATAGTGGTCGCAAGAGTGTTTAAGATCTTTTTAGCTCAATCAACCATCACCTTTTCCCCTATTTCTTATCCATGATGCTACATCATGAAGATAGTTATCCCCTCACCCTCCTCCAAGTGCACTAAGAAACTGGTGGCATTCCTAGAGATCTTTAGGAATTGTTGTTATCCAAGGATAAACACCATCACTTCTAGGGTGCTTGGATTCAATCTCATGACTACCTACATTCTTTGTACTAAAAAAAATGGTTCAATCTCTCATAGCCAACTAATATTTCATGTGAATTTGTTGAGCTAACTTAATGTTGGCTGGTAGAGTGTGGGCTCTGCACCAATTGGTCCTTCATACTGTTGCTATAGGAGTTGGTTACAAAGCTTTTTCATGTGCTCAATTTTGATATGAGCCTTTGAAGTAGGTGGTGGTGATGGTGGCTACTCCTCTTTAAGTAACTTGGCATGCATCTTATCTTTTATCATCTCCTATCAAGATGTGGCAAAGTGCATGATGAAGCATGTCATTAGTGTAGTAGGTTATCCCTCCCCTTTTGCAAATTTTTCTTATGAGGCAAGGAAAGGGGAGTCCTTTCCTCCCATGATCATTCTCTTTCAATCATTTTTCCATCTCTATAAGGATGAGCTAGGGTGGTTGAGTAGGAATTTTTCACTTATAACAATACATGCACAAGAAAATAAGGTATTATTCTTACTTGGCCTTACTATTGGTTTTAGTTGATAGGCCATAATCTTGAAGTAGGCCCTTTATGCCTTGGTAAGTGCACTTTGTAGTGATTGAAAACGTCGATGGCTGGAAGAACACCGAGGGTTAGTAGGCACGATAGTTTCAACCTTGTATCTGTGAGAGGGCCATGCTGGGTGTGTGTGGACATGGGGTGCCTTGAACGGTCTGGTCGATCAGACAAGGACTTACATCGGCGTTAATATAGCCTTTTGCAACATAAATAATGTGAAATGCAAGGTAATTCTTGAAACTAAATGAAACAGGAGAGGAACTAAAAAAATGCAACCGTCATACGAAGTAATGCTTAAAGGTGAATAAGATAGAAAATAATGCAAAAAAAATGAGACAACAAATGAGAGATGAAGTAAAGTATGGTTAGAAACATGCACTGCTCCAAACCTACAAACTCACTCAGTTAGGATGGATATAATCGGCTACATAGCGTGACAGAGTGTAGCAATCCTGAGGGTAACCAAGGCATGTCGAGCAAAAAGAGCTATGTGCTTGGATGTAGACTTGTGTACAAACAATGCGGGGTTCTACCAAGGTGGTAGAATAGAGATGAGGACCTCATGCCAACTGAGAGAGAGTCATTGTTTACAGTCTTAGATAGATGACTTTCATATTACAATGCTGGAGAGAGGGGAAATCTTTGTTTCTGACTTTCAAAGTTCCCACCACTTGGAAGCTGTTTTCTTCAAGAAAGATCTGAACTTTTTTGAAATTGCAGACCTTTTGCATGTTGTTTTCTGGGGTATTTATAGGACTAAGGACATGCAAAAGGGGTGGTTTGAATGTTACATGCCTCGGGCCTTTGTTGTCTTTCTAGCACCACTTGTATTGTTTGTGACCGTTGGACCTACAAGACCATTGCGATGTGAACCTGTATGCAATAACTGCAATTCTACTATGCCTTAATTACGTCGTCAATGTCTGGAGACATGTGTCAATGGTCTGATCAAGTGGAGTGCATTGATGTCGCACAACCACCTACATGCCTTATTGTGCCTTGTGATGTAGCATGCTTGGCATAGTGTAGCATTTTATTGTGTGTTTTGCAATATGTCACATGCTTGCTACGCTACATAGAGTAGCGTAGCATAGCAACCTGCCTTAGTCATGAAAGCTTTACTAACTTGCAAATATTTTCTCTTGCAATGTAAGTCTTGCGAACTCCATTGACTCTGCCTTTCGAACTGCCTTCTGTCTTTTCCGTAGGATTGCTACGCCTTGCTGCGCTATGTAGCTCAGCGTAGCATAGTAGCAGACATGGTCCGCCGCTTCCTGACGGAAAGGGACATCACTTCAGAACTCGAAATTGGGTGAGGGGAGTGGGTAGTGAAGTCGTTGCCATGCTACGCTAGGTGATGTCGCATAGCGTAGCACTTCGTTCCATCATCATCTTCTAGAGCTTGCTACANTAGCGTAGCACTTCGTTCCATCATCATCTTCTAGAGCTTGCTACACTACATAGTGTAGCATAGTGTAGCAGGCTTCGTGACTTAGAAAACTTGATGAATTGCTTCTTGCACATCTAGAATGCTGCTGTCAATTCTGCACACTTTTTCTGATCAGGTTGCCAACTGTTTAAGCTACTTTGGTGGGCAAGTAGGATGGTATAGAACCTGTCCATGCTCAAAGTAGAAAATTTGATGAACTGGCTGACCTGGACTCAGAAAGTTCTCCTCCCGATGAACTGCCATAGTGTTGTGCAGACTGCAAGAACTTGGTGAATCAAGGATGACCCTGCATTTTTAGGGCGTTTCATTGGCCCTTCTTTGTTGATGTTTGGAGAACAGGCTTGATGGACATCGGCAAAGAATACGAAACACCTCAGCAGGAGAAATGCTAAGATTGTCGCTTAGTGAGTGCTGAGATGTCGCTTGGCCATGCTTGAGAGTGTTGCATTGGTTTTGTGAAGGTTAAGGCAGAGAGCAAAGATGATGTTTAGACGAGTCCCTCGTCAGAGTGCTTTGAGGGGCTCATTTCCATTTTCATCTTTGGCTGGAATTGTTCTTCAATCTCTTGTAGGCAGCTGTCCCCTTCGTAGGGTGAGTTGCATTACATCCATGAAGGGTTCTGACTTGCCTACTGAAACCTTCCACATGGTGAGCTATGTTATGCACGTGCTAGATTTTGTGCTCTCAAATAGCCATGTTAGTCGAGGCACTCACTTCATGACACTGTAGCCTTTGCTGCTGTAGCAGGATGTGTTTGCAGGGACAATGTCTTGCTGGCTACTGGCATTGTTGTTACTCTTGGGCACTATTGCTAGTGTGAGATGCCCAAAGTAGCGAGGCCAGTAGCAGTCTTGGCAATGTCGGCATGGGGGAGCTGGCCTCCAAGGCACCGGGAGCTATTGTGGGTGCGGATGCACTGAAATCCCTAGCAAAGGAATGCATGCTCAGTCCAACTATGGGATCAGCTACCACATAGCTAAACATTACGTGAGCTAAAACCTTGGTGGGATACTGAAGAAAAACAATATTATGGCTAGGCCACAATACTGTCAGCACCCCAGAAGTGAGAATGTGCCTAGGAACTACCGTCAGGGTGGTGGGCTGTGGCGACGGTAGGTTCGAAGGGCCCATGTGAAATCATACGACGTCTTCGAAGGGTTAGCATGACACCAAGGGTGGCAGCACCACGCATGCTTAAGACCACATTCTCCTTATGTTGAGAACTATGTCCTAGAGCTGCAATGTCCCACCCATGAGCCAGCATCACGCCCCTTCGTTCGACGTGTATCTAGTGGTGGTGTATGTTGAGGGTGCGACATGAACCTAGTTTAAGGTCTTGGTAGACCATGTGCTGGTTTAAGGTCCCAGCAGACCATACATACCATTTTTACATTGTAGTGAATGTGCAATGCCAATTTATAGTCATAGTAGACTAATAGTGCTAGTTTTACATCGTAGCGGACGATTGCCGATAGTTTAATATTGTGGCGATGTTGCTTGATGCTGCTAGTTTATCATCATCGTGGACGCTGCTTGGTGCAACTGCCAGTTTATCGTTGTAGCAGATGGTGCTTCTTGTTGCCATTGTGCTTCAGACGTAGTATGGCTTGAGGTACGTTTGGTTCACCATGTTGGCGAACTCGTTGTCGTCCATGTCTACCAGTTTGAAGCCTTCATTCTCGAAGGCTTTAGTGACCACGTAAGGACCTTCCTAGTTGGCTGAGAATTTACTCATGTGCTCAAGGACAACCTTGAGGATGAGGTCTCCCTTCTGCATTGTCCATCGATGCGAGTCTGTACGGTGCTTCTGCTGTTGTTTGCTCTAGTAGTGCTTGATACATCTCAGCATCTGCACATGTTCTTCCTCCACCAAGTTGAGGTCAATGGTTCGTAACTTGTTATTTTGGGCTTCATTCACAACATCAGATAGGATCATCCAGAGTGAGGGTACCTGAAACTCAAGAGGTAATACTGCTTTAGATCCATAAACAAGACTATAAGGGGTCTTACTTGTTGTAGTTTGGCACATTGTTCAATAGGCCTAGAGGACGTAAAGTATTTGCTCGTGCCACTACCTCTTGCTGTTGTTAAGCATCCACTTTAGCAAGTTATGATGGACTTATTTGTAGCCTCTGCCTACCCATTCACCTATGGATAATAAGGAGAAGAAAATGATTGTTTAATGCCTAGATTGCTACAGAAGGTCTGGGTCTCCGTACTGCTGAACTATGGGCTATTGTGAGTCACAATTATCATCAGAAGCCCAAACCTAGTTACTATGTTATCAAGGATGAAATGGCAGATCTACTGGAATGTTGTCTTCCTCAGGGGAATAGCCTCTACCCACTTAGTAAAATACTCTGTGGCAGTGATAATGAAGCTATGCCCTACAGAGGACTTAGGAGTGATAGGCCCTATGAGGTCTAGTCCCCATCATTGGAAGGGCCACGTAATTTGCGTTGGGTGCAGGTTTGCAGGTGCTATGTATATGAGATTTGCATATCTTTGGCATGTGTCACATGTCTTGACTTTTGATAGGCAATCACACTCTATGTAGTGCTAATAGTACCCTAGGCATCTTATTTTCATAGCCATAGCCTTGGGTGCTATGTGTCCACTGCACAGCCCTTCATGAACCTCATTAACTACCTTTTGTGCCTACTCACCACCCACACATGCTAGCAATATCCCATCGTAGGATCATTGGCACAAGGTGTCATTTCCCATGAGCACGTATTACCAAGCATGCTTGAGGATTGCATTTCTTTGAGCTGATGTCAATCCACCTGGGGATTCGCCATGCTGTAAATAAGCTTTAATGTTATCGTACCACTCCGAGGTATCCACAACATCGATAGAGGCCACGTGTTCTGCCTGAGTGATGGGCTCGATACATTCTTTAATTGCAATTGGTAAGTTTGCCAAAGAACGTGATGGGATGTTTAATGTGAGGGTAGCTAGGGCATCTACTACAGTGTTCTCATTACATGGCACTTGTTGCACATCAGTGGTCACAAATTGCTTTAGTAGGATTTTTTCTAGGTTGTAGTAGGGTTGCAGGTGCATAGCCTTACAGGCGTAGACTTCGATGATTTGATTGACGACTAGTTGTGAATCTCCCCAGACTGCCAAGTGTTGTATACGCAGCACATGAGTAGTTAAGAGGCCTCTGAGTAGCCCCTCGTATTCTTCCATGTTGTTGGTGCAAGGGAACGCAAATTGATAAGCAAATGGGTGCATCTCCCCAAAGGGGAATGTGATCGTGGCAATGGCACTACCTCCTCGCATGGTTGAGGCATTGTCAAAGTGTAAGGTCGCCTCGAAATGTGACAAGATGATGGCGTCATTGCTAACGTATTCATCTGGGAACTTGGGATCTATGGTTGCCTCGTCATCGACTGGTGAGGCCGTAAGTTGGGTTGCTATGGTTTGACCCTTTGTTGACAATTGACTTACATAGCATAGGTCGAACTCTGCGGTTATTGCCTTCCATCGGGCTATCTTGCTACTTTCGTACAGGTTGCTAGTAATAGCCCAGAGTATGTTGCTTTTGCAAATGATGTTGGTTGTGCTGCGGAACAGGTAATGTCACCGCTTTTTTAGTGCGAATACTAAGGCTAGGAAATTCCTCTTCACTTTGTTGTATTTTGTCTCATATGCTATTAGTGCATGGCTTAGGTAGTACATCGGTATCTCAGAATCGTCGTCCTATTTTTGACATAGCAGTGCCGCTATGGATGTGTCAGAGGTTTGTCCCTTTAGGGAGGGTGCACCATTGGGAGATGCGAGAGCTCCTGCTTCAGGTCATCAAAGGCTTGTTGACACTAGGTTGTCCATTCAAAGTCAATTCCCTTCTTTAAAAGATGTTGCATGGGGTGTAACTTGTTAGTCAACTTGGCTATGAACCTTCGAATGAATTGTACCTTGCCTTGTAAATCGTGTAACTCTTTAAGGTTTGTAGGAGGCGCTAGATTGACGATGGCCTTGATTTTGTTGGGGTCCACCCGTATTCCAACCTTCGATACTATGAACCCTAACATGTGTCCGGTCTTTACCCCAAAGACGCACTTCTTAGGATTGAGACGTAAGTCATGCATTTGGCAGTACTTGAGGATTACCCCTAGATCACATGGGTGATCGGCTGCCTCATTGGACTTAACCTCTATGTCATCTACGTAATCATTTAATGTTTCTAAGATGTAGTCACTGAAAATGTAGGTCATGGCTCGTTGGTAGGTTGCTCCAGCATTCTTGAGTCTGAAAGACATCATGGTATAGTAGAAGGTTCCCCATGGAGTCATGAAGGTTGTTGACAGCTGGTGCTCTAGGTTGATGCGGAATTGGCTGTATCCGAAGAAGCCATCCATGAAGGATAGTAAAGCATGACCAGCCATGGTGTTGATGAGTTGATTGATGCTCGGGAGTGGGAATCTTTCTTTGATCATTTCCTTGTTCAAGTCTCAGAAGTCTATATAGATTTGTATTCCTCCTGTTTTCTTCGAAACTATAATGATGTTGGACACCCACTCTGAATAGCTGACCGCGCGAATGAAACCTGCTCAGTACAACTTAGTGATTTCATCCCTCATGGCTAGTGTGATTTTTGGCTTAATCTTACATGCCTTTTGCTTGACTACCTTTACGTATGGGTCTAGGATGATGTTATGCTGAATCAGCTGTGGATCCAGACCTAGCATGTCACTGTACGACCATGTGAAAACATAGATTTGATCTTGCAAAGTTTTAACTATGCCTTCATGTATTTGTATGTCTAGGAGGGATCTAAGTCTTAACATCTTTACCTCCATTCTTGATGTGGTCATAGGTATCTCGACAAGAGGATCATCGGTTACATCCCCAACCTCTAAATCTAGGGCTTGGACCAGGTGTCTAAGCCAATCCAAGGATGCTTCTAAGGCTGCTATAGTGTTATTGTAGTTGATCCCCAGTCGATCATGTCAGGGTTCAACTATCTCGTGAGCTTGCCTTGTGGCTCTGCTAACATTAAAGATGTGGAAAGGGCACGATGGATTCCCATCTCTTGCTTGACCTACCATCATAAGATGAAAGCCTAGGTAAGGGTCATTAGAGATTGTGTGAAACAAAAATCTGCAAAGAAACACTGAGATGTGACTTGCTAAGTAAGGCGATGTAAAGATTGAAAGTTTGCTAGTTTAAGGTCGTGGAAGACTGCCAAGGGGCAAGAGTGTAGAGTTGCTAGTGGAACGTATGCCTGTTGATATGCCAATGCCAAATCGCTAGTTTAGTGTCATCTTAGACTTCCATATTGCAACATGTAAAATCTTGATATGCAAAATAATAATAAAAAGAAGTAAATTGTGAGTACAAGGGATATCAAACTGCAAGTGTGGGAATGAAGACATGAAACTGCTAGGAAATGTGATACTGCCTATGTCAAAGCATATGAGGTAATTGCTGATGTAAGGATGTAGTTAGTTTAATGTCATTACGTACTACAAACATTATGGGTCAAAACTACTATTTTGGTGTCTTTTTAGACCCTGAGGAGTGAAACCATGCTAGGCTCATTAGTTTAAGGTCTTTTTAGACCCTTAATCAAGAATAAAATATTATTATATATATATTTTTTCTTTGGAAGGAGAGTAGTTGGCTAGAAGCGTGTCAAGTTGACTAGAAGCGTGTTATGGTTTAAATGCTAATAGTGTCATGATGTCATGGCAAGCATGCTACGCTGCACGCCATGCTCTACATTAATCAGAGAGAGAGAGAGAGGGAAAGTTTCCCCATTTTACCACTACTTCCATAAATAGGGAATGAACCCTGGTAATTTCACCACTTTCACTGTAAAAGCGCAGAATCCTCATCGGAGCACTTAGTGATCTTGGAGTGCGTAGCAATTGTGTTAATCAATTAGTGAGGTGAATTTCTAAATTGAAGTTTGTAAATCTGCAATTAGGGCCATGGCTCTGAAAACTCATTTGGTACTTACGAAGGTCGGGGAGGTGAAAAAGACCCTGAGGCGTGTGTTACAAGTGTGCGTTCCGGCGCGGGAGAGCACACCCTTGACCCATTGAGTTTTCATGTCTCCTTTACCATTTTTTATTTTGTGCCTTCTGCCACTTTATACTCTGGTTTTTCATCTTATTTGTTTTGCTATTTTTATTTTCTACGGTTGTGTTGTTTTAGCCTTTGTGTTGCCATGGCCTCTTTTTTCTTTTGGTCATGGGTGTTGTTCAAGTGTTTTGTCATGATTGCATGCAAGGCCATTGCCGTCGCTATGGTTGTCATGACTACGAGGCTGGGGCCATTTAAGTTGTTTGACCTTAGCATGCCATGATATAAAATCCTTGGGAGGGTTTGGTTATGTGTGATGTCATACCGCGGCATGTGTTTTTTTTTAGTATGTTGTTAGTTGTTTTGCCGCTACGCTAAGCTATTTACATGTTCTCGCTACACTAGGCTTTTGCATCCTTGCTACGCTACGTATGGACAAGGGGTTATGCTATGCTATATTTATGGTCTACTAGGTGTTGCTATGTTGCGCATGTATTTTGTTCAAATGTGATGCTAATATTTGCTGGTTACGTAGTGCAGGGTAGGGCCAAGGTCTAGGCTGATTATTCTGGACCTTGGAGGGGTCCTATGTCATGTGGGAAAATCTATGGACAACGTTCCTCCTCCCTCGATACATGTGGGAGACCGAGTGGTTTGGTTCAGGGAAGGGGCATGAGACTTCTTGCAATTTCTTCTCAACCACTTTAGTGTGATCGTTTGGTCTTCCTTAGACAAGACGTAGGCATCCGACATAATAGAGGCCATGCTACCAGGGGCAAATCGAGGCATCCTGAGATACCTTTTCAACGACGTAACTACAAGTAGGCTAGGAGGGGGGTCCACCCAACACTCAACAGGGTTGAGGCATTTAGCCTGGATCTGGGACATGCCAAAATACCAATACTATCACTAGTACAACACATTATACCTCGCATGCCACATGGCAACGTACTTTCAGAACCCACAAGGGACTGTCTATTATGTTGGCGGGTGAGTTTCGCATCTTTGCTTTGCTTGGTTGTGCAACGTCGACCATATCTAGCTGAGTGCTGATAGTGTGTGCTTATTACTAGGTTCCATATTGACAATGACAGGGTTCATGACTAGCTGGGTGAGTTGGCCATGACGCAGCTAGGCCTACAGGAATTTGCATCTGCCAAGAGCCTGCGGGCGGGTGTGATTGGTCATTAAGAGGGAGAATACTATTCCTACCTATGCACGCTTGCCACTTTTTACAGTCAGTGTAGGGTGAAGGATTGGCTAGACAAGGAGTGGAGAGAACCTTTCAAGCAGGTCATGCTTGAAGCGGTTCTGGCGATTGAAATCTTGTTATTCCCATCACCATATAAACCTAGTGGGTTAATAGGTAGGCAACACATGTTCAAGTGTTTTCATTTCTTTTTGCATTTTCTGCATTGTTATGCTAAGTACATTTCATGAACATTGTTGCAGGGGAAAAGAAGCCTTGTGAGGTGATGGTGGTAACTGCCAAGAGGCAAGGGGGAAACATCTACTTCAAATATGGTGAAGTAGCAGCTAGTCAAAGCTAGTTAGAACTAGGGGCTTCAGACCCCTTGCTCAAGAAAATTCGAAGGGCTGGGCTTATGGATTTGGTCATGGCTCCAAATCCAAGAATCTCTACTATCAAGATGCTCTCCTTGGTCAACTCCTTCTTTGGGAAGGTGAGCCATTTTCATACATACTTGCGGGCTGTGCGGGTGGTCATTGACATCAATGACTAGCTATTTGCAGATTTGTTTGGTGTCCCTGCTGATGGTGCCGACGTGGTGTCGAAGGGCAAGTAGGAGTTGAACCTTTAGAAGCAGCATATCGAGGAGTGGCTGAGGCTCACCAAGGAGCAAAAAGGGTTCCCTATGAAAAAGCTTAAGGAAGGTCCTACCATGGGCATATATTCGATTTTCTGTGCCCATGCATTCCCTCAACTGTTTACCCAAGGGAAGGTCCTGGGGCTTGAGCAGGCTTGGGTAATGCAGGAAGTCATGGAGGAGGGGGCCCGTTACAACTAGGCCGAATTCCTATGTAGTGGTTTGTAGGCCAAGATTTTGGGACTCCGTGAGCAAACGGAGTCCTGCTCTAACATACACTATGCCTTCTACATAGGCTGTTTAAAGTGCATCATAGAGTTCCTGGTGGTCTAGAAGGATGAAGTCAGGAATAATGGAGCTCCTGTCTACAAGGCAAGGGATCTTATCGTTAGGTAGCCTCTTCCTAACAATGAAGAGGTACATCCCCAAAATAAAAAAGACACTGGTCTCCTGAAAGGAAAGGCATCAGTGCATGAGGTAGGGGCTTTCATGGACTTGGCCGGGACTTCTACCAAGCCTACCGTGATCATCTTGCATTAGCAAGAAGAAAGACTACAGCCAGATGCTAGTTATTTAGGCTTTGCGTGTGCCTTACCGTAGTCTATTTTGGCCATTGCTGACATGCTTAATCGTGTAACTGGTGCTACTGCTGATGTCTTAGGACCTCCCCCACCTCGTACAGAGTCATCAGCTGAAGTCCTCGACAAGTTTGCATTTGTTCAGGGACTTGTCAATGACATGATCAAATGTCTTCAATAGGTGGACCCTTGTGCGGGTAAGTAGGAGTGTTAACTGTCCATATGTTGCTACGCTGAAAATTTCAAGTTTGTTGATTATGTTATGCTAACATTATTACTACACTCTGTGCACTGAACAGCCTCTTAGCTCAAGTGGGACCTGGCGCGACCTATGGAGGTTGGTGTCGTTCCCACACTCTCGCCTGATGTGATCAAGGTATCTCATCATACATTTGACGAGGTTTACAAATGTGTCTTGCACTCGGTGCACTCTCTGTGGGAGTGTAGACGCACCAATGATGACTCATCAAAACAAGTCCAAAGGGCTAAGCAGAGAGAGGCCGAGCTAGCCGCCGAGGTGGAGAATCTCAGGTCAAGGATCAATTTCCTCATAAACCATAACCCTGACCCTGTTGATTTAAAAAGGGCTATAGATGACCACACCAGGTTTTGGACTGTTGTTCATCAAAACGTTGAGTCCACCCACGAGATAGTCGAACAACAGATGTAGATGGACTTGCTAGCCCAGAAGTGTCAAGATATGAAGGACATCAGCGTTAAGGTCTTCGAATGGGGGAAAACCTAGAGGGATCACAAACATACATACAAGCTAGAAAACAAAACCCATCAAAGATTGTATAAATACACTGCTATGGAGGCATTCTTGTATGAAACGTTCATGAAGGCCATTGGTGCTTCTAAGGCCTATGCTAAGTTTAAAGAGCAGGTGAAGGTTACAGAATCTCTTGACTTGAGGGTGAACCTTCCTACAGGAGAGACCGCAACTGCCTACCTTTCCCTGGAACCTCTAAAGTGGACAACCTTCGAAAGGGAGAAAGTTGCCACTATGAATGCTGAGCCTAGTGATAGGTGTTGGATGGACATTTCGATAGAGGAGATTTGGCATCGCCTCAGGCTTGGTCTAGACTAGATACCCCTTGAGACTGACGTAGGATCCCCTCAGGTTAGTTGCTTTAATGCTATGCTATAGTTAGCATTTATTGCATTTTTTGCCTTAGCTAACTACTTCATTTCTAGGATACAGGCTCACGACGAAGGTGTGAAACCCATGGAGGGAGGAAATGAAGAGCTGGTAGGAGGCAACATAGAAGCGAGCAATGCACAAGTAGATGAAGTGGAGGTAAATGATAAAGGAAATGTGAACGGAGATTACGCATGACAGCATGAGACTTTTTTTTTGCTTTTTGAAAAAGTTTGAGAATTTTGCAAACACTGCCAATGGGTGAAACTTTTCAATGAAATGAAAAACTTCAAGCAGGAAATCAATTTTGTATTAACTTGTGTACTATGTATAGTTTTCATGCTTTTATATGCTAGTTTTAGGCCATCTCGGGCTATTGCTAGTTTTGGGCCATTTCGGGTCGTTGCGTAATAAGTTAAAGTGAAAGGCGACAATGCTAGTTTTAGGCCATTTCGAGCCGTTGGTGTAGCATGTCGGGAGAGCGGCATGTTTATAAAGTGGAATGAAATTGTGCTAGTTCTAGGCCAATTTAGGCCGTAGCGTATCATGCTGAAAGGATGGCATATTGACAAGACAAGCAAACAAAGAATGTGCAAGGATAGCAACTGGGCGGGAAGTTGTAAGGGTGCTACACTATGCATAGTTTCCTCTTGGCCTTTCATGGGTTGATCAAAACATCAGGTCGAGGAATTTTGCCAGGGCCCCTGCTCATATCACTATCCTTCGCTTGGAAGGGCAACTCAACCCATGCATTTTCATTTTGAGGGTTAGCTTGTTGGACCGATCCCTTCGTTGCATGATTAATGCATGCATGAACAAGTGCTTCATCTTCAAAGGTTGTAACTTATGAACCCTGTTCCATTCCTACATTGTTGATTGCTTGCGTTACCACTCTGTCACCATGGATTATCACCTCCCTACCCGCATATGGTAAGTGGATTTCCTAGTGTATAGGTGAGGAGATAGCCCTAAGTTGTACTAACCATGACCTTCCCAAGATCAGGTTAAACCCGGGCATTTCTTCGACCATGATGAACGTTGCATCTATGGGGAACTGGTCCCCTACTATGAAGTTTACGTGAATTGTGCCCTTCACCAGGATGTGTGCCCCATTGAAGAATCTCAGACACGATGTCACCATTGGTTTAATCTAGTCAACCAATCCCAACTTATCTATAATAGAAAAGGAAATGATGCTTGTGGCAGCCCCATCATCAACGTGTACCCTTCTGATCCAGTGTTGGCCAACCCAAATTGTGATGAAGAGAGGCACCGTAGTCACTTGACCTCCTTCAGGCTCTTCCTTAATGGCGTCACTACTAAAAGTTAATTTTGGTACTACGGACTCCGTGGGTACAGAGGGGAGTATGACCAAGTGGATCGCTTCCTCTTCCACTAGCATGTTTTCGTCAACCGAAATCACTGTTAACATGCGAACTAGAGCCTTACGGTGAGGTACAGATGTCATGACTAGGTCGTACAAGCTCAATGTAGCATTTTTCTACTTTAGAGTTAGCTCGACCTAGGTGAGGGAGTCCAAGAAGTCTTGGTTGCCTACCTGTTTGACACTTTCCTCCTCTTTGTCTCGTCTTAGAAGATGAATTTCTCAAGGAGAGACAACCTCAGACCTAGGTTTAGATCCTTGTCGGCAAGGTAATGCAGGCTGTGTAATCATGTTGACCTTCATCTTTGGTGATGAAGATGTAAATATGAGGGACAAAGGCATAGGCTTGGAGGTACTTTTGATGGTATTTCCCTTCGACATTTCGCCCACCAAATGGGCTTCTCGCCTTGTGGGGCGAGGAGGCTGTTTGATGTTGTTGCACAGGATGGGGGTTGTCGAAGATGTCGACCTCCTAATGATGAATGGGACTAGAGGTGTTAACTGATGGGGTCGTGTGGCCTCACCAATAGGTAGTGTAGAGGTAGATGCCCATGCTAGGACTTTCAGGATGAAGGGCGGCTACGAACTTGGACCAACCATTGGTGGTATTGGTGCACTATGTTGAGGCACACGAATCACAAATGGCTGGAAGGGTGATGTGGGATCATTGTCAATACTGATGGCATTGATTATGTAACCAACATTATTGGCATTGAGGGGATCTATGTAGACATACATAGATTGATTTTCAAGGCATACTAGGTTACTTTCATCTAGCACCAGCTTTCCCAGGTTGATTAATCTTTGGATGTCATCCTGCAACGACAGGCAATAATCTATGGTGTGACCACATAGTTGGTGGTAGTCACAAAATCTATCTAGCCTAAAAACCCTAGGAACTAGAGGCTCGTTGGGAAGGGCCAAAGAGGGATTCCTAAGGAGCTCACAGTAGCATTGATGTCTCATGTTTGCTTCCTCTGACATCTACTTGTGTTGGATGTATCCCGTTGCCAACAGTTGCTTCAGGAGTTTTGAAGGTTTGAGAGGCAGTGGGATGTATTTCAAAAGATCTTTGTGCTCGAAGTTGGGTTTAGTGTATGCAGATGTCTCAGGCGCAGGTGTGGCAGGTTGTGGTGTTTGGCCTGGTTTGGGCGCAAAGTCAGTTGTAGGTATGGCCAGTTTCTTATTATTCTTACTTCCGTTGTTGATAGGTTTGGGCTTAGCCTCGGTTGCCACAGTGGCCACTATGGTTGTAGGTTGGGTCTTTTCTCTTCTCGGCCATGTCTTGTATGCTTTTTATCTGAGCAAAATCTTGACTAAGAGAGCATGGAGTGAGGTAATATAGCTTAGACTTGATGAAGTTGTTCACTGCACCCTTAAAGACGGCTAACAAGTGAGCCTCTGCGATGGGCTCACGGATTTCGTTAAGGGTCATGCTCCAACGTTGAATGAATTTTTGGACTAGTTCTAGTTGGTCTTGTTTCATGCCCATCAGCTGATCCAACATCGTTTCTAGCTTCAAGTTGTACTTGAAGCATGTCACAAACTGGGTCAGAGTTCTTCCAAAGTTAAAATGGATGAATGTGGCAATGCATGATACCAATCTAGGGATTTCCTGGCTAGGGACATGGCAAAGATGTGAATGATCGTATGCAGCCACTATTGCAATAGCAAAGACTCTGACCGGAAAGTGACGAGATGTGTATTGGGATCCCCTTCCCTATTTTACTTTGTGAAGTGCAGAAGGGACATCCTAGGTGGTAATATCAAAGCAAGAATTGCAGGGTTGACGGGGTCATCCTGATAAAAGTCCATGACTTGTACCATGTCGGGCCCAACAACTTTGAGGCATTTTACTTCCTCAGTTAGGGTTTGGATGAGCTAAAATGCTTGTTCTAGACTGGGTGATGTTGTAGATGGCTGACGGACTGCAGAGGCAACTCCCACATGTGGCATGGTGGCGGTGGCGATTTGACCCATCGACGACGCCGTTGGGGCCACCCCCACTAAAGGTGTTGTTTGCATTGTCCACCACCTAGTGGGTGGTATTTTCGGAGCGGTAATAGCAAGTTGAGTCGCTGGATAGGCCGTTTGGTTTATCGGTGGGATAGACCATGGCTAGATAGGCCTAAGGGCAAACGTAGTGAGACATCTACGATGGTTGTTGTAGAACAGACGAAGAGGCGAATGGGGTCCACCACGTGGATGGGCCCAGGCCCACCATAGTCGATGGAATAGATGCATACATAGGAATCGATATAGAAGTTATGTGCAGTTGCAAAGTAGGTACAGTATGGACATGCGGTAGGGTAGCTTTGATAGGCATGTTGCGCATTGTGGGAACGTGCTGATAAACAGCTTACAGCGGCATAGTTGCTGCAAGCACAACTAGGGAATAGGGGTGATGATACATAGAGTATGTGGCATGGCTACCCATTGTAGTTGCAATCGTATGTTGCTGAAGCGTAGGCATGATGACAAAGGGGACGGTGACAGATAGCGGGTTGGCCCAGAAGGATTAGGTAAGCAGGACAGGAATGGGGTTGACTTGATCCCCTTCATAAAATTGGGAATCAAGCTCCTCTTGCCCATCTTAAAAGGCATCATCCTAGTTGGACGTGGTGTCTGGTTGCTTTCTAAGTCTAGCCAACTGAATCAATTGGTCCAAGAGCCTTTGATACACTTGCATTAAAAGCATAGGAATGCCTGGGGTAGGAACGAATTCCTTCTCGTTGCAATAAGTGAACTCGAAGCTACATTTTTCCTCGAGTTCATGTAAATCCAAGGGTAGGTTAGCCTGCACCTTCACACAAAGGAAACTATAACACTTGTGTTGCTGGGCTAATCCCTTAGGTCCCCTATTTTGGATTCTGAGAGATTGATGTGCTTCCATCGCGGGGTTTAGTGGTTGTTGCACGAGTGGTGCCTTGAACCATGAAGGGAACCTCCACGTTGAAGGTGTCAATAGCGGTGTTGGCGGAAGCCATTTCTAAGCAAGTAATTATGCAAAAAATGCAAGAAATGCAAAAAGAACAAAACGGCTGGAAAAGCAACCAAAGGTGGCTTTACATCTTGCTTGATTCCGGAGGAACCGTCGAGGCAACCAATCTGTACCACACAAAGCGTAAACAACCATGAAGCATGTCATTTTTATGCCAGTGCACGATGAGGTACAAAGCACGTGCAAGACTACTGTAAGGCAAGTTCAATTGACAAGTAATTAAGAAGGCTTTATGTGTTGCAGGATCTTGGAGGGACCATCGAGGCGATCGACCTGCACCACACAAGGCGCAAAAAACCACAGAAGGGTGTCATGTTTACACCTACGTGAGCTAGGGTGTAGAGCGTGTGCAATACTACTGTAAAAGGAAAGGCAAACTAAGTCATCGTCGAAAGGCTTTATGTCCCGTAGGGTCCCAGAGGGACCGTCGAGATGACCGATCTACACCGTACGATGCGTAAAACAACCGTAGATGGTGTTGAGTCTACGCTAGTGTATATCAGGGTGTAGAAGGCTTGTGAGGCTACCGTAAGGCAAGCAAGCTAACCTAGAAGGCTTTGCATCTTGCAGGATCCCCGAGGGACCGTCGAAGCGACTGGTCTATTCCACATGAGGTGGGGTCCAAAACACATGCAAGACAACTATAAGATGGGAAAACTAACTAGCAATCAAGTAGGCTTTGCATCTAGTAGGATCCCAAAGGGACCATCGAAGTGACCGATCTATACCACATGAGATGAGGTACAGAATACATGTAAGACAATCGTAGAATAAGCTAGTTAGCTGACGATCGGAGGCCTTATGTTTTGTAGGGCTCCCGAGGAGCTATCAAGGCGATCAGTTGGCACCGTACAAAGCGCAAACAACTGCAGGAGGGTTTTGCATTTACGCTTACGTGTATTAGGATGCAGAATGCTCATAGAACTATTGTCACACATGGAAAAAAGGCACCAAAAGGCCCTCCTTCTAGCACTAGAAAAATATAGTGATAAAAAATGTCAACAGCTAGAAGAACACCGGGGGTCGACGGGCATGACAGTTCCAACCCCATATTTGCGAGAGGGCCATGCTAGGTGTGTGTAGACACGGGGTGCCCTAAATAGTTTGGTCAATCAGACAGGGACTTACATTGATGTCAATATAGCCTTTTGCAACCTAAATAATGTGAAATGTGAGGTAATGCTTCAAAGTAAATGAAACAGGAGAGGAACTGAAAAAATGCAACAGTAATACAAAGTAATGCTTAAAGGTGAATAAGACAGAAAATAATGCAAAAGAAAAAATGAGACAAAAAATGAGAGATGAAGTAAAGTATGGTTAGAAACATGGACCGCTCCGAAGCTATAAACTCGCTTAGTCATGGTGGATACAATTGGCTACACAGCGTGATAGAGTGTAGCAATCCCAAGGGTAACCAAGGCATGTCGAGCAAAAAGAGCTATGTGCTTGGACGCGGACTCATGTACAAAAAATGTGGGGTTCTACCAAGGTGGTAAAATGGAGATGAGGACCTCATGCCAACTGAGAGAGAGTCTCTGTTTACAGTGTTAGATAGATGACTTTGATATTACAATGCTGGAGAGAGGGGAAATCTTTGTTTCAGAATTTTAAAGTTCACACAACTTGGAAACTATTTACTTCAAGAAAGATCTGAACTCTTTTGAAATTCCCAACTTTTAAAAATTGTGGACCTTTTGCATGCTATTTTTCGGGATATTTATAGGACCAAGGGCATGCAAAAGAGGTGGTTTGAATGTTACATGCCTCAGGCCTTTGTTATCTTGTTGGTTCCACTTGTATCGTTTGTGACCGTTGGACCTACAAGACCATTGCGATGCAAACTTGTATGCAATAACTGCAATCCTAATACATCGTAATTATGCCGCCAGCATCTGGAGATGTGTGCCAATGGTCTGATCGGGTGGAATGCATTGATGTCGTACAACCACCTGCATGCCTTGTTGTGCCTTATGAAGTAGCATGCTTGGTGTAGCGTAGCACTTTGTTGCGCATTCTGCTATATGTCACATGCTTGCTACGCTATGCTATGCTACGTAGCATAGCGTAGCAATCTGACTTAGTTGCGAAAGCTTTGCTAACTTGCAAATCTTGTCTCCTACGATGTAAGTCCTGAGAACTCCATTGACTCTACCTTTCAAACTACCTTCTATCTCTTCCAAAGGATTGCTACGCCATGTAACTCAGCATAGTGTAGTAGCAGACATAGTCTATGGCTTCTTGACAGAAAGGGACATCACTGCAAAACTTGAAATTGGATGAGGGAAGTGGGTAGTGAAGTCATTTCCATGCTATGCTATGTGACATTGTGTAGCATAGCACTTCTTTCCGCTATCATCTTCTAAAGCTTGTTATGCTACATAGCATACTAGGCTTTGTGACTTAGAAAACTTGTCGAATTGCTTCTTGAACATCCAGAATGCTGCTACCGATTTCACACACTATTTTTGAGTAGGCTGCTAGCTATTTAAGCTACTTTGGTAGGTGAGTAGGATGGTACAAAACTTGTCGATGCTCAAAGTAGAAAATTTTCCGAACTGGCCGACCTGGACTCAGAACGTTCTCCTCCCGATGAACTACCATAGTGTTGTGCAGACTGCAAGAGCCTGGTGAAGCAAGGATGACCCCACATTTTTAGGGTGTTTCACACTGTACTCCTTATGATTCGCTCCATAACACTATTGAATTCATTTCTTTTTGACATTGGGATCCACTTGTGTAAAGATATTAATCAAATTTACCCCACTATCAGGCAACCTGAGGACCTCTACAATGGCCTTGACCAAATAAGACACCCTGATGTCCTTGATCTTCACAGTGGTGTACACCTGTTGATTATTCTAAAAGAGGTAAGTCTCTCCCATGTACCACTCCCCACTAGAAGTGAAGATGGGCTACTTGGGAGATCCTTGTAGTTAAGTGCTCACCTCTTCTAGTGCCAAGTCCAAGAAAGAACCAAAGTTAAGTTCTTAGAGAACCGCACTTTGGACCTCCTTAGAATGAGATTGTCTCAAGCAGACCTTTATTAAGGTGACTTCCAAATTTGGTCCAAGACCTAGCACCTTGTCTCACCTTGACAAGCTTGTTGCCATGATGGGAATCTAACAAATAGATTCCACTTCGAGCTCCTCTTGAAGAGGTGCCTTGGTGTGTGTTTTTGCTTCTCCTTCTTGGGGCTATTGTAGCTATTGGTCCCTTCTCCCTCTCAGTTGCTTCTCCTATGGTTAAGATGATCCTTCTTTTGATGGTCTATTTGGCACCATCTATGATCACAAACATAGCCTAGGATCAACATTTTATGTGTAACTCATAACTCTTTGATACTTTGTCCCCTTTGGCTAGTTACACTTAGGCTAATTTGTGATCATGGAAAATTGACTATTTTAATATTATTTTATGGTAATGGATATCCAAGTTTTTTCATGAGGCTTAACTTATGTAGACTAGTGATATTTAATATTATTTTATTAGTTAAACCATGTGGGAGTTAGAAAAGTTCTTTAAAAATTTCTATAAAAAACCATAGGTTTGTGGCCCCCATGACATAAAGCTCATCTCTAGTGGTTATAGGATTGAAGAATGAGTTGATTTGGATAAGTAATTAGAACGATAGGGGCTTGGAGATGCTCTAGCCTTTGAAAATTACAAAAAATCCTTTTGCATGTTGAAGCAAATGTGAAAAATGTTATATCTCCCATTTCTATTTATACTATTTTTGCACTACATCGACAAGGATGCATTGATGCAACCAAAAAACAAAACTTTTCACCATGAAAAACTAAGTAGAAAAAAGATGTTTTTATATGAAATTAAAGTCCAAAGAAGTCACAAAAGCTAGGATAAGTACAAACACTTGAATAGGGCTAGAAATACATTTGGAAAGGAGATTTTGGAGAAGATTAATTGTGAAGGAATGTAAAAATTGGATGCACTGAGGTGGGAAACATATGTTTTAAAAGAAAAAATGGCTAAGGGATAAGGAATTTGATGATTCCAACCAAGGAGTATGCAAATGGATCCTCCCCATAGTAGGCAATGCCCTTGCATGCCCTCAAGCCAAGGAGTTCATAGACCCTAAGGATGCTTAATGATTGTGAATTGTTAAAATTAAACCACTAGAGAAACCATCAAATAATGAAGGCCATCTCAAAATTGATCTATCAATCCAATCAGGAGAAGAGGCAGTGAGGTGGTATGAAAGAGAGAGTATGGAATGGTGTCTTGCATTATGGTCACATGAAGTCCCATGTGGAAGATGTAATTAATATGACCTAATAACTTTCATCCATAGTCTAAATCAATACCATTTACTTCTAGTGACTTTGCATTAACACATTAGATCATTCTAGCCTCCAAGGAACAAGAAAATGCCCATAGACCACTCACCATTCCAAAGAAAGAAGAAAAGAAAAGTAGAAAGTGAAAAGGTCCTTAGTTAGAGGGGTTCCTTCAGGCATCTATAACATATCTTTCTAGTCCCATAACTAGTGCTTGTAGCCTATTATTAAGTGTAATGGGTGTGCTTTTAATTCCCATTTTTTTAAATCAGAACCACACCGTGTAAAGGCATTGCTTCTTGTTTATTGGTAAATGGAGAAATGGTGAGGAATCCATGAAAATACTCATGAAACCCCAAATAGTAAGTAGGTACAAAAGGTGATAAATCCCCTTGAAGCCACACCCTTGTTCATAAACTTAATTCATTCCAAATTTGGAAATTCCTAAGGTCACAAATTAATTATAAGTTTTTATTAAGAAGAACCTCATAATTTTGAAATGAGGAAATACCATAGAGTTATGTGGAGTGGTGGATGACATGGACTCACTATCTAATATCAGGAAAAGAATCAATGTTCCATTAATTAATGTCAAAATTCTAAGATGAAATCCAATCATTCACAATTAAGCAAATAATGTAAGTTACAAATCATCATCAATTGTTGTAATTAGCATCACATCCTGATGGCAATAAATTACAAGGAAGAAATATAATAAAAGTTCAAATAAATAAAAATATAGAAAAAATTGTAAAATATGTTAAGAAAATAAAAAAGTATGAAAATAGTGTTGATGAGTAGTGAGGTACCCCTACACTCAACCATACGAAACGAGCGTAGCATGCATGATCCAGTTGAACTCCATAGACTAAATGCGTACATGTCCCATGGAACACTTAGGGTTAATCATTCGTTGTCTTCCTAGACTTACTTGTATGTGTCATGGTGTATGGTTAAGTAAGTCTGAGGTATATGATTTTTATGGTCTTTTCTGGTTTTATCTCCTATGCTATGAGGTGAAGGGTTGAGAAAACTAACTAACTCTAACTAATGTCCTAAGTCTAAATTAACTAATGTTAGCATCCGTTCCCACTTACCGTACACACCCTGAACCAATGCAACTATGGTTACCAAATGCTAATCGTTACTGGGATCCCACGCATAATGCACATGCTCAAAGTGGTCGTACTAAGGCACCTAACTAGGAGGAAAGGGTTGAGAGAACCTATCTAGCCTAAGTGTGATGAGCAACCAATTCCTTGACTAATTGTACACATCGGGGTGTTCGACTACCACTGGGATTACCAAGCGTAGATCTTAGAATAGGCCACTGGGTTACCAAGTAGTCATATTAGATGCTCGTAATCAAGTCATACTCATATAGAATGCGATGAGTAGCTGATTCCTTGACTACCCGTACACATTCATGGATGCTCGTAATCAAGTCGTACTCATACTGCATTCTAGGAAAGTAGTAAATAACATTAAATAAAATCCTATCTATGCACTGCAAGGTTTATCCAATCAAGTTCATCTTTATTGCCATACACAACTTGTGTTCAGGTACAATGTTGCTCGAATAAAGATCTGTTCACTCTAGGACTCCTACTGCGGGCACATGGGAAATTAATCTATCTCTGGAGTGATCAAACTGCTAGACCTTTGCTACTTCTAGACCAAGATGGGAAATAAGGGGAGTGGCACCTCTTATTTATAGATTTGACGGTGGACCATGATATCACGTACGCGATATCGTAGGGGACGACACGATATCGCGTCTCATCATACCCCCATGATTGAATAAATACTCATCCTTGAGTTCCTTACAATAATATCATGTAGGTATGGAATTATTGAGGGGAATAGAACTAATGGGATGACATGTGAACGGATCATCATTACAAGACTTGACAAAATTGGTGTTCATGACAACAAAGGTGAATGCCTTATTACAATGACATCAGGCCTTTGTTGGTAGCTGAGAAAGAGAGAGAGAAAGAAGTGTTGCTACTACCAATGCCAAGATTGCACCTTCATTGTCCATCTGTAAGTGCGCCATTGATCTTGCTCCTTGCATAGTTGCTTCAGCACTGCTCCATTCCAAGGGTTTTCTCCAGATCCAATTTGTTGTTGTATGATCGCCATTTGCACACACAACACAATCTTATATTAGCAAGGGTAAATGAATCATCATGTAATTAATACCTTGCTTTGATGTAAGTTCATTGGCTAGGTTGTGGTATGGCTGATATGGATCGGGAGATATATTATGGATGACTATCGAAGGTGTAGGGGTTAGGAAGAAAATCAAAAATTTTGAGGCTAGGAGAAAATCGAAAAAATCAGGCCCTATACCCCCATGACTAATCGCAAACCTTCGGTAGCATTAAAATGAAGAAAGAAAAGAAGTAAGAAGGATAGATAAAAAGGGACAACTATAGCATTGATAAAATGGATGTCAAGATGGTAATGAACAAAAGAATGTTAATTGCAAGAATGTTAGGGAAAAGAAGTTAACGGATGCTCCAAATAGGAATGTCAGTGGGTCCTCCCCAAAGTAGGTTCATGCCCTTAATGCCTTGAAAAACCCACATTCAAAGAGTCCGTAGGCTCCAAGAATGTCCTTCAGAACAAGAGTTAAAATCTTAACTAGAAGAATTTACCTAAAAGAAAACAATGCATCTATCAAAATATATACACTAATGATACAACTGGCAATGAGGTGAACAATGGAGAGAAGGATGGAGAGAAGAGAATGGAATGGAATCCCAAGAACAAGGTGGTGTACAACCCTAAATCCCATTCCAAGTCTGGCCTCAAACCAACCACATCCAGTGACTTCGCATCAATGTATTTAGCTAAACCATCCACTTGGATAACAAGGATGCATCTCCAAAGAGCCACCACCATTCCAATGAAATAAAGGAGAGAATGGGAAGCGAGAAGGGCCTTAGTTAGAGGGAAAACTTTTGGTTCCATAACCAGTGCTTATAGCCTAAGTTTATTTCATCTAAGGGGTATGCTTTGAATTCTCACTTAGTTTTTTTTTTGTGTTTTGTGTTTTTATGCATGAGAACCACACCATGCAAAAACTTTTTATTTTTATTGTCTTAACTTCTGATAATTGGGGTAACATCGGAACGGTAAGAAAACTCAAAAAAAAAACATCCAAGCACCCAAGAGAACAACCAATACAAAAGCATCAAGTTCCCTTGAAGTCACACCCTTTTCGAACCTTGAGTCCTTCCTTAGTTTGGGAAGTGCCCAATCACCGATTCGTTAAAGTTCTTAATTGAAACAGACTGTACATTTCCAAGCTAAGAGAGACCATAGAACTTTGTGGATGGATGGATGAAGTGGACTCATTGCCTGCCATATCAAAAGAACATACCTTAGTATCAACATTGTGACTTAAAGGTAAAAACCAAACATTAGCAATCAATGAAAAACAGCTCATACCATCATTCCGAACACTTATTGGGTGATGAACTTATAGGGTGGATCACACACACACACACACACACACACACAATGGAAAAGTATAACGATGTTGTAAAACAAAAACAAGAAAAGTTAAAGAAATTTATAAAACAAAAACGTGTAAAAAAAAACTTGTAAAAAAAAACTTAAAAGAACTGAGGGTCGCATATGATTAGCATAGGTGGCCATCTCCCCCATGACTGAGTTGTAAGGGAGAGATTCAAAATAATGAGTGTTTGTTTGAATTTTGTAAAAGTGCCCAACTTCTCCCAATTGATGAGCGTAGATTAAGGGGTGGAAGTTAGTGACGCTCATGTTTTAATGTGTCTATGCCTTCGTTGTTGGCATGGATTTCCTCAGTTCATTCCATGCATATTTGTTTGCTCTTTTGAGTAGTTGTCAACCACGGGGTGGCTACTACTGATTGTGTGGTTGCTACATACAGGCATCTTTGTTTCAAAGTTTCATGGGCACATCTGTTACATGGAGGTATTTCCTCCATGTCATCACTCGATGAATCACTGTATGTGATGCATGGAACTTTCCTCTTCTTGATCTTTCCACAAATGTTTATCTTAGTGATTTCCAAGGAAAAATTACGGATCTTAAGGCATGCATCTACTATGCTAAGCCATGCCCTTCCCATTATAATTGGGAAGTCCCCTTCGTTGTTGTTGACTTCAATCACCAGGAAATCAGCTAGGTAAGACCAACCACACACAGTGGTAATAATGTCCTTCACAAATCCCAAGGGAATGGTAATGGACTAGTCTACCAACTCTAATTGAATGTTACTCTTCCTAAGCTGGGGCAGATTCAAGGCTTGATACATCTCTTGTGAAATTAAGTTAACTTCGGAACCTGAGTCAAGAAGAGCCCTATGTGGTTTATTTCCAGCGATTTGTAGTTAGATTAAGGGACTCCCAGGGTCTGTTAGTTTCCTGGGAAGGTGGCCTACCTTGATCCAATCAGTTACGATATGCGTTAACATAACCGTATGCGTTATGCTCTGATTTTCGATGCAAGGGTGCTTCGAAGTGTTAGATGGTGGAGGAGTGTACATGGGCTCAACCGCTTGTTGTTGCGAGAGTTTGTCTGGGCTTTTGGTTTTGAAGAAAGGTCTTCTCTTTTTATAGTTGTCAGAACTAGCAATAGGTTGAATATTTACAACTCTTGTAGCGTGATGTTGCTGCAGTTGAGGAGGAAGTTCCCCTTGCATTGTTGGAGTAGGAGGTGTTATGGGAACTACTACTGGTGGAAGTGGTGTGGATGGATTAGGAGGATGGTGTGGGGATGGAGTGTCTCTTGGAGGAGAAGGAGTCCTTCTAAATTACTCCCGAACTTGGTAGTGATGGTTGGGGGTTGTGTGACTCATAGAGTCACTTGGAGAAATCGGCTACTGCACATAATATCCATAAGGGTCAGGCTGCTGGTAAGGGTACTGATGTTTCGACAATGGAATCCCCCATGACTGTGGGTATTTCCACTGCTGATGCTGTCCGATGGATTGTGGGGGAGTTCCACTTGGATAATACATTAAGGGTTGGTGGAACTGCCTTGGGTTACCTTGTGGATAAGGTAACCTTTGGGGTGTTTGCCGTTGGTTGGGTCTTGGATTAAGCGCATACACCCTAGACTCCTGTAGATGTGAGATGATGGGGCAACATCCCTTAGGATGGTCATAGTGGCAGATCTCACATCCACCGTCATCGTCTATTTCAAAGTCCATAGCCACATCGGAGTTAGTGATTTTTCCCTTACCCTTGTTATGTGCAGGGCCTAAATCTCTCCACTTTTTCTTACCATTGTTACTACTTTGTTCTACCGTAGACTCTTCTACCATGTTTAAGACATTTTCAATTTTAGAGTCTAAGGAACTCCATACGTCATCTACCTTAGCTGCTATTTCTATTGTTAACTTTTGGGTCAACAAGGTTTTCTGGTTCACTAACTCTTCGAGTGGTGACTCATCCTCTTCATCACAAAATTTCACCCCCTTCTTTCAAAGGGAGGGATCGTGGTTGTATTCTTCCACACTTTCCCTTTTACATAGCTCACCTTCTTCTTTTGCTACTTGTTCCAACAAGCTATGCACTTCATGGGCTCTAATTTGTGAGAGTCTCCCTTGGGCGTAAGTCCTAAGGGTTCTTCTAGTTTCAAGCCTTAGCCCATCCATGATGTGGCAAAGTTGATCCCGTTGAGCGTATCCATGGCCTAAGCAACGATGTAATAATGTATAATAGTGGGCCATGGAAGCATCCAAGGGTTCATGAGTACCTTTCTTCCAACCTTGGATCTGCTTACTCAAATTGGACACTCTAGAGTATGTTTGATATTTTTCGTTGAATAGTTCTAGCATCGTACTCCACCTCGTGATGGTTTCCAGTTCTAAGGACCGGTACCAGCTCTTTGCTTCTTTGGTGACTGTCCTTGGGAACAACTTAATTTTTTGCCCCTCATTTTCTATATTCTGCAAGGCACAGGCATCGTGGAATGCCTGTAAATGATTTTGTGGATCAACATTGTATCCCCCTTCAAATCGTGGGATATTGACTATCTTTTAAATGCCTTGTGGGAATCCTAACTGCCTCTTATATATCAAGAATACTTCTAGTTATGAGTAGGGGCTCATCATGATGATCTCTTTCATGATGGCTGTGATGTCTACGTTGTTCCCTACTCTCCCTACAGCCTTGCCCTTGTCCTCTTTCTCGACTCTCTCATCGAGATTTTTGTCCTTCTTACCTTTATCCTCACCTTTATGTTCATGGTGGCTATGCCCAGATGTGGAAGGAGAGGGTGAGTGATGTGAAGAAGGGGAAGAAGAAGGGGAACCATTGTCATGACGTTGTTTCTTACCTTCTCTTTGGCTACTACGGCCCCGATCGTGGTGACGATCTAAGTGCCCATCCTTAGCATAAGTGGTTGTTCCCTCTATTAACAGTTGTTGTTCATGGGCATCAGACCCATGGTTATGTATCGTTGATCATAGGTTCTGATACCCAGCCTCCTCACCTTCATTAGAAGGGGGAACATCATTTGTTAAAGAACCCATGATAAGGGGTTCCTCATCTTCTATTTCACTAAGGATGTGCGAACCTTTGCCCTTCAACAGTGTATGTTGGCTCTCCTACCTTAAGTTCCTCATACATTGTAAAGGTATGGGATGCTAATCCCTCACGTCAAAATTTTCTGCAACGTATTCAGCATATAATTCAGTCATGTCAATCTATGCCAAGGCATGGATGAGCATGTTTGGGACTGATCAATCCGAGGGTAACACAATGTTACCTTGCAAATATCTCCAGCACATCTATTCATCTTGATGGAGGATAAAATTGTAGTTGGGAATGTACTCATCGAGATGAGTATATTCCACCTTATATAGTTAAGGTAGTGGCTAATTTTGGTTATGTGTTTTATGTTTTCGACTATCTCGTGTATGATCCTTAGGTGGTGAGTTGCTCTTATGAGAAGAAGGCATTTTTATCGGAGTGCTAATTTACCATATAAAATTCTTACTAATTAATTAACCCGAAGGTTTGTTTAGGATCCCAATGATGTGAGTGATATCCTTTATGTTCTATTCAGCACACAAACACGTAGTCCCCTGGCAACGGTGCCAATGATGAGTGGCGAGGTACCCCTACACTCAACCATATGAAATGAGCGTAGCACACAGGATCCGGTCAAACTTCATAGACTAAATGCCTACATGCCCCATGGAACACTTGGGGTTAATCATTCATTGTCTTCCTAGACTTACTTGTATGTGTCATGGTGTATGGTTAAGTAAGTCTGAGGTATATGATTTTTATGGTCTTTTCTGGTTTTATCTCCTATGCTATGAGGTGAAGGGTTGAGAAAACTAACTAACTCTAACTAATGTCATAAGTCTAAATTAACTAGCATCAACATCTGTTCCCACTTATCGTACACACCTTAAACCAATGCAACCATGGTTACCAAATGCTAATCGTTACTGGGATCCCACGTGTAACACACGTGCTTGAAGTGGTCATACTGAGGCACCTAACTAGGAGGAAAGGGTTGAGAGAACCTATCTAGCCTAAGTGCGATGAGTAGCTGATTCCTTGACTAATTGTACACATCAGGGTGTTTGACTACCATTGGGATTACCAACTGTAGATCCTGGAATACACCACTGGGTTACCAAGTAGTCACACTAGATGCTCGTAATCAAGTCGTACTCATACCGCATGCGATGAGCAGTCAATTCCTTGACTATCCGTACACATCCATGGATGCTCGTAATCAAGTCATACTCATACCGCATTCTAGGAAAGTAGTAAATAAAATTAAATAAAATCCTATCCATGCACTGCAAGGTTTATCCAATCAAGTTCATCTTTATTGCTATACACAACCTGTGTTCAGGTACAATGTTGCTTGAATAAAGATCCGTTCACTCTAGGAATCCTACTGCGGGCACATGGAAAATTAATCTATCTCTGGAGTGATCAAATTGCCAAAGCTTCGCTACTTCTACACCAGGATGAAAAATAAGGGGAGTGCCACCTCTTATTTATAGATTTGGCAGCAAACCGCGATATCACGTATGTGATATCGCAAGGGACGATGCAATATTGCGTATGCGATATCACATCTCATCAAGTGTAAAACAAAAAGAAAATAAAAATTAAGGAGCCACTTATATGGAATCTCATCATGAATGGCCATCTCCCCTAGGATTGAGTTGGAAGGGGAAGATTCAAAAGATTGAGCATGCATGTTCATCAATTAAGCCTTTTGTTCCACTAGTTATGTTAGGTTCAAGATAATGCATGAGTTGCTAGAGTGTTAATCAAAAGTATTTTACTTGGGTTGTCAAGATGGTAAATCATCATGGCTCTAGATGAAAATGTTTCATAGATAATGTAAAGGTCCTTCCATAAGGTTTGAAATTTTGTTCATTGAGGCATGTGCATGGGGTTTCAATAGAGCACCTTGTCTCCTAGTTAAAACTTGACATTATAATCTTGAGGTTATGACATTGTTTACTATGTGCCTTGTGCACTTCATTTGATGATAAGACACTAATCTATTCTTGTCTAGAAAGTTCAGATTCATTAATCTTTCTTTTTAGGCTAGACTCACGCCCAAGTCAAGGTCACAGGCTAATGAAAGTGTATGGAGTTCAGCTTGGATGGAAGTGTTGAAACTTTTTCATATACTAACTCATAGGAAGAGTACTTAATAGGAAGTTTCCATGTTGAATGATAAGCCCAAAGGGCATTGTTAAGTTTGTTGCTCCAATGTTTCCTATATTTCCTAACAATGTAAGTTTGTATTTTGGTAATTTCCCTATTGGTAACCTCAACTTGACCATTGGCTTGGGGGTGATATGGAGTTGTTAGTTTATGTTCAGCCCCCAAATTTTGCATGAGTTTTCGAGAACTAGCACTAGTGAAATGTGTTCAATTATTTGAAATTAGTGCTTATGGCACATGAAACCTACTCACAACATCTTTTTGTATAAACTGGGCCACCATAGATGATGAATAGTCAATGATGGCCACAGTTTAGCCCATTTAGTGTAGTAGTCAACAACCATGATAATGTAGGCCTTTCCATTTGACATAGGGGTAATGGGCCCCATGAAGTTAATCCCATAAAGATTGAAAGGCTTTAGTGGTTGGATCCACTATGGAGATCCTTCCATGCATGTGGTCATTCCTTTATCACATTGGCACTTGTCATAGGAGAAGAAGAGGTGATAGACATCCCTATAGATTATGGGCTAATAATATCCCACCGTGAGGATCTTAATGGATGTTTGCCTCCCAACATAATGGCCCCAACAAGGACTTTCATGTGTATCCTGAAGGACTCAAAGTTTATTTGCATCAGAGACACACCATCGTACTAAGCCATTCATGCAAACCTTGTAGAGGTTATCATTGATTCCCATTGAGTGTTTAGCCTAATGAAGAAATTGCTATTTCTTATTGTGGTCCCACTCTTGTGGCATCTCTTGTGTGAGTAGATAAGAGAGGATGTTTTCATAGTAGTTTGTTCGTTTGGAATCTTATTTATTAACAATACTAGCAAAGAGGAATTCATCAGGAAATTGATATAATAGTGAACTCTTATCCTCTTTGTTGATCCATCTTAACCAAGACAATTGATCAGCCACCAAATTCTTAGTTTCCTTGTAGTCGATCATTGTTAAGTCAAACTCCTAAAAGATCATAAGTCATCGTATGACACGAGGGCTCATCGTTAGCTTGTTCATCAAGAACTAGATGGCACTATGGTTTGTGTGCACAAAAATTTTGTATCCAAGCACATAATGCCTAAATTTCTCCAATGCTACACCATTGTCATAATCTCCTTTCTAATGGTGGTGTAGTTGAGTTGTGCACCCACAATGCTCCTACTTGTACAATGGATGTAGAATGGACATTTCTAATCATCCATCTATGTAAGCACAACTCCCAACATGTAGTTTTATGCATTCATTATGATATGGAATGGTCTAGATTATTCTAGTGCTCATAAAATTGTATTTTCTATGACCTTTTGTTGGAGTTTCTAGAATTCATTCTCACATTCCTTGGTCTAGATGAATGGTGAATCTTTCTTTGTAAGCTCCACCAATGACTTAGCAATTTTTAAAAAATTCTCAATGAAGTGCCTATAGTAACCAATGTGGTCAAGGAAAATAAACTAAAAGAGTTTCACTACTATAGAATGAAATCTATTATAGATCTGTGTGTCTACGTGTTGTATTTATAGGGTAGCACACATCCTGAAATACCACATATATGATAATATAGCATGTGCTACAATATCGAAGCTAAAATATCGTATATCCAATATTGTAGTCTACTAAATTTTGATTTATTAGGATCCCTGTTGTATTCCTCTACACTTTTCTATTTTTTCAAATCTTCCTCTTCTTTGGCCACTTGCTCAATAAGCCTTTAAACTTGATGGACCCTTAGCTTAGAAAGTCTCCCTTGGGCATAGATCCAAAGCGTTCTTCTTATTTTAGTTCTGAGCCTACCGAGCAGTCGAGGTACCCCCTACTCCCAACCATACAAATCATAAGTTTTCATTCATGATCTGGTCTAATTCGATGGATGGGACTAGTTGTGGCATCTAGATCATTATGTCTTGATTGCAATTCATTATCTTCCCACTTGGACTAGTGGTAGATTTATCACATATGGTTTAGTTCAAAGTAAAGCATATGATTCTTGATGTTGTTTTGGCCTTAGGATACTCCTAATGACAATAAAGAAATCAATTATTTAACTAATTAGCAACAAAAAGTAAAGTCTAAACTAGCCTATAGGTGATGAGTATTCATACTTAGCTTGCTATACATGTCTTGAATCCATGTATCCACTATTGGGATTACTAAGCACTATGCTATTGGATGAACCAAGCAATAACACTACTGGGATTACCAAGTGAACACATGTTTATGCTTAAAAATGGCCACCCTCATTCCCCCAATTCATTAACATGCATGGAAACATAAATATTAGTAAGTACATGACATGTAAATTGCATGTAAAGTAAATTTAATCTAAGTCAAAGTGTGGCAATGAATAAGAATTAATTTCAATCTTATTGTTGTTCATAAAATATGTCTAGGTATAGTACCACTCAAATAAGACACCATACAACAAGCCCAAATACATACTATGGGACTCACTTACTATTCTCTAAGACTACGAAATAGAACTGCAAGATTTCAGCTACTTTGTTGACCAAAGCATGCTAATACACACTGAAGATAGACATTGACAATGTAACAAAAAGATTAGATAGACATTAAAGATTACAAAATATGCAAAGGTTTTCAAAAATTCACTGAAGATGATTCTTCTTGTTGCCACTAGTGGTGGCAAACTTCCATCCTTGATTGTTAAGTTGATGCTTCTCTAGTTATGTATACTCTTCTTGAAGGATGAACTAAAATTTCTTCTCATCTTCCCATGGACCTAGCAAACATGTGATGCTTGAGCTGCTATCTTATATGTGCTATGATTTATACATGGGCATATCCTCTATTATCCCCTTCTTTGCTTTGTTTTTGTACCTAGCAAAAGAACTTCTTCCTTAGACATTTCTTTTAGCATCACCTATAATTACCAAAGGATCAACATTAGTTTTGTTAAATTTTCCTTAATAATTAACCCTTTTTGAATTCCTTAGTTTTCATTTAAGCATATGGTGATGATAGCATACTATGCTTGAGACTATGAGGTAACTAAAATCATCAAGCTATTCACATTATTTTGATCAATTATTATTAGTTACCATGATCTTTGAAAATAGGATGTTAGAAAAATTTCAAAGAGCCCCCATGATTAATAAGTATAACTCCAAAAGCACACAAGTTTTCAAACAATTAAAACCAAAGGTTTGATTCAGAAGATGACCAAGAAATATTGAACTTGAAGGATATTTTAACAGAAAATTAGGAAGAAGTAAAAAAATAATTGAAAGTGATGAGGAGTAGTCCTAAAATTATGCATAAATTTATAGAAACTATCATTAATGTTTTGGAAGATGTGAAGGTTAGTTCAAAGCCATGATCAACAAAAGTTATGCAAGTGGATCCTCCCCAAAGCAAAATCCCACCATAATGCCCTTGCATAACCACTTTTATAGATGTCCATGGGCATCCAAAAATTTAGATGTAGACAATGCCTTTGTTCCAAATAGCACACAATTTCCATGGTTGGGATGTTGCACTATACTAGACAGAACCAAAAGGCTCATAATTGCATGTAATAGTGAGGTGAATAATGGGATGAAAAGGAATTGTAGAGATTAGGATGTAAGGTACTTACCATGTTCATAATAGGTTCTTGTGAAAAATGTGATTAAAATGGTTAGCATACCTATGTGTTCAAGTTCAAACCATGAATAGTGACCTTGAATTAATGTGTTCCATCTTGCCAACCACTATGAGTCCACAACCATGTCAAAGAATAATCATCACTTTAAAAAGAGAAGAAAAGAGAAGAAGAAAGGGCCTTAGTTAGAGGAGCACCTTCAGGCATGGGTAACATGCCTTTCCAAGCCCATAACTAGTGGTTGTAGCCTATTATTATGTCTAAGGAATGTGCTTTGAATTCCCATTATTCTCTCTCTCTCTCTTTCTCTCTCATTCATTCTTTTTTTCTTGTTTTGTTTTTATTTTTTAAATTTTTTGATGGGAACCACACCATGCAAAGACATAGGTTTCTATTTATTGATCAATGAAAGAGTAATGATACGGTCCTCAAGGAGTCATAAACCACATGAAGGAAGATAAGAAGAAAACCCAACAAGTCCTCTTGAGGTCACACCCTTACCATTCCCACTTGGTCATTTTCTCTTTCTTCAAAGTACAATAATCCTTGATTAATTTTAGTTTCATTAAAGAAGAACAAAATTGTTTTCATTAAAAAGACCTTTTATTCAAAAAACTGAAGGGATGGATGAGGTGATCTCACTACTTTACACAATTACTTACCCAATCATCTTGATAGCATAGCACAAAAACCAAATACATAACATTGATTTCTGCATCATGAGTTGGTAATATTATTAACAAAAACATAAAAGACATTCACAAACATAAAGAAAATGACTTAGGATAAGAGAAGACTATAAAGAAAAGAAAAGAAATATTAAGAAATGAAAAACATATAAAGAATTAGAAAATTTTGGAAGAAATAGAAAAATGACAAAAAATAGTAAAACAAAAAAGGTGAAAAATACTTATTAGTTCTTGAACCAAGATAAAGCATCTCCCCCATGACTAATCTTATGGTTGCACATTCAAGAGATAGACTACACAATCCCTTGGTTATACACAATCAGTTTCCCATCTATCACCACTACTAATTTAATTAATCATGTGGTAGCATATCTAACATTGGTTATAGTCTCGTTTGGATCATTCAAAGATGTATCTTTATTTGGACTTGAAGGTATTTTTATTTTGGGAAATCCAGATGTATTTTCTTCTTCTTCTTGATTTTCAATTTTAATTCTTAGGTCTCCATGTTTAATATCCTTTCCCAATGTATAATCAACGTGTAAGATATATGTGTCTAAATCCTCTGTTTGGTCCATTTACTTAAGTCTAGAACTAATAAGCAAATCAGTTACCTCCATGCATCTTTGAAACAATTTAATTTTTTCATTTTCAAGAAGCTAGATGTCTTTTGGTTTAGTGGCTACTACATAGATTAATTTTTGCTCACACACTTGCTCCTAAACTTTGTTGTGGTCTATGTTAATATTTTGAATTTTCAGTCCACAACTACACATTTTACTATTAGTAGTGATGCATGGATTCTTCTGCCTCTCCATAGCCATAGGTTCATCATTTCTATCAAGTATTAGAGCAATGATGGATACTGGCCTTTGCGTATGATCAGAGGACATTAGTTGTGAAAGGAAGGATGTTGTACTTGATTGGCATTGTGTTGGTTTGGACAAGTTAGTAGGTCCATGAGTGTTATGCTTATGCATGGGAACTATCCTAGAGAAAGGATGTTTCTAAGATTGTTGAAACACCACAAAAATTCTGAGCTTGGTACTTCCCCAGCTAGAAGCAGGTCCTTGGGACCCGCAGACAACTGCGGCTGCATTTGGTGTTACACATTGCAACTTTGGGGACCAAAATGCTTAGTTTTCACTAAGTATGCAGTGCCAGCGTATACGCCCGGCGTCTATGCTCAAGTTCACATCCATAGCGTATACGCCCAGCGTAGACATCTAACTCACACGCCCGGCATACACACTTCACATGTACGCTTGGCAGGTACGGCAAATGTTTACGTCCGTCATGGAATCACCAAAGACAAAATGGAGATAGCACCAAAGAGCAAGAATTGAAGCAAGTCGGAAACCATCAGCGTGTGTGCCCCAGCATATACGTTCGGTCATCGTCAGCGTATACGCCCAGCGTCCACAGCATCTACGCCCAGTACATCTAGTGTATATGCCCAGCGTATACGCCCGCCTTACACAGCGTATACGCTGGGCGTATACGCTGGGCATATATGCCTAGCAGATGTAATATGTTGTACACTTGTAAAGTTTATGCCCTGTTGCACCCAGTCAACGTCCACGTGTCGCCCAACCCGAGTCTAGCATAACAACCGGTATAAAAGCCCTGATTTTCCACTTCATCGAGGTCAGTGGGAAAAATCCCAAACCATACCCAGGAGCAATTACACTGCACATCAGAGCCCAAAACCCTTACGTTGGCAAACCCTATACGTCATGGACATAGTCTCTATGCTGCGCTTACAGCGAGAACCAGTCCGGCCACCCTTGCATTCATCGGGGCTTTTTGTCTACATTTTGTTTCACCACAACTGCGTTAGACCGGTGCACTGTATTCTCACCCTGTAATACCATTGTTACATTTGCTACATAAAATTTTTTACAGTTTACATCAATTTTGTGTACGTGTTCTGTTTACGCCCGTTTACACTTACGCTCATGCTCTGTTCGCATCTGTTTTATGCTGTTTACGCATTGTTTACGATGCTACATTGTTTACGTATAACCTGGCGTATAGCACTTCGATGTACGTTTAGGGAAATCCTTGTCTGATCCATGTGCGGACCACCCAAGGTACTCTGCCTTCGTGCATTCCAGCTCACCCTCAGGCAAAGGTAGGATCTTTTGTTCTTGCCCTGTGATCCCATGGTCTCTGTTTCATTCCAACTGGAGAACAATGATCTTAGGTGGTATAGAAATTGGCGCTAGGAGGGCTCCTAAAAGCCTTACCCACAAATTTCCCAGCGTTTACGTTGTCGAGCGTCTACGTCTCCAACCGCATGCTGCTTCTTGCTGAAACCTTCTCAGCGTCTACGCAGACCAGTCTGAAAACCCAGTCTCCAAACTATCCAGCGTCTACACTGCTCAGTGTTTACACTGTCCCTCTTAAAAACTTACTCAGAAAACCATACGCTACCTTACTTTACGCTGAGCATTGTTTTACGTTGTGCCCTATTTTACGTTGAGTATTATTTTACGCTGTGCCTTGCTTTATGCTACGCCCTGTTTTACACTGTGCATTGTTTTACGCTGTGTATTGTTTTACATTGCACCTTGACCCTGTATACACTGTCTAGCGTATACGCTGCACTCCCTATGCTGTGTACGCTATCTACACCGATGCTATACGCTGAATGCTGAAGCGTGTATGCTGCACTTCATCACCTAACTTTACGCTATACTAAGTACATTAATTTTCCACCTCTATTCTGTGTCATATCCTCAACCAATCATCATGAACCCTGCGAACACCACCGTTGTCGCCACTCAAGTCGTTAACACCATGGATACCACAGCTGTCCAACAGCTTGTCGCACAACACCCGGGGGTACAACCCACAGCAGGCCCCCGTCAGTCCTTAAGGTTGCAAGGGAGAGAATCGGCCTTTAACATTATAACCCAGGATCAGTATAATTTCATATGTATTAAGATACAAGCGGGCCTGGCTGTAGACCAAGCCAAAATGGAGGTAAAGAGGCAGTTTGAACTCTTTTACAAGGGGGGACGTGAGTTCATCCCTTCTCTATATGACGTAATCCCTATTCTGGAGCAGTATTCAGAGCTCATCACACAACTCCTCCTACAAAGGAGTCAGTCGTTGGATCAGCCTACGCTAGAGCCCTAACCAGAAGAAGAGGACGAATTCGCTGCTCAATCTAAACAAGAGGATTCTTACCACACTCTAAGCCTACAAGCACACGTTAACCCCATTTTTCATCCCGGTACAGGGGAGATCATGCCCCTCCAGCATCTCAGGTTCACCCAGGCTCAAGCACCACCACCGAAAACATCAGCGCTAGTGCATATCCCTCCTCCGAGCGACTCCCAACCTAACACATTCCCTTTCACAATCATCCCTACTGCAACTGTGAGCTCGTCCTCACAAGCATCGCCCCCTCATGCTAGCATGGGAGTGACATTCCCACCCCAAGTGATAGGGATGCCACACGTGATACCAGCATCCACATCCGCTCATTACATCCTGCACATTCAAGCGCATGCAGGCCCCTCGACGGCCGTAACCCAATAGGAAGTCCATTCGCACAATGTGGTTGGTCAATGGCCGATGATGGGTGTGTCGTCACACCAACCCTCACACCCTCATGTGCCATCCCATATGATTCCACCAACCAATATTCCCTAGGTACAGCCCCAACTGCAGCAACAACAGCCTTTCCCCTATAACGTGTCGTCCTCAGTACCACCCACTGTAAACTTCCCACAAACACAACCATCGATCACCCAGCTTTCGGCCTTTCAACCCATGACTCAACAGTCTAACTTGTACACAGCCCCATACCCCCAGCCCGTTGCTTCACCAAGCGCCCAAGATTGGGCAAACGCCAAAAAATTGATGCAAGAATTAACCGACGAGGTAAAACGCCTCAAAACAGCCACCGACGGGGAGTTGAAGGTAGTGGACTTCTACCATGATGACCCCATCAGCTCCTCTGTCCCACCCTTAACCTTGCCCAAAGGCGTCTCCTTACCAACACTAACCAAGTACAACGGGGAGATAGACCCCAACGTTCATTTGATAACATTTAGATTAGAATGCGCGTTGCTCTAGGCATGGCCCCATGCCATTCTACGAGTGTTCCCCATGTCCCTCGTGGGGAGAGCACTTGATTGGTATTGGGCCCTGCCAAGGAATTCCATCTTTTCCTTGGAAGACTTACTACACCAGTTTGTGACCAGGTTCAAGTACAACTTGAAACCCAAGGCCACACTGGATAGCCTCATACAGGTCAAGCAAGCACCGCTTGAACCTGTACAGAAATTTATCCAGAGGTGGAACGCTGCTCTCAACGAACTACATGAGCCAATCTCCCAGACCTACCTGCTTACTATTCTAAAAGGGGCTGTTAATGATTTCTTTAAATCCAAGCTATACTACCTTAACGCGCGTAATCTCAACCAAGCATTTGTACAAATTAAAAATATAGAAGAGGCGGCCCAAAACAACCATGACCCTACATACCTAGCCTTTAAAAACCAACACACTAAAAAAGATAAAGAGAAGGCTAAGGTAACCATAGCGGCAATAGTAGGGATACAACAACAAAACAAACCGCTCGTGGCCCCTACTAACTACAATAAACCTACCCCCACAACCGCACAAGAATCATCATCGTAGCAGAACCCAACAAACTGTATGTGAAATTTCGAGAGGAAAGAACCCTCTCAATATACGCCTTTGCCAATGAAGCCATCCCAGCTTTTCAATAAACTCCTGAAGGCTGGGCTAATGAAACATATATAGTTATCCCCAGCGGCCATCCAGAGACATGATCGATTCTGTCAACTCGTACAGAACCCAAGCTTAGCAACGTCGGATGAGCCTCCCATACCCAAAGGTTTCAGAATGGATCGCTTTTGCAACTACCATCAATGCAACGGGCACTGTACAGATTACTGTTTCACTTTGAAGCAGGATATTCAGCGAATGATCGATGATGGCCAAATCACTTTTGATGAGGCCAACTCGGTCCAACCATAGAATCAAGCTATGGGGGTGTATAAAGACCCCCTGAACACCAAGGAGGCGCTGTATGTCATCAATACAATCTACTTTGATGATGATTCTGAGACACCCCGCATCAACACTGTCTACCCAAAGTATAAACAGGAAATACCTAGTAGGCCGTTCGTAGTTCAGATTCCTCCCGCTGTGTTCATGCCCATGCCACAACCACCACCTACCGCTCAGTAGCCATACGTCATCCAAGTACCCTCGGCCGTACCCACATCCAAAAATATGACATGTCAAAAATCATATGTGGTGCGTGTCCCACCCGTCACTCCCTCGAATGCACCAACTCCTTCTACTCGACCTACCCCTTTTGTAGCCCGAGTGCCACCATTCGTCGCAACAGCGGAAGTCCAACCTCCACCAAAACCAATCCTGTACATTGTTAGAACACCCGAAAGTCCTAATCATTATCAAACCTCCACCTCACGAGCGCAAGGCAAACCTAGCCCCTACGTCAATAGGGTCCTTGGCAGCCTTTGGCTCAAACATTCGACACTGTCCAACAACAACCCCGCCCAGCTCCTTATGTGGTAAGGGTCCCATGGTAACCCGAGGCTCCAAGGCTAGCTCCACCTCCATGCCACACATGAGAATGCCTAGCAGACAGGCTTACACATGAACGTGTGGAGAAGGAATGCCAACGACTAGCTATGGGGCCACCTAAGCCCACTCCGCTTAACTCCGTGCCCATGTCGTCACCTAACAACCAATCGAACACAGGAAACGAAGGTGAATCATCTGAAAAACATGAACCACCTAAAACGATAGTTCTGAACAAGAATGACAAATCAACAAAATATGAAATAAAACTGTTGGGCCCAATGGACCTAATCATCACCGATAAAAACATCCCCAACAGTAGAGACTTCGCAACGGCCTTGACACAAGTCACCCAAGCATTGAAGCAAAAGAACACTTCACTAAGCTTGTACGACTTGGTTCTAACATCACAAACGCATCGTGAGGCTTTAGTAAGAATGTTGATGTCGATTCTGGTAAGTGAAGACTTGCCCCTGAGCGAACCCGCCATTCATGCGGTAATGTACTTGTCTCACAGGACAACTCCTAAACCCTTGAGCTTCCATGATAACAACATTAAGATGGACAAGAAAATGAGGGAGGTAACAACAGCCCCCATGGTCATAAAAATATGTGTAAATCAGTTTAAGATACATAGGGTCCACATAGACAATGGAGCCACAACAAATGTCGTACCATACCCCATCGTTGAACAATTGGGGCTTACTGAGTTAATTAAACCAACCGCAACTACATGTTTAAAGTCATTTAGCAGGTCATGTGTAATGGTCAAAGGCACAATAACCTTGGATTTCATAGCGGGGGACTAGTTCCCTACATCTGCTAACTTCCTAGTGGTCGATGAGATGCCAGGATTCAACTTAATATTAGGGAGACCCTGGTTGGCCCAACTCAGAGCTGTCTCCTCCCCCATACACCAAGAAATTCACCTGCCTTATGAGGGTGGTGAAATCATCATACATGGGGAAGCAGCTACCCCTATCATTTCATCACACATGGACATGGACCAGGGCTCAGAGGTCGAGTTCGAAAAGCCTAGCCGAAACGACAAGAATCCACAACCACCGGTAGGCAATAAGCCTTTGAACACGGAACAAAAGCCTCCTAAAACCGAAACACCTGCGCTTGACACTGTACACACACCTCCTCATGCAGAAGCAAATACAAAAACCATGATAGACACTGAAACACCTGAAAATATTGATACAGAAGCCATTCCATCAGACGTCCCTTGGGCTGAATTACCATTCAACATGATCAGCGAAGGGGATGTCGAATACAAAATCATACCAATTAATACATCGCAGGACATAAAAATAAAAAGGGTAAAAAAACAATTAAAATAAGATCATCGCACTTCGTCCGAAATGACGTTAAACTACATGCCATCCTAAATGACACTAAACTACGATAAATCGAAAAAAAAAAGCAAAACTAATTAAAAAACACTCCTTGTCCGGAAAGATGTTAAACTATCATGTCCGCAATGACATAAAACTAGCCACGATCAGAGATGGTCGATCCACCCAGAAACTTACCCCCTTTATCCAAAATATTACTTGTTTACAATGGGGCCCGAAATGGCCTTAAACTAGTGCAAACCTGGCCCGAAATGGCTTTAAACTAGTGCGTACTTTGTTTTCCTTTCCACGTATCATTTATGATTACTTCGGTACATTACGCTTTAAACAGAAAAGTAAACCCAAAAACATTTTACATTATCCTGTCGTGTGTGCAATCAAATTCAAAATAAGCCAAAAAATATTTATACATCCAATGTTGTACAATTATAGGTGTCAATTGTTTCCATCTATCTCAAAATTTTCAAGTTACAATTCCTGTATAAATCTGAGTTAAAAAAACAACAAAACTTAAAAAATCCAAACACTAAGCATTTGGGACAGGAGGGTCATCCCCTTTCGATCCACCAACGTCAGGGGCCCCTCCTCCACTAGGGCCAGCTTCTTAAGCATCATCGCCACCTTCATCCTGAAAATACCAAAAAGAAACAACCAGCATAAGAATGAGCGAATGTCAAAATTTTAAACATTATTCAATAAATTAACTTCATAAGGATAAAACTCTTACCATAGGAGATCATCCTAAGCTGAATTCCAGTCGACGAAGGATTTCTTCCTTTGAAACATTGGCCTAATCTGTCCCGTCAAGGCCCAAGTCGTTGTCTGCCAAAGACTTGCCTTTATCGATAGCCGACCAGGTAGGACGTTTCAGAGGGAACTTGCCCACTGATGTTTCTCCAGAAGCGGTAGTGATCACCATTGTAGGTGACTCCATTTCCACAGTTGTATTTTGAGCAAAAGTATCGAAGGCTGAATGCAAACCTAAACCTTCCACAAACATCTCTAGTTAACGTTTTTCAACAAACACCTCTTTTAACGACTTCTTGTAGTAATGTTTGTGATTCTTCTCATCCTGACCCCATTTACGAACCTTGGAAGTGAAGGCTTTCCAATCTTGACATTTAAGGTTCAGGACATCAATATGAGCTTTATGCTCTGCCATTCTCTGAGTCAGCGATGCATGACAATTCAGTAGATTCCAATACCTGGTGTATGTAACCTCGGACGTTCACCAGGAGCGATCTCTGCTTAGTCTGGCAGCGATGAACTCGTACCGAGCCTTCAGATCATCATGTTCTGTTGACAATTCAGAGACTTCTTTTTCTTTTGCCTGAATCTGTAGCCACAACTGCTCAATGGAACGCCTAAAGGTCCATAACGACTTAGTGTTGTGCACAAGGCCTTCTGCGACTCCCTCGTAAACAGGTCTTGGCACCTGTTCCACTTCTGGGGAAAGTGTGGTTAAGCTTTCTATGCTAACGCTTTCAGAGGGATCCCATCTCAATTTAGCACCTACGCACACAAAAAAAAAATACAAATGTTAAGGCAATATAAATGAGATGTGAAACTCCAAGCCCCTAAATGATTTATACCTATATCAGGGTGGGACTCCTGGATCTGTTCAACAACTTCCTCCACGATTCTAGCCACAAAATCCATCTTACTTGGCATTTCTGTCCAATTAAGTGGCTCGTGGATACAGGATGAACTAACCTCCGCGGTCCTCTCAGGGGGAACCACCTTCATGGGTACGTTCAACCGCACCGTCCTGGTCTTGCTACCTTCATCTAAATAAGATCAAAACACGAAAATAAAATACCATAGGATTGACAATTGATCAAGCAATTCAAAACGAGATAAAAAGTAAAATGTACCATGATCCTTGTCACCCTCTGGGGGGTCACCCAAATTCAGCTTCCCCTTAAGGAAGCTACCAAACATCTAGTTGATAGCGTCCTGATTGTCCAACAGTTCAGTTTCAGTGGTATTTTCCTTTAACTCCTTCGTTCCTCCACCCTGGCTCTTCTCTGGGTTTTCCTCCTTGTTGTTCTTCTCTGTGTTGGTCTCCTCCTCCTCTTTGATAGTCTCTAAAGCCTTCTTCCTCACTTTTTTTTTTAAAAAAATTCAAGCCCAAAACATCAATGACACTTAAGCGATTGAAGTAAAATTTATAAACAAAGAAAAAATGACAAAGAAATAAGCAAGAGAGGTCCGCCTACTAGGCATCTTGAAGCGTATACGCTTCACGTGTGGCTGGTTCACGTCAGAGACTTCCTTAGTCGGACGTTCAGGCCTCTTTAGCTTTGACTTGGCTTGACCGACAGTCTCCTTGATGACCCGTTCTGCCCTTTTAGTAGTTAAGGGTACGTCGTCTGGCTCCAATCCCAAACTATCACGTGTGTGGATTGAAGCGCTAGATGATCCCCCTGTAGTAATAGAAACGGATTCATCAATGCATTCAGGTGCATCTTGGGATTTAGCTGTCTCAAACAAGTGATTGATCCATGGGCGGGATAGTTGACCCCAATCCCACAGAACAAACTTTTGTCTGCATGAACTACTAGGAACTTGACAAAATGGTGAAGATAATCGACGAAGAATGCAAAGGTGAAGTGGGACTGCACGTCGACGTTCAAACACAACCGCACTATCTCCTTGTGCATGCCCGATAACAAAAATTGGGCCCAATTATATCGCACACCCATTTCCAAGATAGTTCGCATAACACGAACAGCCTCAACCCCAAGACTCCTCACCTGGAAAAGGGTTTTATGGAATACCCATGCCCGAAACAGGGGATATAATTTGTTCACTTTCACAACTTTAGCGTTCCCCTGCATCAAGAATCCCTTGGCACCCTTGCCTAGCCAATCTTCCAACTCACGAATCATCTAGAGCTCTTTATGAGCTCTGTCTAATACTACATTTAAACCATCTACTGGTATTCCAAATAAGTCTGAAAAGAACCCAGGTGACAGATAAAAAACTACCTTGACACCCTTAATCCGGGTGTTGTAGTATGAGATAGACTCATTAAAAGAGTCCACGATTCCAATCATCTCCCTGATGGATACGTCAGGACTCGGCATCATAAAGAGCTCCATGAGGCTGGCATCATCCAGGCAACGAGTGATAGATGGTGGAGCTTGCCTACGCAACCACTTTTGCACCTTAGTCACCTCCTCAAACTTCATCGACAAAGTAGTCTCGGTCCATCTTGTTGTTACAGGATCCCCACCAGGAGGCACATCAATTGTAAAAGCAATTTAAAATGGTCGTATCAGTGTAACTCCAAATAGTTGGACAAACCCACTAACATATCTAGGGAATGTTATCATTTACCGTTAGTGGCAGATTTAGATGTGCTACCAAATTCATGAGGGAAAATTGGCCCGTTATCTGACCAGTCTTCATGAAGCCACCCACGAGCTTTGCACATCGCAAACGCTCTGGAAAACTGCTTGTGAAAATGGATGATCGCATCCTTCGTTTGACCTAGTATGGTTCCACGAAGGGTGGGGCCTATCATGAATGCCTCCAGAGCAGTGCGAGCAAGAGCTAGTCCTTCATCCTCAATGAGTGTCCCATCCGGGTTGGTCTTTAGCCTATAAACAAACATATGTCAAAACAAGAAACAAACACCAAATGACGAAAAGAAAACTGTAAACTTAAATAGTCCTACCTGTCCACTTAGTACACTATGCCAGGAGGATTCTGGAATAATGTGTGCGTGCGGGCAGCTATGAACAGAGTATTGTTGAGGTAGTTTAACCCTCGTGGCAATAGGGCCCACACATGTGTTAATGGGCATTTTGACCTGGGCTTGCGGGTAGTACCATCCTCATTAACAACTGGCCCCTCGTCAATGTCTTCTATGAAGACCATGACACCCTCTGTAGCCCCCGGTAGCATTGCATCAACCACGCTCCGTGCAACCACTTCGCTAAAGTTTGACTAGATGGCCACCTTGAAATTGTCTAATAGGAAGGCCAAAAATCCGCATGCACCTTTCCTGAACCAAACCCCATTGTTATCCATGGTTAGATTCGGGGGAAGCTCCTCAGCCTCAATGGGGCCAACCCATGTTAGCACCTTGACAAGTTCAACAACGATGAGGAAGCGCTTGCTATCCCTACAACCAATCACGACACCATGATAAATTAGCCATGCTTCAAAACAACCCAAAAAAGCGAAAGTTTACATCATAAATTGACATTTAAAATAAAAAATTTAAACTATTCACACTCAGCGTATACGCCACATAACTTAGCATATACGCCAGCGAAATTGTTTACACTTAGTGTAAAAACGTTGCTTAAACTCAGCATATACGCTGTACACTGAGCGTATACACTACCCAACTCAGCATATACGCCGACAATGAACTATTTTACGCTGTCGCCTGAACCCCTCACGCTCAGCCTATACGTCGAAGAAACCCTCAGCGTATACTCCCAAGTTCACTTTCAGCATAAACAGTCTACACCAACACTGAACAAATAAGTTTACACCAGAAAGATGAAAAACAAGTCTACGCTGAACAAACCCTCAGTGTATATGCCATCACAGTAAACAAAATTTATGCTGATACAACAAATCAATCACGCTGACAAAATTTCGTGCATAAAGAACTCATGACGTCGTGGCTTACACTGACATAATAGTGCAGAAACAATGCTTACACTGATAAAACTGATTACACGGTCTACGCTTTACAATTACACTCGGCATATATGCCGAAAACCCCATACACCGAAAACCCTCTACGCTTGGCGTAAACGCCGAGACTATCTATGCTTAGAAAAAGAAGCAAAGAAATAATAACAAACGCAAAGAGTATAGCCTACCTGTGAGATGTCACAGGCCATGATGGGATCCTTGGCCTGGGCAGACCCTACAGCATGGCTTCAGTCTCCTCTACGAAAGGTCAAGTCGGGACCCTTCCTCCCCTGGCCCTCCACTTCTTTCCCTTTGCCCATCTCCGCCTTCTGCATGCTCACTGCTCAATTTTACGCTGAAGAAAACAACTGTCTACGCTGGTGCCTAAAACTCTACACTCCGCATCTACGCTGGGGTTTAGTGCTGGGCGTCTACGCTAGGGTTAGTCTTCGGCGTCTACGCTTACGGGCGAGTTTACGCTTACGCTAGGCGTTATAGTTTACGCTTACGCTTTAACAGTTTACGCTCTGTCATTTTCAAAGTAAGAAACAAATAGACCGCCCCCCCTTTATATAGCGCTCCGCTGACGCTGACGCTGATGCTGACGCCACCGTTTACGCCGTTGTTGCTCCTTTTTGCCATTTTGTGCCTTTTTACTTATTTTTTGCTAAAATTTGCCCAGAAAAAATAATAAAAATTATTAAAAATAGAGATTATTACATCCTGGTTCCCCTGTGGACCCCATTTCACACGTTTACGCTGAACATTCTAGTGTAAAGCCATTAAGGCCCGGTACCGCCTTAAACTGCCACTAAGGCCCGGTACCGCCTTAAACTGCCACTTTCCAATCCAGTGATGGCTCGATATGGCCTTAAACTGTCGTTACGGCCCAGTATGGCCTTAAACTACCATTTACGACCCGGTAAGGCGTTAAACTTCCATGCGTCTAGTGTGACGATAATCCACCATACACGTACACATCATTTAAGATAACCAAAGACTAAAGAAACATAGAACGTTACTCATTAGCTCATTTCGCTCTCTGTTTATTGGCAGGATCAAGCCTAATGGATTGCCACTGCTTAACTGAGCCATTAATTATCGATGGACTGTATGGCAAAATTGCAAGGGACATCAACACAAACCTCATCCACCTAAGCTCATCAATGGAAGATACCGACATATCCTCGATGCAGCAAACAATAGACAGCTATGAAGGTACGACAAAATCCCTCGACATAGAAGTGGAGAATATCACTGAAGACCCGTTGACCGAAACCCCTATCACCATGCCCGATGGGGAAATCAAAATATTAAAATTGAGCACATTACTGCAACCACAGTTAGCAAAAGACATTGAAAATGTTCTTAGGGAAAATATGAAAGCATTCGCTTGGTCCTATACGGACATGCCCAGGTTAGACCCTAGAATTATCCAGCACAACATTATTCTTGATCCAAAATTGAGACCATTTAAACAAAAAGCATGAAAGGTTAAACCCGAGGTAGCATTGGCAGTTCACAATGAAATCACGAAGCTTTATCAAGCTGGTTTCATTCGGGCTGTTGATTACGTCGAGTGGGTATCCAACATGGTCATTGTCTCGAAGAAGAACGAAAGTATTCACTTATGCATTGACTTCCGGGATTTGAATGTTGCAACCATAAAAGATGATTTTCCTCTACCCAATATCGATCAGCTTATTGACTCAACCATGGGGCACGCATTATTATCTTTTATGGATGGCTTCTTGGGGTACAATCAAATACGCATCAACCCAGAACATCAACTTAGGACAACCTATATGACACCATGGGGAACCTTTTGCTACACAATGATGCTCTTTGGTCTTAAGAATGCTAGGGCCATGTATCAAAGAGCGATGACATTCATCTTCAGTGATTACATGTTACACTCGCTCAACGATTATTTGGATGACATTGTGGTTAAATCAAAAATGAAAGAACAACATGTACAAGATCTCAACTTAGTATTAAAACATTGTTTAAAGTACGAATTGAGACTTAACCTGAAAAAATGTGTCTTCGGCGTCAAGACAGGAAAAATGCTTGGATTCATAGCCTCAAAAGCAGGGATACGAGTAGACCCCAATAAGGTTAAGGCCATAACAAACCTAAAACCACCAAGTAACCTTACTGAACTTCGAGGTCTACAAGGTAGACTACAGTTTATCAGGCACTTCATAGAAAAATTGACAGACAAAATAAAACCTATGAACCACCTGTTATGCAAAAACGTCCATTTTGAATGGACTTCATAGTGCCAAGAAGTGTTCGAGAACATTAAAATAGCACTTGCCCGACTACCTACGGTACACCTGCCTCGGGATGATAAACCATTTTTCATCTACCTTGCCACTTCGGAATCGTCAATTGCATCTATGCTTTGCCAGAAAAAAGATGACAGAATCGAAGTCCCTGTATATTACTTAAGCCATGCATTAGTTGCCCACGAGAAAAGGTACAACGACGTGGAGAATTCATGTTTAGCTTTGGTCTTTTCTTTAAGAAAATGGTGACATTACCTCTTCCGTAACCAGGTTTACATAATTTGCAAGAACAATGTACTAAGAGACATAACAGGGAATATTTACGAGAAAAGTTGAATAGCTCGGTGGAAAGCCATGATAGCCGAGTTTGACCTATACTACATAGCGCAATCGTCAGTCAAAGGTCAAGCCATAGTAAATCAAATGGCTGCATCACCAACACATGATCAAGCAACTATAGAGCCAGAATTCCCAGACGAGAGTATAAATGCCATAGACACCCTACCCAACAACTACGATGCCATCCTAAACTTTGATGGAGCATCCACCTCTCGAGGAGGAAGTGCAGCCACTGTTATCACCTATCCCTCCGGGGAGATCCGACCCTTTGCTTATCGTTTCAACTTTCATTGTACCAACAACATAGCAGAGTACGAAGGTCTCCTTAGAGGTCTCACGGCAGCACTAGCTTTAGACATCACACGGTTGGTAGTCAGAGGCGACTCACAACTAGTCCTAAACCAAGTCACAGACGTCTATACATGTAAAGCCCAACACATACAACCAATTGCAACTTGGAAAAACACCTAATGAGGCGATTTGAAAACATCGATGTGCAATACATTTCCAGAAATGATAACACCATCGCAGACGCACTAGCCACCTTAGCATTAAACGTATCGCCTAACATGTTTTACACACTGCCAAGCTCCATAATCAGTTGTGCTGAACCTATAACCAATACTCTTGACACATTGCCAATCGCATCTGTTAGTACAACACACGCAGTAGAATGGTAAAATGACATAAAATAATACCTTCTATGCGGTGAAACACCACGACATCTAACAAATGCACAAAAGGATGCAGTACAGAAACATTCTAAGCAGTATACCCTGGTAGGGGACACACTGTGTCATCGATCCTACGAAAGCATATTGCTAACATGCGTTAGTAGTACTGATGCCCAAACAATTGTTGAACAAGTACATGAGGGACTATGTGGAGGACACATAGCGCGAAAAGCCATGGCAACAAAAATTAGACGCCTAGGATACTATTGGCCACACATGGAGTACGATTGCCTCTCCAAGGTTAAAACATGTAGAACTTGTCAAAAACATAGCAATCTAATACATGTCCCACCAAATGAATTGCACACAGCACAAATCACATGGCCCTTTCAAAAATTGGGATTGGACCTTATCGGCCCAATAACACCCTCATCTTCTGCAGGGCATAGTTTTATCATAACCACAACCGAATATTTCACGAAGTGGGTAGAACCTGCTCCACTTCGAAAAAATACATCTAAACATGTATGCAATTTCATCCTCGAAAACATTATAACCTGTTTTGGTATTCCCATGACAATCATCACTGATAACGGGCCACAATTTAGCAGCGTAAAAACCAAACCCTTTTGTGACAGTTTGGGGGTCAAACACTCATTTTCATCCCCTTACTATCCCCAGAGCAATGGACAAGCGGAAGCAATGAACAAGATGATTATTAAAATACTTAAGAAAATGCTTACCCAGAGCAAAAGAAAATGGCACGAGCAATTGATATACGCATTGTGCGCATACCGTACCACGCACCGAATGTCAACAGGTAAAACGCCATATAGTCTTGTTTATGGTTCAGAAGCAGTGTTACCTTTGGAATTACAGGTACCATATTTGAGGATCATACTCTTCGAACTCCTCGACGACGGGCAAAACAATGATCTACACATCATCGACCTTGACTTTGTGGAAGAAGAGCACATATGTGCACATGATCAGATCGAATGGTACCAAAAATAGAAACGGCAGTGACATTGGCATGACATCAACAAGTGCCCTATGAAAGAAGGCGACCTTGTCCCTAAGGCTGTTCGGGAACATCCGGACAAATTCTCAGCCAACTAGGAAGGGCCTTACTTGGTTACCAAAGCATTTGACAATGGAGCATTCAAGCTAGCTGATACAAAGGAAACAAGCTCGCCAATCCAACCAATCATGTATTCCTGAAACCGTTCTATGTCTAAGTGCAAGTTCAGGTACGTGCGAGTCCTGAGATCACGACTATAAACTGATACCACAGCTTGTCCTAGATCACGACAATAAACTGATACCATAGAACAGTCCTGGATTATGACTTAAAACTGATATCACACAGTGTCTGTAACGACGATAAACTAGCACCCGTCCTGNCAGTCCTGGATTATGACTTAAAACTGATATCACACAGTGTCTGTAATGACGATAAACTAGCACCCGTCCTGTATGATAGTGAAACTGCCCCGTCACATTCACCAAAGTCCGCTAAGACTATAAACTGGCTTGCCTCTACATGGTCCGCTAAGACTAGAAACTTGCAACGTAACGTCTGCCATGACGCTAAACGGGCAATGTCCAATGGGTTATGACATAAAACTAACCCATGATAGTCTGCTAAGACTATAACTGGCACATTCATCTCCGGCTCTCACTCCACAGTGACACTCATTCGTTAGAATCACTACATTGCTCACCATCAGACACTCTCATCAACATCATCGCTATTCAAACACAGTGCTTAGAATCTCCTCCAGTATTTGTGTTCCATCTATAGCCGTTTGAATCTAACCTCGCTTATTCACTCACGATTTTCTTGTCTCCTTGGAGTTATGTTTGCAGGATGACACCCAGGGGTTTTTGCACAAGAATGCACCTCATTGCAAGTGGCAAGATGAGACAATGTTCACAGTGAAACACCGTGAAAATTACGGGTCAGCCTCAGGTGAAGATTTGTAATTTGAGCGAGAACCCGCCTCGAATCTATCTAAGGACAAGTTTACGCTCCATCACGCACGGCAGCGTAATGAGCGTAATAGGCTCCAAGACAGTTAAAGGCGAATCTGTCTAAGGACAAGTTTACGCTCCCACGCACGGCAGCGTAATGAGCGTAATAGGCTCCAAGACAGTTAAAGGCGAATTTGTTCAAGGACAAGTTTACGCTCTATCACGCACGGCAGCGTAATGAGCGTAATAAGCTCCAGGACAGTTAAAATCAAAATCCAGAGAAACACGAAGGGTTGGCACTTGTTCTTGCAACGCTTAAACAACTGATATTTACGCGCGTTACGCGACGATGCGTGCTCGTGCGTAGGTCAGAATGCAAGCACGCGCTCATTACGCTTCGTCACGCACAACTGCGTGATGAGCGTAAGTTACACTTTGATTACACTCCACCGCGCGTAGCTGCGTGGAGAGTGTATGTTACATTTACGCTGCGTCACGCACAGTTGCGTGATGAGCGTAAGCGCGTTGTTGTTAGGGCTAGGTTGCACTCATACACGCAACACAACGTGAATGAGCGCAAACGCAGCCAAGACACGCCTATCATGGGCCTGCCCTTTACATNGTGAATGAGCGCAAACGCAGCTGAGACACGCCTATCATGGGCCTGCCCTTTACA